>JAJHSJ010000003.1:57188166-57242169 GCA_021015155.1 Magnolia officinalis
AAAAAAAAAAAAAAAATCCAGCAACTTCCCTTCCAATCTCCCTCTCTTCTCAGCCTCATTTCCCCTTTAATCCTTTAATCTAACCATCTAAATCTAATCTCATCCATTGATATGGATCCCTTGGTGCACTAGGAGCTAGGAGGTTCAAGTTTGGAGCAATCTAAGGTGGGTGTACTCTTAGGACTTAGGAGTTCTATTTTCATGTCCTTAGATTTTTTTTTGTGGGAAGTGTAGGACCCACCAATCCATGGTGGAGATCCTACTTCATCCATTAGTTGTGGCCAAATGGCCAATTTGATGCATGCATGTCCATGCATGGGGTTTCCCTTCTATAGGCCCCCATCATGGAGGATTACTTGGATTCCATAGCATGATAGGTCATCTAGACCCTAGAATCATGGTTGGGATGTCATCCCAACCATTGATCTTGAATCTAGAACATGCATGTGGTGGATCTTTGTTGTAACATATGAATAGAAGGAATGTATGGTGTGATTGACGAAGAGGAGGGCCTCAATGTGGCGGAGCCCCGCCTCTTGTGGCCGATTCTTTATTTTTATTTTTATTTATGATAGAATTTTGATCTTGCATGTGTGGCACACCTTGTAGGCCAACAAAATCCAGACCAACCATGAAGTTGGAAACCCATAAGGGTCCATCCTTAGACATGTGGCCCCAAAATCACTTAAATGGGACACATGCAAGGGGTATTTGATGATGGGGAAGGTTTGGACATTTGTGGGGCCCACTGGGTAGTCCACCACATAAATTCCGGGGTTAAATTCCATGGAAAAACATGTTTATATTTTAATCATTTCTATTACATGTTGCTGTCCAAATCTGCCTGGACAGATTTTTGGGCCACATTGGGGCCTGATTTATGGGTCTTTGGTGGGAATACTGAAACAAAATAATATGCGATTCTTATAGCATTATGACCCACCTACAACCATACCAAATTTTAGCCCCATCTGACCTTCATTGGGGTCCCAAAGGTGTGGTCCAAGTGAGGTGGACAGTCTGGATTTTCTGCACTGTTCTAGCAACATTCCACCCTGGACGGGTTGGAATTATGAAATTTATTAAAATACTTTTGGGTATCTAAAAATTATGACAATGTACAGAGAGGTGGTCCACTCATGGTAGGACCCACCTACAAAATTTTAGGGCCAATGGACACCTGTACACACCATGGTGGTGGCTGGACCGGCCCATTACAATATGGTGTCCAGATCAGTCCGATTTTCAGGACAGATTGGTTTCTTTAAATAAATTAAAATATTCTTAGATGTTTAAAAATTATGAAATTTTGTAGAGTTGTGTTCCACCCATGGTGGGACCTACCCACCAAATTTTAGGGCCAATGGACCCCTTTGCACACCGTGGCAAGGGCCGGACTGGCCCACCACGTTGGCATCCACGTCTTTCCGATTTTTGGATAGACTATTTTGTTTAAATTAATTAAAATACTTAGGAATATCCAAAAATTCTGAAATTTTGTGTGGGTGTGTCCCACCTATGGAAGTGTCACTCTGTAAAATTTTAGCCCCAACTAACCAATTTGGGCATCAAAAGAATGGGCCAAGATGGTTGGACTGCCAGATTTTTCTACTGTGAAGTCCAGCAATATGCCTTGATAAAATCTATAATTCAAAAATGTTTCCACTGATGGTGGGCCACCTTTTTGGTTTTCTCTTATTGTATGCATGATGAGGGACATTGGCCCTCAATTTCCAGAGTTTTAGAGGCCCTCGGCCCACTCCAATGGAGTGCCCAAATTTAGGACACATGTTATAATTATGCTTGGCCTTTGGGCTGAAATTTTGAGGAGTGGGGCCCACCACATTATGAAAATCTTAGAGGTAATAATCTATACCTTTAGTTCTTTAAATGTTGGGCTTAATAAATGCACTGTTGAGGCCCACCACAGTTGATTTTAATTGGGTCCATGAATGTGACTAGTTGTTGTGAACTCTTTAGGCCCAATTAGACTAGAACTTTCCAGATAGGCCTATTGAACTCTTGGGCCATTTTTAACATACTATTTTATTAGATTAGTGGGCCGGATTATACAAGTATATGGGCCGTTGGTTGCCCACTAAATCAACTTTATACCTGGGCCGGGTTGTAGGCCCAACTTACTTGACTAAGATCATGACATTTGCCCACGTGATTTAGCAATGGGCTGCCCACTAGGCCACCACAATATATGGAATTAGTGGCCTTTATGTTGGGCTCTAATCTTTCCCCTATGGGCCCATAGTGGTATATATGGGTTGGGCTATGTGTGTTCCCCTTGGACCCATGTTTTGGATAGGCCCTGGGCCGCCTTTCTAAAGCCCAACATGAATGTATGTGGTATGTAATGGCTGCCCATTTCTTATTTCTAATGTTGTGTGGGCCTTGGGCCTTGATCCGTAATCAATTAGAGATGGGCTACCTCTTGGGGAACAATTGTGGTTGGATGTCCACATTGGTGGCCCTAAGGTAGGCCCATGGGTTCTATGGGTGGTTAAAGGCCCACCATAGATCCTTGCTAGGCTCGTTTCATCTATTTAGGCTCATATCATTGTTCTCCTTAGTCTCATGGGCTACCCCAGGTATATGGGCCCCCACTAGAGGTTGTATTCCGTATGAGAAATTGGTTAAGTACTTAGACCCTTTATGGTTAGGTAGAGAGTTCATCTTCACTTCATTGACACCCCTATTTATCTTCATGGCTCACTCCCATACGCATCATATGCATACTTGGTTAAAGTATGATTGGCCATGGTTGTGTCATTGTGTAGGACATGTTGGTATCTCTCTGAGAGATGGATGTTTGGGATTGATGCATGGGTGATTATGTGATTCATGCATCTGACATTGCATAGCTTATGGATATCCGCCCTTACTTCATCAGGGCCTTACTTACACAGGGGTATTCGTGGATGGCCGTATGTGTGGACACCGAAAATATTAGTTGAGCATACCGGGTGCATAGGATACTCATGGATAAAATTTCCAAAACTTCCATAGTACCAAGGATCTGCTCCAATGCCATGACCAAGTAGAATATATGAGCGCACGAGGGCCTTATACCATCAGGTCGCGACTCTCACTGTCGTGTAGTTGGTTGGATAGAGGTGTGGCCTTACCTGCCTGATGTGAGGAGGCATTGCTAGGCTGAGTCTGATCAGCTCGTAAATGGGTCACCTTCAGGCCTTGTTGGTGATTGGTTGTCCACAGGCGGGTAGTGAGGTCTTTTACGCTCGTTTGAATGTGCGGGGTCTGTAGAGCGGCAGTCATTCAGCAGTGTAATAGACCCCGGTGATTTTCTTATGAACGGAAATGTGCATGACTTGTGGTTTGGATATGAGTACTGACATTACTTGCATTGCATTAGCATTGGTTGTACAAGCCCCTTCATGCATTGCCTTGGCATGGTACCCAGTACTCATTGCATCTTATTCATGATAAGCCTGGGTAAGGCTCGTGATATCCTCATTGATCATGCTTCTCTCCTTGTATCTCCTACTACTCTTCTGTGCACCATTATCACACACCTACACCACCCTCTAAGCTTCTATAAGCTTATGCCCGATTGATGCGTGCAGGATACCCTAGGCAGGCGACATAACAGTAGAGCATGGAGTAGAACTGAGCATTTGAGGACTCCAGTGTTACTGACCTTTCTTTCTTTTCCTTTTATCTCATGTATGTCCTTTTGGACCTTATGGATGATTGTAAAAGTTCAAATTTATAGTGGATTTTGCGATGTGTGCCTTTGTTATTCTCAGATGTTCTTGTTGTGATCTTAGGTATGCTCGTATTGGAAATGATTATATTGTTATTAAAAAAATCCTCCTTGTAAGATCTCAGGATCGGAACCTGCCTCAGGAGCCGAGAATGGGGTACTATGGAGGCTGTTACGGCCAGAATCGGCCATCGGGTTCCTTGTGATTCCAGTTACCGAGTCTGGGGCGTGACACTCAACTCCCTAACCTAAACCTAAACCTAAACTTGAAAACCCAAACCTAAACCCGATTTTCTAAACCTAAACTTATAACCTTAACCTAAACCTATTCTCAAATCTCAAAACCTATAAACTAAACCCAAACCTATAACCTTAACCTAAACCTAAAACTTAACCTATAACCTAAACCTTAACCTATAACCTTAACCTAAACCTAAACCTTAACGTATTCTCAAATCCCTAAACCTACACCTAATCCTAATCTCAACTCCCTAACCTAAACCTAAACCTTAACTTGAAAAAACCTAAACCCGATCCCGAACCCGAACTCGATTTCCTAAACCTAAACTTATAACCTTAACCTAAACCTATTCTCAAATCTCAAAACCTATAACCTAAACCTAAACCTATATAACCTTAACCTAACCTTAAAACTTAACCTTAACCTATAACATAAACTCAATTTCCTAAACCTTAACCTATAACCTAACCTAAACCTATAACCCGAGCCCGATTTCCTAAACCTAAACCTTAACGTATTCTCAAATCCCTTAACCTACACCTAATCCTAATCTCAACTCCCTAACCACACTTAAACTCGATCTCGAATCCGAACCCCATTTCCTAAACCTAAACTTATAGGTTATAGGTTAAGGTTAAGGTTAAGGTTTAGGTTTTAGGTTTTACATTTAGGTTATAGGTTATAGGTTTAGGTTTAGGTTTAGGGTATTTTTGTTTATGATGTTAAGCTTATATGTATTTATGCGTGAATGAATGTGATGCGGATAAGATTGTTTGTGTTTGGATGAATATAGTTTATGTTTGGGTTTAGATGGATGTGAATGTGATGAAATATATTGTATAACAAGTGTATATCAGGATGAATATGATGAAATATATTATTAACAGGTGTATATCAGGAATTTTGTGCGGAATTTTCAGTTGTATATATATATATATAAATAAAAGAGACTTTTAGCAACGAAAGTTTTCGTAGCTGAAAGTTAGTTTTGTAATTTACTTTTAGCAGCAAAAATTTTCGTTGCTAAAAAGTCTTGCTAGTTTTTTTTGGCAGTGAAACTTTTCGCTGCTAAAAAGTCTTGGAAGTTTTTTGGCAGCGAAACTTTTCGCTGCTAAAAAGTCTTGGAAGTTTTTTTGGCGGTGAAAAGTTTCGTTGCAAAAAGTCTTGGAATTTTATTTTTTTTTTGCAGCGAAACGTTTCACTGCTAAAAGTCTTGGAAAATTTTTTTCGCGACGAAAATGTTCGCTGCTAAAAGTCATGATAAAGTTTTGGAAATTTTTTTGGCGGTGAAAAGTTTCGCTGCTAAAAAAAGTCTTGGAATTTTTTCGCAGCGAAAATTTTCGCTGCTAAACGTCTTGGAAATTATTTTGGCAGTGAAAAATTTCGCTGCTAAAAGTCTTCGAAAATATTTTTGCCGACGAAAATTTTCGCTGCTAAAAGTCTTCGAAATTATTTTTGGCGATGAAAATTTTCGTTGCTAAAAAGATTACATTTAGCAACGATACAGATTTTTCGCCAATAAAACCCTTCGACATCTGTCTTTTAGTGATGAATATTTTCGTCGCTAAAAGTTTTTAGCTACGAAAAGTTGACTTCTAGCAACGAAAATTTTCGTCGCTAAAAGTGGTATTTCTTGTAGTGTGAAAATATTTCTAGGTTTTTCTAGTTTTGTAGTATAATTTTGAGGATTAATACGATCTGGCTGAGGTAGGACTCATTGCACATGGAATTTTGCTAAAACAACGTTCCATACTTTCTGAACATACGCGCTGTGAATAAGCAACCAACTCTTTTCTACTAATGTGCACATGATGCACCAAGTGGGGATCACCATACCTCTATGCTGAAGGTGGTCCATAGTAAGGTTCTTGTCAAAACATGCAAGCCATCAAAATGTGTGTTTTGCTTTCATTTGCATCAAGTATTGTGAAATGATTGCACTGAAAAATTTCATGTACACTTCTGCGCACATTTTTGGCCGTCTATTTGTTGAATCCCATCATGGATCAATTATGGTACTAACAAATCACTTTTATTAGGAAATCCTAACCATCCCATCCATGTCTTCCAAATATGAATGGCTTAAAAAACAAAGTCAACTTATAGGCAGGTGAATCATTCAATCGATGTAATTTTTTTCACAACAGCCCCTGAAATCGTTATAAGACCTGATGGACAATGTAGATCAATCTATTGGGTTGGTATCTCAATGCAACTAGGACACTATTACACTGAGATCATTGAATCATTTCTCATAATTAACATCAGCAACAATACTGGCCTGGGTTTCGTCAGTTTAGGGTTGAATACTGATGTAGAGCGGGTTGCGGACAGTTTCATGGCTAAGATGGATCAGAAAAGGCCAGGTGTAACGCCCTGAAAATCGGAGGTCGAGTAGCAACTCAACACCTGAGTTCCAAAACATCACTTATGCAACACAATTGCTTATGATTGAATGTTGTCTGTGTTAGTGTAATAAACATGAGTGAGATTATACCAAAACAATAATTCATACTCCAGATCCATGTATAAACGCAAGCGGAAGACTGAAAGATGTATATAAATGCATATAAAACAAAACAATCCCGATCTCAAGAGTATGAATACCAACTGAGTCACCATATACATGTATTTGTTCCCGAATCAAAATGACAAAATGGTACAACTGTGATCATGAACCCTGTAATCCCGTAAATCTGGATAGCCTACGTAAAGCCTCCAAAGAATTACATAAAGGAAAACTCATCCTGATCTTCATAATAATCAGGACCAGCTTCCTGTGAATCGTCGGTACCTGCGTCTAAGACAGAGTCTGGTGGGTGTTCAGAACACCGTCCCGTAACGTGGGACTGAGTAGCTAACTCAGTGGAACGATAGAGCATAAGTTAACATGTTATCAAATCAGTCAAGCAGTAATGATAAAGCAATACAAACAATATTCCTAAGTACTGTAATTAATGCAAGGATGAGATGAGATTATGATGCGTGCCCTCGCCAACATACTCCCTCGTACGTCACTATCTTACGTCCGCTGCATGCTGGCACCCTCAGTGCTCCACATCTTCCAGGCACATGCAATGCGATGATGAAGATGATTACCGAGTTGTTATTAGTCCATTTCAAACAGCAATATTGGGAAACTAAGGTACCTCCCTTGTATCATTCCCAAACATGATCCATTCTAGGGTCGTCAAACCTAGATAATCTCATAAGATAGTGTGGTTCTAGGGCGCTGCAAAGGCTGTCAGGGCTGTTACACGCAATCGTTACATCACTCCCCCATCACCTTTTTAACGGTTCATCACTAAATTGATACAGGCCTAGTTCATACTCTATTCACCGCGGCAAAACTCGTCGCCTCACCGCAAATTCAGAGTATACTCGAGGTCACTACAAAGGGCTCGTCACCAATCATTGTAGGCCGACAGCTCGAATACAGTGTCCCATACCACCGTATTCGGCTCACGAGTCTGGATTGCTCACTGGTCACTACGGGGAGGTACGTGGCTCCAGCGTAGGCCGACAGCTCGACCACGGTGTCCCGTACCACTATGCTCGGCTCATGAGTCTTAGCGGATCGAGGTACCACGGTTAACGGGATTTCGCTGGTAAGGTTAATACCTTAGGTTCAAACAGAGGCGTTCAATCATGGTGAACATACAGAAGACAGATCGGGTTACTTGACAAGCCTGACTAGCATGAGCGCACAACCAACTGAATGTGATGAAGTGCATAAACACTTCGCGTGGTCTAATCACTGTCGCCAACTGAAGTACGACTCGGGTTCGTCAAACACATCCTACGTGGTGAATGGATCTCAACCACGTACTCAAGTCTGTTACCGATTGTCTGGACTATAATCATAGCCCCAATCACAATCAATCCTTAACCAAAAGTGTGTGAAGTAAAGCATAATAAACAAAGTAATTCAAGCATGTTAACAAACATGTCATAAGGCATGTTACAAAGCACAATATAACCAAGAAATACAAACACACATATTTCTTAGTAAGCGGTTAAATTAAACAACCAGCATGGAGGAAATCATATACATCTCTAAGGTAGTTGGGAATCCAATCTCAACACCTACCTGAATCATGATTATCTAAGCACTTACTCTTACAAGCATTTTCACAAATAATTAGAATACACTATTTTAACATACATAGTGTATATTAGCAAAACATGTATTAGGGCGAGCCCTTTCACCAAGTATTTTACACATATATAATATGTTCATACAACAAATAATCATGGCAAACACATTTCGAAAATTTATACGTATACGATACTTTCTACAAATACTAGGAATACCGTATATTCAACATAATTATCGTATAACCGAAAAGCGAAACGGACAACACTTTGTACATGTACAATTATATACAGATCATGAATCTATCATTATCTAACATTGAAAGCGTTGAAAACCATAACCTATACACCTAAAGTCCGCACCTTACGCCGTAGAAACATAAAGAACTCGATAGATTTGCTAAGCTTTAGTATACGGCAGCTCGGTAACCTATAGAATGAAATAGGTTAGCTATTTCATAACCAACAACTATCACAACCCCAAAACAGATTAGGGTTAGGGTTTCTTACCTAGAAACGAAGTCGGAATCGCCGGGAAAGCGATTAGACTTGAGTGATTAAGCTTGTAGAGTGGCAGGGGAAAGTAGTAGGGAGCTTCTCCCACTTCTTTCACACTTTCTCTCTCCTTTCTCTCTTCTCTCTCCTAAGTTTTTTTTCAAATTTGTATGGCTGAATGAAAGAGGGTTTTAAGGTCCTTATATAGCCTAAAATCACACCAAAATAGACCTAAGGTCAATGTATACTTAGGTTATATTCAAAGTGGGTCAGTTTCAGCTCAACGGAGAACTTCTTGCGGCCCCCCTTGAGCCAAAGGTAGGACTTAAGCTCACCAATACTGGATCTAGGTACCATTAAGTTTTCATTCCAGTAGGGTTTCCAGATCACAAATGGCGGACTAGTTTCAATTCAATGGTCAGCGAAACTCAATCGGGGATTTTAAGTACCCTGCCATGTGTATGAAATTTCTCATTATCTAAGGGTGTATTCTGGCCTGATTCTGACGGTCGGAATCCTTATAACTGATCCGCAAGCTACATGTGCCAGATTACATAAATTTATATTTTATTTTTTGCTTAATTTCACATTTCTCACACTCTTCACTCCGGGCTCGAGCGAATAGCGCTGGGACATTATCTGGATTTGATCTCCTAGGTGGTTATCAAGCCCAGCAAGGCGGTCCTAACTCTATAACCTCGTATTATTCGGATTTCTGATGTACGGTCCAGACCTAATACGGAGTTTCCATGTGCTCCCGAGAACATATGGGTAATGAGATTGATCTTAGATTTTAAGGTAATGTAACGTCAACGATCCCACAAGTTTTGGGTCTTGCAGATTGTATTTAAAGTGATTAATGCAGATTTCATGGCTAATCTAGTTTAACACATAGTTAACTTTGTCTAATTTCTAAAGGATTTGATCCTAAGTGATTTCTGCCTGAGGTGGTACTCAGGCTATCGTACGAAATTTTCCTAGTCGTTACAATCTAAAATTTCGTCCTCAAAATTAGTACCTTTTCGTACTCCTCGAGAAGCTGAGGGTAGTTCTTTCGGACCTCGGCTTCAGTCTCCTAGGTAGCTTATTCCTCAGTGTGATGCATCCACAGTACCTTCACGAGCGGAATCACCTTACTGCGCAACACCTGCTCCTTCCTATCAAGGATACACGTCGGGCGCAACATGTAGGTAGCATCCTCGCTCAACTGCACCTGCTCCCAATGGAGGTATGTGAAGGATCAGGGACGTATTTCTTCAGCATAGATACATGAAATACGTTGTGCACGCCCGCAAGTGGTGTGGGCAAAGCGAGACGATATGCCACCGCACCCACTCGATCAAGTATCTGAAACGGACCGATGAATCTCGGTGTGAGCTTCCCGTTTTTCCCAAACCGAAGGACTCCCTTCATAGGGGAAACTCTGAGGAATACGTGATCCCCAACCTCAAACTCAAGCGGTCGCCGCCTTGTATCGGCATAACTCTTCTGTCTGCTCTGTGTCGTCAGGAGTCGACGCCTGATAATGTCGATCTTTTTCGAGGTCGCCTGTACTAACTCCGGGTCAATCAAGCTGCGCTCGCCAACCTCTGCCTAGCAATGCGGTGCTCTACAAGGACGACCATACAAGGCCTCATATGGAGCCATACCAATACTCGCCTGGAAGCTGTTGTTGTACGCGAACTCTGCATAAGGAAGATAATCATCCCAACTGTCCTTGAAATCCAAGATACAGGCCCGTAACATATCTTCTAAAATCTGATTCACCTACTCTGTCTGCCCGTCGGTCTGAGGGTGAAACGCAGAACTGAACTTCAGCTTCACACCCATCGCTTCCTGGATATGAGTCCAGAAGATAGATGTGAATCGCGTGTTGCGGTCCGACACGATCTCTAAAGGAACTCCATGCAGACGGACTATCTCTCTGATGTACAACCTGGCCAAGTCGTCTGCAGAGTTTGTAACTCTGATAGGGAGGAAATGAGCCAATTTGGTCAACCAGTTCACGATCACCCAGATGGAATCGTGTCCCTTCCTCGTCTTTGGCAGCCCCGATATGAAATCCATAGAGATGAAGTCCCACTTCCATTCAGCTATGGGCATGGGCTGAAGGAGTCCAGGAGGTCGGCGATGCTCGACCTTGACCTGCTGACACGTGAGACAACGTGAAACATACTCGGCGATATGAAACTTCATATTGTCTCACCAATACGATCGCCTCATGTCCTGGTACATCTTCGTGCTACCGGGATGCATCTCAAGTTTCGATTTGTGGGCAGTCTCGAGAAGCTCCTGTCTTAAGTCATGAATATCTGGAACGCATAGGCGGCCACGGTATCGTAGACCCCCATCTGTGCCAACTCTCCACTTAGAGTCTCAGGCGTCGCTAGCTTGCTTTCGAAGCTCAATCAGCCGTTCATCGCCCTTTTGGGCCTCAATAATCCTGTCATCAATTAGTGGTCGCACCCGAATGTGCGCGACACTCTCAAATGACTCCTCCATGGTGAGTTTCTGCTCGAAGTCCCGCACGAACTCCAACATATCCCACTCTGCTATCATCAGCGGAGCCGCAAATGCTATAGTCTTCTTGCGGCTCAATGCACCTGCCACAAGGTTGGCCTTGCCAGGATGGTAGGAAACCTCGAACTTGAAGTCCTTCAAGGTCTCCATCCATCGGTGTTGCCTCATATTCAAGTCCCGCTGAGTGAATATATACTTAAGGCTCTTGTGGTCGCAGAAAAGCTCGAACTCCTCTCTATAGAGGTAATGTCTCCAGAGCTTCAATGCAAAGATGACAACTACTAACTCAAGGTCGTGTGTAGGGTAATTCTCCTCGTGCTTCCTTAATTGTCTTGAGGCATATGCAATCACCCTGTCCTTCTGCATAAGGACGCAACCCAAGTTAACGTAAGACGCGTCAGTGTATATCGTGTACTTAACCCCTTGCTCTGGCAATACTAGCGCAGGGGCGGACGTCAGTCTGTCCTTCAGCTCCTGAAAAGCTGCTTCCGCCTTCTCATTCCAGGCGAATTTCAGATCCTTACGCGTCAACTGTGACAGTGGCCTGGCAATCTTCGAGAAGTCCCGAATGAAGCGTCGATAGTACCCTACCAGGCTAAGAAAACTCCTCACCTTGGTAACCGAGCCAGGCTGTTTCCAATCCTGAACCGCGGCTACCTTGTCAAGGTCCACAACTATCCCATCCTTGGACACCATATGTCCCAGGAACTTGACTTCTTCCTGCCAGAAGTCGCACTTCTTATACTGCACGAACAACTGGTTCTTCCTCAAAGTATCCAACACCGCTCTCAGGTGCTCCTCGTGCTCTTCCCGACTTCTAGCGTATATCAAGATGTCATTAATGAATACGATGACGAATCGGTATAAGAATGGATGAAATACCCTGTTCATCAAGTCCATGAACACGGCCGGTGCGTTCGTAAGACCGAACGACATCACCAGGAACTCGTAATGCCCAAAACAGGTCTTGAAAGCTGTCTTCTGCACGTCTTCATGTCTGACGCGCAACTGGTGGTACCCTGACTACAAGTCTATCTTCGAGAAATATTTTGCCCCCTTCAACTGATCAAACAGATCATCTATCCTGGGCAAATGATACTTGTTCTTCACGGTGACTTAGTTCAACCTACGGTAATCAATACACAACTGTAGTGAGCCATCTTTCTTCTTCACAAACAGGACAGGTGCTCCCCAGGGAGACACATTAGGTCGTATAAAGCCTTTCTCTACCTGCCCGTCAATCTGTTTCCGCAGTTCCTCCATCTCACACGGAGGTATACGATACGTCGGTAAAGAGATGGGTGTCGCACAAGGCGTAAGATCAATGGTGAAGTCGATCTCGCGCCGAGGTGGCATCCCAAGAATCGGTTCAAACACGTCTGCAAAAGCCTGAAGTACAGGCGTATCCACAAGCGTCGGAACATCAATAGCATCTAATAAAGAAGCGTAACATCGCAACCGAGTAGCGTGACTGACCTAAACAGGAAAAGTAAAAGTCGTGCCATCAAGTCCATAGGCTGTCACTACCCTAGTCTCGTAGTCGATCTCTGCTCGTATCTTAGTGAGCCAATCCATACCGAAGATAACGTCGTAATGGAATAGGGGGACGATGATCAGGTCAACTAGTATCAACCTGCCACCCAAGTCTATCGGGCAGCCCTCACATATACGAGATGAAGTCCTTGTAGCAGTGATAACCCTCACTCCTCTCGTAGGAGCAGTAACTAAACCCAGTCACTTAACTGCCGTGCATGAAATCATAGATGTAGTGGATCCAGTGTCCACCAATAAGAAGACGGGAGTACCTTGGACGTGTGTAGTGACCTCGAAGGCCATAGGTGCTGAAGGTGCAGTCTCTGGTTCCTCTGCTGTAAGCGCATGAACACGCGCCTGCTGAGATTGGTTGGGATGAGGCACCATGGGCTGTTGAGACAGCCTGAAGCGTGGTGCAGGAGGTCTGAAGGATGGGTGCGCAGGTGTAATCCGTAGTGGTGGAGCCGATAAAGCCTGAGGGTGTGGGCGATCAATCTTCTGTGGCGGAGAGAACCCGGTATCCCTCATCCGAGCAAAACAGCTCCCAACAGGATGTCCCGGCCTCCCACAGTAAGTACAAGTCACAACAGGGCGCCTCATCGGAACCACTGGTGTCGCGCCCCTAGGAGGCGAATCAGTACGAGGCCTCTTCCCGAGGAAAGGCCTACTCAGCGTATCCAGTCGTGGCTTAGGCACCATAGGGCCACGAGAGCGTGTCAAACGGTCCACATCTCACTCCGCCTGAATCATCATATGAATCAACTCCGCATAAGATGATATACGGATACAGCACATCTTCGACCGGATGTCAGGTCGCAAGCCCTCAGAAAAATGCCTAATCCTCATCGGCTCATCAGCAAGGATAGTCAAAACAAAGCGGCCCAACTCTGTAAAGCGATGCTCATACTCAGTAACTGTCATGCCTCCCTGTCTGAGGCGTAGGAACTCGTTCTCTCTCTTGTGTCGGTAGGCCTGAGGGTAATTTTCTCGTGGAAACGGAACTCAAATGCTGCCCAGGTCCACACATATCCCACTGCGACGGTCCGCAGTATGTTGTCCCACCATAAGCTAGCCTCCTTCTCGAATATGAAGGCGGCCAACTCAACCTATTCAGCCTCAGAACAATGCAACATCTTCAGTATCTTCAAGATGCGGTCTAACAGTACTTAGCCTCCTCGGGTCTGTGAGAACCCGTAAAAGTCGGAGGCCTCAAGTGCTGGAATCGCTCGAGTAGACCGCGAGTACCCACGTCTCACGCAGTGTAGGTAGTAGGTGAAGGTGGAGGTACATCCTCAAACTGAGCAGGAGGCTCGGCAGTCTTGGTAGGGCGTGTAGATGTCGGAGGTGGAGTCGCACTCCCACCCCGAGATAAGGCCTCAGCAATAGTGGCCATAAGCTGCTGTTGCTGCTGCATCTGCTGCTGATGCATCATCAACATCAACTGCTCAAACCTATCAGTAGGTGAAGCAGCCCGTGGCTCATATTGTGTCGAAGAGGATGCTCGGTTCTGCTCGTGAACCGGTGGTGTAAAAGGTGGCAGTCCACCGGTAGGACCAGCAGAAGGCTGATCTGAACCAGAACCCGGGTCCGTAGGACCACCTCTGCGAGGAGTCTGGTCCATCGAGTCAGTGAGCAAGAGGGGTGCCGTGCTCCTCGTATACCTCCGTGGCATGCCCTATACAACATAATCACTCAAGCATTCCACACACTTCATAGCAAAGAGGTTGTATACATTTCATTACCAAAATTGTCATAATACATGGAATACAGAGTTACATGAATCATGACAGTACAACCAAGCTTCAACTACTAAAAACATACTACTAACTACTACATCCATCAACATGAAAACATAAACCGCCTAAAGCCGTAAGCAAAATAAACTACAAACAACAGCATGGATGACTAGGCATCCGAGTCAGGCGATGGAGGAGAGGCATCCTTGTCCTGTACACAGCACAGGATAGTCCTCAATGTGCGAGACACCTTAAAATTCCGTTTCATGAAGGTTTCGGTCACCTCAAGCTTGGCTCGGGTCTCACCAAGCTCGGCCCGAACTTGCCCAATCTCTTACCGCAGGGCGGCTTGGCCCTCTTCAATACGAACCATATGAGCATCCCTTGCAGCCTGAACCGCGTCCTGCTCTGGTGGCGCAGGAGGGGAGCTCTCCTCAGTATCCTGGGCCTCTGGTTCCTCTTCTTCTTCTTCTATTTCAGCTTCACTCCCTTCCTCACTCTCTTCTTCTTCGCTCTCTGCCTCATCCTCACTCTCCTCATGTCGGGCTCGTCGTCGTCGTGCCTCGAGTTCCATCTGATGGAGAGTACTCTCGTCGATTTGATGAATCGGTGCCGGCCTTTCCATCCCTAGACTGTAGCCAAACTCCCGTGCAATCTTGCATATGAGATTGCCAAAGGGAAGCGAATCAGAGCTTCTGGTGGAGCGTGCAGTACTCACTATGTAACGCCCTGAAAATCGGGGGTCGAGCATAAACTCCACTCCCGAGTTCCAGAACATCACTTATGCAACAAAATGAATGATGTTTGAATGTTGACTGTATTCGTGCATTGAACATGAGTGAGATTAAGCCAAAGCAGCATATCATACTCCAGAGACAGTTAAATTTGCAAGCGGAAGACTGTGATAGATAGATAAAATATATAAACTATGATGAGTCTCCAGAGTGTGATAACATTACCAGGTTAAATAATTACAAGTGCAGTTCTAAAATATACCAAATGTGAGGAAGTGTAATGTCTCTTATCCCACGTACCATAGCCCCGTCAATACAATATCAGGTCCTCATTGACCTGCCAGAGAGATACAGATAGGAGAAATCCTCCTATCATCATAGAAGTAGTCCGGCTCTGCTTCACAAGCATCGCCATCACCTGAAACTCAACAAATCTGGTTGGTGTGTACAACACCGTCCCGTAACGTGGGAGTGAGTGATCAACTCAGTGGAACAATAAAGCATAGGTTAACATGTTATCAATTCAGTCAAGCAGTAATGATAAAGCAGTACAAATCAAACAAGTTTAACTACTCTTATTAAATGCGAGAATGAAATGACATGATGCTGTATGCCCTTGCCAAACCACCCTCAAGCGACATCATCTTACATTCGCGAATGCTTACTCCCTCACTGCGCCACATCTACAAAGCACATGCGGTGCGATGATGCTCATGATTACCAAGTTTTTATTAGTCCATTTCAAACAGCAGTATTGGGAAACTAAGGTACCTCCCTTGTATCATTCCCAAACATGATCCATTCTAGGGTCGTCAATCCTAGTTAATCTCATACGACATTATGGTTTGAGAGGCTTAGCGAAGGCATCACAAAGGGCTCGTCACCCGTCAGCACGGATACAGATCTCACCGTATGTGGCTCAATTGCTGACCGTCAGCTCGAGTACAGGTCTCACCGTACTCGGCTCAATCACTAGCCGTCAGCTCGAGTACAGGTCTCACCGTACTCGGCTCCACTCATACTCTAATTGCTGTGAAAGACTCGTCGCCAATCACAGACCCTTGGAGTATACTCGAAGATACTACGGAGGACTCGTCGCCCGTCAGCACGAGTACAAGTCTCACCGTACTCGGCTCTCGCCGTAAGTATCGACAGCTCGAATACAGTGTCCCATACCACCATATTCGGCTCACAAGTTTGGTTGCGCAATGGTCACTACGGGGAGGCACATGGCCCCAGCGTAGGTCGACAGCTCGACCACGGTGTCCCATACCACCATGCCCGGCTCATGCGTCTTAGCGGATCGAGGTACCATGGTTAAAAGGGGGTTTCATTGGTAAGTTTGGTATCCTAGGTTCAAGCAGTAGCGTCCAAACAGGGTGAACATCCATAAGGCAGATCGGGTTACTTGACGAGCTCGACTAGCATGATCGCCCGTTGAGCTGCACGACATGAAGTGCATAAACAACTTCGTGTGGCCTAGCCACTGCCGACAGGCAACGCACAACTCAAGTTCGTCGAACACATCCCACGCGGCAAATGAATCTCAGCCACGAGTTCAATCCCGTTACCGATTGCCTGGGCCATAATCATAGCCCCAAACACAATCAGTTGCAGATAGACAAAGCAGTAATGGATCAAGATTCAACTCATACAGTCAAGGTCTGGTATTATCCGTTTAGGGCTGCCAGGGCTGTTGCACGCACTCGTTGTTCCGCTCCCCCATCACCCATGACGGATCATACAACGTAATTATAAATTTAAACATATGCATTACATAGTTAAAATCATAAGCAGTTGAGCATGTTATGAATCACAACACAAGCATGAGTTTGTACACAAGCATGTTAGTAAAACATGTATTAGGGTTATCCTTTAGCCAAACGAGTATTTTATCCATGTATACCATAATCATACAACAAATAATCATGACAATTACATTTCCAAAACTTACACATATACGGTATTTCTAGAATACACAATTTCAATATACGTAGCATTTACAAGTGAACATGTATTACGGCGATTCCTTTCGCCAAACTAGTATTTTATCCATATATAGTATAATCATACATTAAATAAACATGTCAAACATTTCTCCAAAAAAAATACGTATACGGTATTTCTACGTATACTTAGAGTATGTGAAATTCCATATTCTACAACGTTAATCGAAACAGGAAACGAAAAGCACTTTGTACATGTGCAATTGCATGCAGATCATGAATCTATCATTATCTGACATTGAAAGCGTTGAAAACCATTACCTATACACCTAAAGTCCACACCTTTTGTCGTAGAATCGTAACGGAGTTGATAGGTTTGCTAAGCTTCCGTATTCGGCAGTTTGGCAACCTAGAGAACGAAATAGGTTAGCTAGTTCACAACCTACAAAAGTCTAAACCCACAAACAGATTAGGGTTAGGGTTTCTTACCTAGAAACGACGCCGGAAACGCCGGAAAAGCGTCAAGAAAGGGATGGTGCAACCCGTGTGGTGGCAGGGGACGACGGCAGGGAGATTCTCCCACTTCTCCCTCACTTCCTCTCTCTTTTCCCTCTCTCAAAACCCAAATTCGTATGGCTGCCATGAGAGAGGGTTTAAGGTCCTTATATAGTCTCAAAACTCACCAAAATAGACTCCTGTTCAAGGGTTACTGCTAATATAGGTATTTCGTCACTTTTCCAGCTCAAAAGAGAGGTTCTGGTGGCCCTCCTTGAGCCAAACGTCAGACTTAAGCTCTCCACACATGGATCTACGTGGGATTACATTTTCGACTCGATCGGATTCCCAGATCACACGTGGCGGACCACTTTCAGTTCAACGGTCAGTGGGCCACGAACCGAAATTCCAAGTACATGTAAATGTTCCTGAAATTTTTCCTGATCCGAGGGTGTAATTTGGTCTGATTCTGACGGTCTGGTTGCTTAATACTGATGCGCAAGCGAATGGTGCCAGATCACTATTTCTGATATTTATTTTGGAATGGGAATAGTGTTTTTTCACACTCCCTCGCTCCGGATCCAAACGAATGGCCGTGGGACATCGGCTGGACCTGATTTTTGAGATGGTTGTCAAGCCCAGCGAGGCGGTCCCAGTTCCTTAACTTCGTGTTAATCGGACTTCCGATGTGCGGTCTAGACCTAATACGAAGTTTCAAGTCATTCCCGAGAGTAGCCGGGAAAAGAGTTTGGTTCTAAACTTTAGGGTAACCTAGCGCCAATGATGCTGCAAGTTTTGGGTCTTGCAAATCGTATTTAAAGCGATCCCAACGGATTTCATGGCTAATCGAGTTTTGCACTTAGTTAACTTTGTTAAATTTCTAAAGGATTTAATCCTAATTATTTTCTGGTTGAGATGGTACTTAGGCCTTTGTAGTTTGTATATAAAATGATCCAAGTTTTACTACTTAGCTAGTTTAAGATAGTGTCTAGAGCGAAAGTGCTTTGAAAAATTGAAAGCACAAGGTAGTGAAGGGTGGGATTTGTGAAGGAAATGGGTTCCGAAGCGATTTTAGACTGTGGGGTTCAGTTCTGACGAAATAATAAGGTGTTAGGAGCAACCCATTGCCTAAGGACATCTAATCCCAGTTTGGCAAAAATCCGGGATGTTACACACTAGCTGTCGCAACACAAATGTAGGCACGCACAAGTTCGCCCTCTGCCCCACTTGGTACAGAAAGTCTACCATGAGTCGCGTACACTCACTGCGATTACTGTGTCTGGGGTAGAGGTTGTATGTGAAGATATGATGTAGTAGGCAGAAGTCATCTGACATATGGGATGCTAGCAGACTCTTATTTGGCCGCCACTCAACCAGTCGACCACCACAAAGGAAACGTGTGCGACGATCCCTTTCACGTACAGTCTTTAGATTCAGCTCGCTTACATGCACCTCGCCAAGGGGAACATTCAGAAGTTGAGATATCAACCTGACATTAACTGTGGCAAACAGATCCACTCCACATGAGAGCCGAAACTGCAAAGGTTCCAGTATAGGCTCGTGAATGTTGGCGTAGAAGGCCCGGACAATACCAACATTGGCGCTACCTCTGGCCTCAAATAGCGGACCCCAATGGGCCACCTCCAATTGCTCTAACAAGTAGTACTCACCGAAAAGTCGCCCATCCACCCGGGCTTCGAAGAGAACCATACGGTCCTCATAAATTCCATGAGGTAGTGCCGCCAACTGAGCTCTCATAACAGGATTTCAGAGATCTAGATCCCGCTTCGTCTACAACTCTCGATCAATGCTCGTGCTAGCGGCGACGCCTCTTGGTCACCTTGAACGTGTAGGGCGACTAGGGCCAGCCTCATCAGCGGCACTCTTCCTCTTTCCCATAAGAGAAAGGATGGTGGAGATGGAGAAAATGGCTGAAACAATTGCAAGAAAAGCCATGGAAAGGGAAGGAAAGGAAAGAAAAGGGCTGGAGGGTTGGTTCTCCACGGACTTGGGTCTCAACAGACGTTGTAGAGGCCCAACTGATAGAGATTGAAGGAGGAAAGTGGAGAGATAAGATGGGTGAGGAAGCTTACACGATTTTTGAGCTTCAAATAGGGGTGTGAGAGCTCAAAAAAGAGAAATGGAGAGGGAAGGGAGGAAAGGATTGTTGTGGACGATGGGAATGGATGGGTTGTGGTCGAAAATAGCAGATCGGACAATTGGAAGGACGATTTGAGAGAGAGGACAACAAGTTTAGAGAGAAAAGGGAGCTTGGAGGTGGGTTTTGTGAAGGAAGTAGGGTTTTGAAGTGTTTGCAGTGGACGAGACCTACCTCAAGGGGTTTCTTAAACCCCCAAACACGATCGGCCCACACGGCCCGCCTGGCCGGGCCCGAAATCCGGCGAGGGCTCGCCATTTTGGCGAGGCCCTCCTGCCCCCTAGGCCCCAAAAACATATATTTCCCACCCTGGGTCCCTCTGGATAAGCGTGGGTAGGCCCACGACCCCGTTTCGGGTAGTTTCGGGTAATTTCTGATACATACTAGCTTTTGCTGATTTTTTAACGGCTGGGATGAGATGAGTTGTGATCTAGATCCGTCATTAGACGGCCTAGGAGTGTTTTAAGGTCGACCCATGCGACCAGGGTTGAGTACAGGCTCGTTACAGCTATCGTTTTCGGTGAACTTCACCGTTGGGCGAAGCTGGGATCTTAAAACTGTTTCTACATTGTTCTCTCACCCTCCTAAGTCGAAATGCGTCACCGTACGTCGTGAGACCATAACTCAGGTCCGGTTTAATCCAAATCATGCTTTGATACCAACTTGTAACGCCCTGAAAATCGGGGGTCGAGTAGCAACTCAACACCCGAGTTCCAAAACATCACTTATGCAACACAATTGCTTATGATTGAATGTTGTCTGTGTTAGTGCAATAAACATGAGTGAGATTATACCAAAACAGTAATTCATACTCCAGATCTATGTATAAACGCAAGCGGAAGACTGAAAGATGTATATAAATGCATATAAAACAAAACAATCCCGATCTCAAGAGTATGAATACCAATTGAGTCACCATATACATGTATTTGTTCCCGAATCAAAATGACAAAATGGTACAACTGTGATCATGAACCCTATAATCCCAAAAATCTGGATAGCCTATGCAAAGCCTCAAGGGAACTGCATAAAGGAAAACTCATCCTGATCTTCATAATAATTAGGGTCAGCTTCCTATGGATCGTCGGTACCTGCGTCTAAGACAGAGTCTAGTGGGTGTTCAGAACACCGTCCCGTAACGTGGGAGTGAGTAGCTAACTCAGTGGAACAATAGAGCATAAGTTAACATGTTATCAAATCAGTCAAGCAGTAATGACAAAGCAATACAAACAACATTCCTAAGTACTTTAATTAATGTAAGGATGGGATGCGATTATGATGCGTGCCCTCGCCAACATACTCCCTCGTGCGGCACCATCTTACGTCCGCGGCATGTTGGCACCCTCAGTGCTCCACATCTTCCAGGCAAATGCAATGCGATGATGAATATGATTACCGAGTTGTTATTAGTCCATTTCAAACAGCAATATTGGGAAACTAAGGTACCTCTCTTGTATCATTCCCAAACATGATCCATTCTAGGGTTGTTAAACCTAGATAATCTCATAAGATAGTGTGGTTCTAGGGCACTGCAAAGGCTGTCAGGACTGTTACACGCAATCGTTACACCACTCTCCCATCACCTTTTTAACGGTTCATCACTAAATTGATACAGGCCTAGTTCATACTCTATTCACCGCGACAAAAATCGTCGCCTCACCGCAAATTCAGAGTATGCTCGAGGTTACTACAAGGGCTCGTCACCAATCATTGTAAGCCGACAGCTCGAATACAGTGTCTCATACCACCGTATTCGGCTCACGAGTCTGGGTTGCTCACTGGTCACTACGGGGAGGTACGTGGCTCCAGCGTAGGCCGACAGCTCGACCACGGTGTCCCGTACCACTATGCTCGGCTCATGAGTCTTAGCGGATCGAGGTACCACGGTTAACGGGATTTCGCTGGTAAGGTTAGTACCTTAGGTTCAAACAGAGGCATTCAATCATGGTGAACATACAGAAGACAGATCGGGTTACTTGACAAACCTGACTAGCACGAGCGCACAACCAACTGAACGACATGAAGTGCATAAATACTTCGCGTGGTCTAATCACTGTCGCCAACTGAAGTACAACTCGTGTTCGTCAAACACATCTTACGTGGTGAATGGATCTCAACCACGTACTTAAGTCTATTACCGATTGTCTGGACTATAATCATAGCCTCAATCACAATCAATCCTTAACCAGAAGCATGTAAAGTAAAGCATAATAAACAAAGTAATTCAAGCATGTTAACAAACATGTCATAAGGCATGTTACAAAGCACAATATAACCAAGAAATACAAACACACATATTTCTTAGGAAGCGGTTAAATTAAATAACCAGCATGGAGGAAATCATATACATCTCTAAGGTAGTTGAGAATCCCATCTCAACACCTACCTGAAGCATGATTATCTAAGCACTTACTCTTACAAGCATTTTCACAAACACTTAGAATACACTATTTTAACATGCATAGTGTATATTAGAAAAACATGTATTAGGGCGAGCCCTTTCGCCAAGTAAGTATTTTACACATATATAATATGTTCATAAAGCAAATAATCATGGCAAACACATTTCCAAAATTTATACGTATACGATACTTTCTACAAATACTAGGAATACCGTATATTCAACATAGTTATCGTATAACCGAAAAGCAAAACGGACAGCACTTTGTACATGTCCAATTACATACAGATCATGAATCTATCATTATTTGACATTGAAAGCGTTGAAAACCATAACCTATACACCTAAAGTCCGCACCTTACGCCGTAGAAGCGTAAAGAACTCGATAGATTTGCTAAGCTTTAGTATACGGTAGCTTGGTAACCTATATAATGAAATAGGTTAGCTATTTCATAACCTACAACTATCACAACTCCAAAATAGATTAGGGTTAGGGTTTCTTACCTAGAAACGAAGTCGAAATCGGCGGGAAATCGATTAGACTTGAGTGGTTAAGCTTGTAGAGCGGCAGGGAAAAGTTGTAGGGAGGTTCTCCCACTTCTCTCACACTTTCTCTCTCCTTTCTCCCTTCTCTCTCCTAGGGTTTTTCTCAAATTCGTATGGCTGAATGAGAGAGGGTTTTAAGGTCCTTATATAGCCTAAAATCACACCAAAATAGACTTAAGGTCAAGGTATACTTAGGTTATATCCAAAGTGGGTCAGTTTCAGCTCAACGGAGGACTTCTGGCGGCCCCCCTTGAGCTAAAGGTCGGAATTAAGCTCACCAATACTTGATCTAGGTACCATTAAGTTTTCGTTCCAGTAGGGTTTCCAGATCACAAATGGCGGACTGGTTTCAGTTCAACGGTTAGCGAAACTCGATCGAGGATTTTAAGTACCCTGCCATATGTATGAAATTTCTCACGATCCGCGGGTGTATTCTGGCCTGATTCTGACGGTCGGAATCCTTATAACTGATCCGCAAGCGACATGTGCTAGATTATATAAATTTATATTTTATTTTTTACTTAATTTCACATTTATCACACTCTTCACTCTGGGCTCAAGCGAATAGCGCTGGGACATTATCTGGATTTGATCTCCTAGGTGGTTATCAAGCCCAACAAGGCGGTCCTAACTCTATAACCTCGTATTATTCGGATTTCCGATGTGCGGTCCAGACCTAATACAGAGTTTTCATGTGCTCCCGAGAACAGACGGGTAATGAGATTGATCCTAGATTTTAGGGTAATGTAGCGTCAACGATCCCACAAGTTTTGGGTCTTGCAGATCGTATTTAAAGTGATTAGTGCGGATTTCATGGCTAATCTAGTTTAGCACTTACTTAACTTTGTCTAATTTTCTAAAGGATTTGATCCTAAGTGATTTCTGACTGAGGTGGTACTCGGGCCATCATACGGAATTTTCCGAGTCGTTACACCCGGTCGACGACAGAAGTAATCTGGACCGTCGGACCTTAGATCGGGCGTATCTCGCAATCCAGAATGAGTTACCTGACGTAAAATATATGATTTTGGGGTAGAACGAGCTACTATAGCCAACCAACCCAGCTTTGCAGGGTTGCGACGCCCGGAATTGCGAAAAATCCATGGATCAATGGTCATTTCCCTGCTTTAATTTCGTTTTTACTATAAATAGTAAGTTTTAGTTTGATTATAACTCCATCCGTCGGGTTTAGGAGTTGCGCCCAACGTGAAAAGAGCTTAGAATAATTAAGAGAATGGTTTGGTGAAGCTAAATAGGACACCTACTATTTTTGGCCGAAAACCTTGCGCACTAGTAGACATCACGACCGTCTATAAATAGTAAGTTTACTATTTATAGTAAGTCGCGATTTCTAGGAGTTTTAGTTGTAGTTTGATTCTAATTTCTTTCTCGTTGCTTGGTACCCCTATTTAAAGGGTTGTGAACTCGTTTTTAGTTATCAATTAATCAATTTCAAATTTCTTAGAATTTATTTCTATTTTCTGCTTTCTTTCCTCGTGGATTCGAGAAGTCTCTGTGAGGAGTCCAGAGAAGCTCCATGGATTCGGAGTAGTTATCCTTATCACGTTGGGTTTGGGTTAGGCAACTTGGAATGGAATTTAGTTGGTTGACTCAGGTGTTCTTGCTATTGAGCCTTAACCCGTCCTAAGCAGATTTAAAAAATAACAAATATACTGTTTTTTTTTTTTTTTTTTTTTTTTTTTTTTTTTTTTTTTTTTTTTTTTTTTAAGAAATTTTAGTGATAGATCAATGGTAACTTTCATAAATCTAAAAGTTTCCATCTTTGGCAAGGCAATTCGCATATTAGAATTCTAAGAACTATATTTTACTAATCATTGGAGAAAATGGAGAGCCCATAGACAAATTATGTTAAAGATAGCAATAAGAATTAGCTGATGATCTTCCTTTGGTCTGCTTGAGCTTATAATTGCATTGCTTTGGGATTAGTAAGTCTTCTAAAGGCTTAAGTTTTGAGTTTTTGGTTGAATCGACAGTATACTTTCTTTATAGTTGCTGAAATTGATTTCAAGAAATTGAACGTTGATGATGTTCTTCAGAAATTGCTTATGTCCCATTTAGATTTTCTCAAGATATTGTTGAGGTTTATGGTTATCACAATTTGGTGTTATTAGTATTGTAGTTTTGGTGATTATTGAATCTAATTATGGGGCCATTTGGATGCATCCTCTGAAGGGATGTTTGAGCCCTAAACGCCATTTTAATCTAACCAATTAGCTTTCATTTATTGTCAAGAAAAGAATGTAAACCCAACCTTTTCCTTTCATTGTAGACATAATTTTTCATCCATAAGCTTTTTAGTTCCTTCCTTTATATTCAATCACCACTTTGTGGTTGTCAATATGGCTCTGTTGTGAAGTTTGTAGATTTTTTGCATGGATTATTCGATAGTTGTGACCTATTTCTTTTAGTAGTCCCCACCTGTATGTATGGTTGTCGAAATTTTCAAATCTACAAAATTATATGTATTGTCCCACCCTTTCTGATTGAAAAAAGAAAAAATAAATAAATAAAAACCCAAGTTACATGTGATTTTGAGAACCAGTGCTGATAAGTCATCATATAATGAAATTATATTAAATAATCCTGACCTGGTGAGTAATATGTATCACATTTGATAGAATTGTCATCTTTAGGAGACGTAGCCAAGTTCTGCATTTCTTTTTTTTTTTTTTTTTTTTCTTTTTTTTTTAAAATTTATTATTATTATTTATTTATTAAGGATAAATGATGTTATGACACCTAAATTTTTCGCTTGCTTGAAAATGTAAATATCATGATAAGTTAATAAACTATTGTTAGAGTGCAAGTAGTATTATTTTTGGAAAAATTGATGTTTTTTTTTTTCAATTTTTCCTTTTGTGGCCCATTATCAGGTCCACCATTTTTATCATCATCCCTATTGATTCCGTGATCAGGTGGGCCACAAAGTATAAGATAAGTAAGTTTTCGATTGCTTTAATATGCATTTTGATGCAATATTGAGTTGAATTCCAATCTCTAACTTTGATACCAATTAATTTCTTTTTGCTATTTTGTTTTACAGATTTTAGGCATGGATGAATGGGATCTATAGATCGATGGATTTTATTTATTTATTTTTGAAACTATTCAATTTATTATTGTAAATATTATTCGCAGCAGCTCGATGCATGTGAAAGGGCCACATAGGCATGTATTTTTTTTATACGAAAAAAATCGCTAGGCACAATCTACTTCCTAAGAGGAATGTGAAATCAGGTGGGCCTTGACCAAAAGTCAGGTGGGCCTTGACCAAAATGGTCAATGATAAGGTCCATCATTTTATGGAATTAGGAACAAGTACATGTAGGTTAAGTTGTGATTCTCGAGTCACCAAATGCACTCCCTTCAATCCAGCTATGTGCCTAAATGCTAATTGAAGTGTTAGTAAAGTTAAATTAGTCCCACATGGATCAAGACATTTGATTTTAAATATGCTTTGGATCCAAAAATTCAAAAACCACAATGTACCATATAAACTGTCGGTAAATCCCACACGAAACAGCGGCCAGGACAACCGCCAGTAAATCTCACATGCAGCGGTGGCCAACACAACCGCCAGTAAAGGGAACATGATTGCCGGTAAAGCCTTTACCGACCAAGGCTTTACCGGTGGTTAGCTAACTGCACGAACATGCTTTGTGGGCGGTTTTCTATGACCGTCGGTAAAGGCCAGTTTTCTTGTAGTGCATGGCAGCAACCTCAAAAGAGATTGTCCACGTGGCAACATGTGGAGTCAACCACGCTCCCCATGTGGACAGCGTGTGGCCCACACGGCTGTCCATGTGGGCTAGCGTGTGGTGGCCCACACGGCTGCCATGTGGCAGGCGTAGGTCCCCCCTCCCCACATGTGTGGTTCGAAGTTTCCTGGCGTAGATTTGCGCAAAGATCTAATTGTAACTGATTTTCATCAATTAAATTCACCATATTCTAGCCATTAGATGATAAAGAAACTCAAGATAGTACCTCTTTAGAATGCAGGTAAGTTGATGGACGGTTCAGATTACAGTCCTTTGAAGTGGAACCCACAGTTTGGTCATTGTCCTTTTTATGTAACAAGGTCTGGCGTAAAAGGGTTGGGATTTCAAGAGATCCTCTCTCGGTAATGCACAGAGATAGTAGATTTAGGAGGAATCCTTGGTGATTGTAGAGATCTTAGGTATAAGGTAGGTTAGGGTGTAGTTTATAGTATATACACATGCCATTGTTGAAGTGGGTCCCACATAGAGAAACGTCCATCTCAACCCTAGGGATGTTTACAACCTACTAGAATTCATCCTAAAATCAAATGACACTGGGACAAGGAGATATAGTCCTAAGCAATTCGAAGTTTGGAGGGTGCACCTAGCATGGCTACCCACTCAATCCCATAAGTGAGAGAATATACACGTGTGTGCGTGCCATGTTTGTGGACGCCATCTGAGTGTGATATAACCCGATCAAAGAGTGTAATCTTGATGCTCATGATGCACATGCTTATGAAAAAAATACTTCGGTAACTCAAAATTTCATGATGGATGATAAAAATCAATGGTCATGTGATGGCCCATGCATATATGCACATGATAATCATAATTTCACATGCTTCAGGAAAGATCTAATCAATTGAATTTATAGATCTAAACAATACAAACATGTTGACAGGATTTAATTGCATAATGGTCCACTAGATTAAGCTAGAAATTAAATAAATAATGACTGGCCATATTCTTGGTCTAAGATCAGGAGTTGTACTAATGAGAAAATTATGAAAATCATGTCATTTTGAAGCTAATAACAAGGAAAATAAAATGAATGGTTAGTATTAGTTGAGTCACAATCTAAACTAATCAATTCAATGATCTAAGTGATTTGTCCATTCTTTTAGTCACTTTAGTGGTACAAATGTTAATTCCAATGTGAAACATTAGTTTAGATGGTCTGGTTAGATGATCCATAATGCGAATTAGTATTTTAATGGATCGATCATCATGGATGATTAGATGGGCCACCTAATGATCATTTTGGGGTGAACATTCTTGAAAAATAAAATAAAATAAAATAAAATAATTAACCCCTAAAATTTGTCAAGAGGATTACACTTTTAAAAAAAAAAAAATTAATTCCACATTCTAATTGGAATATTAATTATAACTCCAATTATAAATTTTGACATAAAAGAAAAGAAAAATACTTTAAAAAATACAAAAATGATGATCGGTATATTTAATAAAATAAAAGTATTAACAAAACAAAATTTTAGAATTTAATATAATTTTTTTTTAAAAAATGCCTACTTACCTTAATTCAATTCATTCCACGCTAGGTCATATATCCTCCATTGAAGTGATTGGATACCACCAAAAGCCAGCCCCACAAGCCCATGTCCAGGAAATAACCTTAAGGAGAACTTTCCACATGAAAATTGTGATATTCTTAAATTATAATCTTTTTTTTTTTATTAAGATGTGTATCTATTAAAACCTGTATGGACTCACCTCTTCTAATATCTTTTTGCTATTCTTAGTAAAATAAATAAGTTTCAATTTTCATAACATAGTTTCATATACTTTAATATGGTATTAGAGCTAAGATTTAAATTTGAGGGAATATTAAGTAGATAGATAATTTTCCGAAATTAAAATATTTCATTTCTCATTAAAATGTGTATTTCTTAGAATCTCTATACATATTTACAGATCTCGTACCTCTTTTGTCTATTTCTAATATTATCAATGAAGTTTTAGTTTCCGGGTTTAGGTACTATGCGCTCGACCTCACGAGAAGGCTCCGTGAGGTCGATCTGTGTGGGCCCCACCGTGATGTTTTTCGACCATCACCACCGTGCATTTGATGGGTACCCTTTAAATTATGGGATATCACAAAAATCAGCCGTATACGGAACTCAGGTGGGCCATACCATCTAAAATATGTGAAGACACCGTTAAAACATGTAAAAGCACTTGGTGGGGCCCACCTGAGTTTTACATGCGCCTAAAACTTGGTCTGAACCCTCATTCAAGTGGGACACACATAATGGATGGCCTGGATTTGTAAACCACATCTCTGTGGGCCCTCAAAAATGGTTATGAATGTTTTAATGGTGCACGCCCCTCCCCACTTCTGTATGTGGTGTGGCCCATAAAAGTTACGGATTGACTTGATTTTGGAGACCTAGGCCCACGATGGAATGGTGCATCTGACTGATGGGGTAGATGTTTAAAACGCATCACGGTGTGGCCCACACAGCTCGACCTCATGGAACATTAAAATCAGCTCGAGCGCATTGTACCTTTTTCCTAAGCTTCCACAGTGTAATTAATTTCCTGTGGTTTAACATAAATGAATATTCTGGGTAGCACATGTTTAGGTTGAGCGAGACATAATAATGCAAGGAACTAATTAATCATGCCTAGAGTGCAATTTATTTACCTTTTATGGTCCATGCAACCGCTGGAATAACTGTCTTCCTGGTTTGTCCCTTAATCTTGGTGGCTAATGAATTGGACCCATTCAACACAGCAGATTGCACCTTACATTTGGATGTTTCTGTGGTAGGTGTCACTCTCTTTAATGTCTTGCTTGGTGTCGCCATATGTGTCAAGTTGATTTTGGGATGTATTATGATGAAAATATGAAGAATTGGACGTCAGTCCTTGATGTAGAGCGGGTCGCGGACAATTACATGGCAAAGATGGATCAGAAAAGGCCCGGTCGGCGACAGAAGTGATCTGGACCATCAGACCTTAAATCAGGCGTATCTCGCAATCCGGGATGAGTTAGCGGACGAAAAATATATGATTTTGGGGTAGAACGAGCTACTTTAGCCAACCAACCCAGCTACGCCGGGTTTGCGACGCTCGGAATTGCGAGAAACCCCTGATTTCACGGTCGTTTCCCTGTTTCAATTTCGTTTTTACTATAAATAGTAAGTTTTAGTTTGCTTATAACTCTTCATCCGTCGGGCTTTAGGAGTTGCGCCCAACGTGAAAAGAGCTTAGAATAATTAGGAGAACGGGTTGGTGAAGCCAAATAGGACACTTACTATTTTTGGCCGAAAAACCTTGCGCACTAGTAGACATCACGACCGTCTATAAATAGTAAGTTTACTATTTATAGTAAGTCACGAATTCTAGGAATCCTAGTTGTAGTTGGATTCTGATTTCTTTCCCATTGCTTGGTACCCTTATTTAAAGGGTTGTGAACTCGTTTTTATGGATCAATTAATCTATTTCGAATTTATTCAGAATTTATTTCTATTTTCTGTTCTCTTTTCTCGTGGATTCGAGAAGTCTCTGTGAGGAGTCCAGAGAAGTTCCGTGGATTCGGAATATTTATCCTCTTGAGGAAGACGGTGCTCGACCTCACGTCCTCCCCTGCGTCAGTCCTGTATCATGGTGGGCCCCACACAGCATCATCATTTCGTAATCCCTCCAACAGTGGTTGTCCTAGGCATGGATGGAATTTGAACAATTACCAACTCCATCGTTACTAGTATAGGTTACAGCATATAAAATCAAAGCAAGCGTCACAGTCTCCTAGCAATATTATCTAGATAGAAGGGGCCCAACATATACGGTCAGATTTTTAAAATGGGTAGCTGAAGGACACATATTTTGGAGTATTCAACCCTAACGTTTTTCTTTTCTTTTCTTTTAAATAAAACCATAAAATATTGGCCGGTATGTATGTCAGTTAACAAACCATAACGAATTCTCGATATACTATTAATTCGTTATGTTTTTAGAACTATCTATCGTTGTTGTCGCCGTATCTTCAGTGTTTTTATACTAATTTCTTTTTATTAGGTAAGCTACTATAACCACCTGGGAACAGGGTTCAACCAGATGCTCCCACCATTACCTATTTTGATGGCCCACTCATCGTTACTGTCCGCGGCCATGATCAGACGGTGGTGAATAGTTTTATGCACGAGGATCAGCCTCTTTCTATATATAAATCAATGCTAGATTTTTTTGAATGGTGAGATTCATAACTTGATAAACGGCCGGCTAGACTCCTATGTTCGTTTTACACAATTTGAAAGATGACACACACACACAAATTGAGAATAGTTTTGCATCATTTAAAAATTTTTGTGGTGATTCATCCTCTTACATGTGGCACTCATGTACAAACTACCCAGACATTCCAAATTGTGGGTCCCATTGTTTGTGGAGCATAGATCTAAAATCATACTGATTAAGCATTTCTTGCCATTGAAAGTTTTTTTTAAAAAGAAAACAAACAAACAAAATATTAGTGGTCCAAATGCAAAGGGAAAGGCTAGTGGAAATTTTCAGTCATGCTCTTTGGGTCAGCCATTTGAACGGTTTGGATTGTCGTTCAGCTGTGAAATGCGTACGTTCTGTTTTTCAAACGGTGCATGGCTAACATAGGAGTCTATACGATTAATAAATTGTCCATGAGCTCCGGTGGGATTCAAGTTGCCTGCCACCCTACCCGAAGAGTTTCCTACTGTCGGAAGCTACCTGGGACCCACCTAGATGTCCGTGAAAACGCACCCCGTCCATCAGTTTCTCCTGCACATTTTAGGGCATGATCCCGATAAAAAGCCAGCTCCAAAACTCAGGTGGACCACACTAACGGAAATAGTGGATATGGAACGCCACACCGTCCAGCTTTTATGGGAAACAATGTTTTGGATCAGGCTAATATTCTTGCTCTCAGTTGATCCCAATTAGATTAATGATCTCACAAACAGTTTAGATGACATATAAACACTATGGTGAGTAAAGCTATACATGAGTCAAGTTAGCTGGGTCAGCTCGCTCGACTTGACTCGGAAAAGCTCATACTTGCCTAGGCTCAAAATTGGATTTGGGCTGAGTCGAGCTGATTTTTGGAGCTCAAACAAATTTTGAGCCAAGTTCGAGCTTGCCTGAGCTCAACTTGACTCGGTTCTAACCCCGACTCGAATCGACTCAGATCGAATCAGTTCGGTGACTTGGTTATTTTGATCTTGATGTTGTTCGCTAGTACGTTTGAAGAAATGCCTCAACAAAATGTTGTTTATCGGATTGCCCTCATATCATGGTATTCTCGAAATACGTATTCGATGAAAGATCAAAGAAACAGATCCCAAAAAAAAAAAAAAAAACTTTACATTGTAAGACTTCTCTCATTTCTTGATCTTGATGTTGTTTGCTGAATGTTTGATGAAGTGCCTGCAAAGTGCTCTTATTAATTTATATTTGAAGTGTGGGAGATTGAAGATGCAATTTAAAATATCGCACAGGCTCAAACTTAGCTCGAGTTGGCCCGAGTTGCTAACAACCAAGCCAAGATGGCCAGTCAGGCTTGAGGACCAAGCTGAGCCTAGTTCGAGCTGGGGTTGGCTGCTGGCCAAGCCTAGCCGAGTTGTGCCAAGCTCGATTCGGTTCGACTCATGTATAACTCTAATGGTGATACATATAAATGTTTCAATAGTGGGCATTTCTATCCTTATTGTTTCTGTAGTGTGGTCCAATTAACCTTGGATGTAGATTATTTTTTTAATCATGTCCGTCGAAGAATTCGATAGACGAGGTGGATTTCTCACAAACATCTTGATGGGCCCAACGTAGCTTTCAACTGCAGGAACTTCCTGCGGGCTGAATCTTAAGTAACTCGCGTCCATCCCAGTACATCAGAATCGTAAATATTCTCCTTGACGGCGATCTTATACTTCACACTATGGATGAAATATTTAATTCTTAAAATGTATCAGATTTGTGGTTCTTGACTCTTTCATCTATTGCCCATAAAGACTATTAGAAAATGTAGGAAATGATACCTTAAAAGGCCAAAAAAAAAACAGAAGAAGAAGATTTTTACACTTGTCATGACACGTCCATAAAGATCAATGAGACGTTATCACGTGTCAGCACTACATACAAATGACGGAAGAAATTCTACCCACAGCCCAAGGATATCTTTTGCCTTATATCCTTTGATGGTGCATCACCTACCAAAAGTAGAAGGATCAGAGTCGTGTGCATGTCTACAGATAGGACATTGCGACCAGCAACATGTAGCCCTAATATAAGTGATGCATAGCAGCAGGGTTGACAAGCCTATAAAGACCTGTTAAAATAAGAATTTTATCACAATCCAAATATCGGCAAGATCGTCTCACACAATCCTACCAAAATGGAAGATCTTTTTAGAGATGATCGGTGCTCTCACGACGACTATGAAGGTTCAAAAAGCATCTTCTCAAAACAAAAAGAAATCAAAGGATGCCGTAAGGAATCAAAGTTTAGTGAGAATGTCTCATAATGGTTAGATATCTTTACAACTAGGCTGGGAAGGAAACCTGAAAACAGTTTCACACCATAACCTTCATGATCGCATAATCTTTAAGCAACTTAGACCGTTTAGAAAATCCGAAAGGGTTTGCTACCTCATGAGCTATATAATGAGCACATGATGAAAAGGTCAAGGCCTGTGCCAATCATAGAACAATGTTGTTTATCTTAGTCTAGTTCATCCACTTATGTCCAACTTCGCTGCAAAACGTTTGGAGTTGATGATAGCTTAGATCGCTACTATCCAACACCATTGCTCCAATATGCCTAGTATAAATATCCACGACCTATACCATCATTGAATCCCTAATCAATCGACTCCTTGAAATGTCACACCTCGGTCACATCGTGTTGACCATCTGCCTCGATTATTTGTTCATATGGGCAATCACAAATATTTATATTTATTTATTTCTCTACCTATCTTATTCCTTTTGTTGATTGTACTAAGCTTAAGTATAAATCAATAAAATCGACATTCTAATATTTAATTTTGATATTGTCATCTATTATTGCTCTATTGAGAAATACAAGGCACACAATCACCATTAAAAGAAAAAATTTTAACGTGAAGCAAAAAAGTTCACATTCAGAAGGACTAACTACCCCTTTTAAATTAGAACATCTTTGTAATAATAGGTGACTAAGAAGGCAGTTGATTTTTATAGATCTAGTCTTAATTGGCCTATCTCAGTGCCTGAGGTCAAAAAGTGTTTAATCGAACTCGAGTTGACTAAGACTCCGACACACCCACACTATGTTAATCACACACATTTGATTAAATACAAGCTTTCAATAACATGTGTGAACTCATGTTTAATTGAATAACAAACAGATGAGATATTTCAAGATGGAATATGTTTGGGTTATGCCCCATATGAAATGGATCCCTTAAGGGTTGTTTGGAACCATGGATTTGAGGGAATTTCAAATCCCTTGGTTGTTTGGCACCATAAGGTAATCGGGGGTTTCAAAATCTAGGAGTTTTAACTCCCCTCAAATAGGAGTTTAAAATCCACCGTGAAAGCTTGGATTACATCTAAAATCCTTCCAAGAGTTGCACGTCTAACATGTGTGTCACTAGGCTATTACTCTATTGGGCACATGGTCCAGTAATGATATCCCAAAACAATTAGATTGTCAATTACATCATTATAATTACTTTAATATGATGATCAATGTCGTCCAAACATTTTCCATGTAAATCAGTGGTTAAAAATCGTTGGTTAGTCACTCGGACATGATCTTGTGCTTGTGGCTCATCCAAGATTTGGAATTTCATCATTTTCAGGCAAGGATATATTTTAACGGGCTTATTACACCCATTGTGTCAAACATTACATATGTTCAGTAATTAGAGATATTAAAGTTGATTTAGTAATTAAATACAAACCCATTTAAGTATGTCATACATAGCTACTCTTGAACTAAAGTTGATTCCCAATCAAGGTGTCAAACACAAAAGAAGGATTTCAAATCTCAGGGGTTCCAAATCCACGCTCCCTAACAGGCCCTTAATACTAATGATATGGATCATAAAAATACGGCCCCACTTGTACCCAGTGTGCACATAAGGCACCAATGCACAAAAGCATATTGTATCTTGCCCCCACCCATCCCACCATGGTGTATGGGTTTTATCTATGCCATATAAGAATTCTATAAGGTGGACCTTATTGATCAACAATCTAGATTATCCTGAAAGTTGGATAGTGTGAGCGGGTGCACTAGTGGTGTAACGTCTCAGAAAGACCCGAGTGTCACCTCAGGCAGAAATCCATAAGGACCGTACTCTGTAGAAATTTAGGCGAATTAAGTACCAAACTAAATTAATCGGTGGATTTAGCTGAACCACTATTTATACGAACGGCAAGATCCAAAACCACCAAAATCACTGACTCAACACTACTTAAAAACCTAGGAGAAATCTCAAAAGCCGGTTGCTCTCGGGAGCACATTAAAACTCCGTATCGGACATGGACCGCACATCGAAAGTCCAATAACAGCAAAACTATATGGATGTCCGTCTTATTGGGCTTGACAAGCATCGCAGGAATCAAGCCCAAATAGTATCAAAAAATGCACAACTTGAGCCCCGAGCGAAGTGTGTGAGAAACGCGAATATCTATAGAAAATGTAATGAAACTTAAGCGAATTGGGCCACTCACTCATAGGCAAATTTGAAGATTTTAGACCATCAGTTTTGGACCGAACTTCACCAATGGATCAAGGAAATTTTCCTGCACATATTGATATACTTGTGGCCTTGATCGAGTAACAACGACCGTTGATCTGACACGGGTCCTCCACGGTCAATCCATTAATCCGATCGTACTGAAATCATAACCTGGCTTAGATCCATGGTCAGGGAACTTGCTCCATGCCGTAGGCGAGTAATGGACTTCCAAATGAGCTAAGTTTGCCCGAAATAGGCACCCGTTGGCTATAACCTAAGTATACCATGGTCGTGGGGCCATTGACATCAGTTCTGTGCCTATTTAAAGGCCTTAAACTACCTCATTCCCATTCCATACGAATTTCTCTAACCATAGGAGAGAGAAGAGAGAAAAGAGGAGAAAAGAGTGAGGAGAGAAGAGAGAGTTCGGGAGATCGTTGCCGGGATTCCTTCCCACAACTCCACGCACTGAATCACATCCCCACCACCGCTACACGAACCATTCCAACTGCGATTTGGGTAAAAAAATCCAAACCCTAACATTGTAGTTAAGATATAGAATAGTTGTTTGTCAACCTAGCTAACAAATTTCATGATTTAGGTACCTGTTATTCCATTTTTGGGAACGTAAGATTCGAACCAAGTTCGAAACGAGATTTTCGACAGATGGTGCGGACTATAAACGTTTAGGTTATGGTTTTCAAGGCTTTCAATGTCAGCAATAATTTATGTCTGACTTGATTGCTACCATATGATCTTAGTTACAACGTTTTCGATAAATTATACATGTGTGAACTATGTTGAATATGAGAAGCATTCCATGTGTTTGTTGAAATGTTTGAATGAGTGTGAAATCCTGATTTGTGCTTGTCATGATTTCTAATCTAAGATCCATGTATGTTATGTGTTTTTAACCTATGTTGTGTAGGAAATTGCTATAGTTCATGTCGTAACTAAACTAGTCTATGTATTTAGTAATGTGTAGTCTAAGTGTTTGATAAAATGTCTGAATGAGAAATCGTTAATGATTTGTATTTAATAAGGGTATTGAGATATGATTCTCAATTTTCCTATCTATATGTATAGCTTCCTTCATGTAATCATGGTTTCAATTACGCAATTTATGGGTGAAATGCAAATACTTGGTAACATGTTCAATGTGTTTGACAAACTGCTCAAATGAGAATTGTATTTGAATTGTTTGTTAAATATTGTTGTGATTTTCACGTGTATCTGCTTATTGCACTTGAGTAAGTTTGGGGCCATAACCTGGCCCAGGCAATCGGTAACAATTACCGTTCGAGTGGTGGAATAAGTCTCGCCATATTTGATACGTTCAGTGAATCCGGGTTGTACGACGATTGTCGATAGTGGTTAGGCCACGTGGAGTGCTTACGCGCTCCATGTCGATTAATTCAGCGTGCGCTCATACCAACCGAACTTATCTAACAAAACTGATTGGCCTATTATGTGTTCACCATGTATGGATATCTCTGCTTGAAACTAAGGTACCACTTACCAATGTGAAGACCCGTTTCAACCATGGTATCATGATCCGCTAAGACTCATGAGCTGGGCATGGTGGTATGGGACACCGTGGTCGAGCTGTCGGCCTATGTTGGGGTGACGAGCCTCTCCGTAGTGACCAGTGAGTAACCCAAACTCATGAACCGAATACGGTGGTATGAGACACTGTATTCGAGTTGTCGATCTATGCTGAGGTGACGAGCCTCCCCGTAGTGACCTCGAGTAGAAACTCGTGAATTTGCCTGTCCACTGCTTTTCATTTAGGGGTGATGCCCTACAACTTGCCTATCGTATGTGATTAACTAGGATTGAAGACCCTAGATGGATCCCCGTTTGGGTTAATGATGTAAAGGGAGGTACGTTAGCATCCCGAATCTGCTGTATGAATAAGCTTAATTAATTACTTAGGTAACACGACCATGCATCGTATTGCATGTGCTTTAGCGTGGAAGGGCATGTTTAGGGAGTTTGTCATGCACGAATGGTTGATGAAGTCGCTTGTGAGGAAGCTTCATGCGAGGGCATGCATCATTACAACATACCATTCCTGCATTAACAAGAGTACTTAGGATGTGATTGTTGTACTGCTTGACAGAATTGATAACATGTTAACCTTTGCCTTATAGTACCACTGAGTTGATCACTCACTCCCACTCTGGGACGGTGTTTTAAAACACCAACCAGACCCTGTTGTAGATGCAGGTAGCGACGATGCCTATGCAGCTAATTTGGATTTCATAGACGAGGAGGAGGAGTTCTCCTATGTACAGTTATCAAGCGGGTCTATGTAGACCATGTACTGATCGATGGGATCACAGGGATTATATGGATTAGTCGGACGTTCACACTTTAACATTTTGTATATTTTGAAACAAAACATGTATATATTCAGCCCGGTAATACACTCATACTTTGGAGGTTATGAAATATATCTATCTCAGTCTTCCGCTTGCTTAATTACATTAACTCTGGAGTATGATATGCTGATTTAGTATAATCCCTCTCATGTTTAATGCACTAGTATGGACAACATTTAAACATCATTATTTATGTTACATAAGTGATGCGCTGGGTCTCGGGAGTTGAGCTGTGCTCGACCCTCAAAATCCAGGGCGTTACAAGTGGCTCCCACTAAGTTGTGATACATCCAAAAATACGTAAGTGGTGGTGTGCTACTACTGTGATATGCACACAGTGTCTTAAAGGAACTAGGATTACCAATTCATGTGGAGCCTTTCAGGGAGAGGAGTTTTGATGGGTTTCAAACTCCTCTGCCCACACTAGTATAAATCAGAGCTAGGTCCCCAATCCATCACCACCGACAGAAGCTTAATCCCATCTTATCTTCCCTAAAGGGTGAAAGAAAAGGAAGATCTCGACATTCCGATTCCACAAACAATGGTACACAAATAGGTAAGCCATCTTCTTCATCGGTCCTTTATATCTAATGCACAATAGATCCTATGGCTATTTCGCATCTAGATCCTACGGTTGGTATCAAAAAATCTGTGCATCAGGTATGGAGGATCAATCCAGGATTATGGATCCTAATTCCCATATTAGAGATTAAGAATTTCGATTCCCATATCAGTCATTGCGATTTCGAATTCCCAAATTAGTTAAAGTTTTCAATCCCTAAATATCAATTAGGGCTTTCGATCCCTAAATCTAGAGATTGGGGATTTTATCCCCAATAATAGCAATCGGTATTTTTTTGAATCCCTAAATCAAAGATCAAGGATCTCGAATTTGCAAATTATTTTGGGGATTTTCAGCCCCCAAATCAAGAATAGTTAGGGATTTCGAATCTGAAATCCCAAGTTGGGCATTTCAGGTACTAATCCCCAAATACAGACATCAATTACGGATTTTGAATCCATGAATTAGGATTTTAATTTTTAGATTCCCAAATTAGAAGAATTAGGGATTTCGAATTGGAATCCCAAATCCAGTAACAATTAGGGAATTCAATCCCAAACCCAGTCATCAGTGATTGGGATTTCCATTCCCAAATTCAATAATTAGTAATATTTTTAATTCCCGAATCAAATCAATTAGAGATTCTAGAATCGAATCCAAAATGGAATTTTGAGATGTTTTCATAACACAACCTATAGTAGATGGATTCCGACCAGTTACGATGGGATGAATTCCTGCATCATCGATCATCATTCGGTGATCAAAAACCCCAAATCAGGGAAGCCATTATTTCTGACGCCATCATAGAAGAAATGTTTTCTTTGTTGTCTGCTACATCATGTAGGTGACCACTGTCCTAGTGGAGGTCTACTTCTGATCGCATTCTGGAATGGTGGCAGCGGCTAGGGTTTCTCCCCTCTTTCTCTCCGACTATTTCACTCTTTTCGCAACGACTAGGCTCTCACCCTTTTTTACTCCAGTCACTGGACTGAGAAGTGGGTCTTGTTAGCGGCCCTGCCGAGTGGGTCAAACCCTACAACAGATGCTATTTTGGGATCACATTGTTGGGCAATGGGCCCATATTGATTGGGCCCTATTAGTGGCCTTTTGCACTATCAGATCCTGATGATGGGGTTTAGCTTTAGCCCTAGACTTAGTATCATGTGTGCATGTCGTCTAATCTATTCATTAGATGGAAATTTAACCTTAATTATCATATTCTAACGATCCATTTTCATGGATCATACAGCAGAGATGATCCATCCATTTGCATTGCATCAAATACTTTTTTTAGGACACATCTTGTGAATTTTAAACCAAAATTAAGGATTCTCATTGATGATGATATGATGGTATTAGCCCCATTACCCATCTTTTAGAAATTATCATGGGTCATTAGAGTTGGAAAAGTGAAACCTAAACGTTTGCTTCACTTGAAGGACTTCCCATCCTTTTAACTACCAATGACAACTACTTACTGGACCAAATCAAGATATTCATAGTTAATCCAACGAGGGCGGGATTAAAATCTCAATCCTAAGTCCATATTCGTGAAATTGGATCCATTTGTGTTAGCCACCATAGTGACCTCAATCAGTGAAAATTTTATAAGTACAGACTTGTGATATTGGGATTAAAAGGTGCATGCAGTTGCCTTCACGCTTCATGCTGATAGTGATGAAAACACAGACGATCACCTTTTGGCAGGGACATGAACTGAATGAAGTAAATGATGCTAATAATCTAAAGTTAAAATACTCATCCTACCCACAAATGTTGAGTGTCTCAGATTTACATAATTAGCATTGCTTGGCTTCATGTTTTGGAGAGTCACTTGCATGTTATGATTACCTCCCATAGGATGAGTGATAATGATGTAACTGATTCTCTCCAGGATTGGATGGTTGGGCCCATCTTCATCCTGGATAGGTCAGCTGATGGCCTCTCCCTATTAACTGAATTGATAAGTTCTGCCTGATATCTCGTTCTATTCATGCATTGTTTTATACTGTCAATCTACTAATGTGAGTATATATATATATATATATATATATATATATATATATATATCTTTTATTTCAGTCTCCATTCCAACTTAAACGCACCATGTTCCTGCACTAACCGAGTGAAATTATGTCCAATGGAAAGAATTTATTAAAATCACCCTGGGTTGTCTACAATTAAACCTTGCCTTGGTAAAACCAAAGCCTCCAAGACCATCTGATAAAGCTCCTGAATCAGAGGTTGAACGTTATGAGGCATGGTCTATATCTAATGAAATGTGCCTCAAAATCATAAAATATTCGATTTTTGAGTTCATGAGGGGTGCCATGCATAATGTAGATAAGGCCAGAATTTTCCTAACCGAAATGGGCACTACCAAAAAAATGATCAAAGGCTACGGACTATACTAGTTTTTAGCTACGAATATAGACCGTAGCTAATTTGCTACGGCTTAAAACCGTAGCTAAAAGATCCGTAAACCGTAGCTAAAAGGGATCACTTCTAAACATTCAATTAGCTGTGATAGCCCCATAAGGGACTCTACAGGGCCCATTAAAATATGTGTGCTTCATCTAATACGTCTATATATTTTGAAAGAGAATTTTAGGGCAAGAGTCCAAAAAATGAAGTAGATCAAATGCTCAAGTGGACCACATGGTAGGAAACAGTGGAGATTAATACCTACCATTGATTGATGGTGTGGTTCAATTGAACCTTCAATTTGCCTAGATGCTGGGGTCATTGCTTATAAAAAAATTACAAAATTAATGGATGGAGTGGATATATCAAATGCATCACGATGGACCCCACAAAGCCCTTGACAAGACTGTCCATCCAGGACCGTCAGACGTGCGAACGCGGAGGGGGCTACAAAGGATGGTATAATAGCTACGGTCCATAGGGCTTTTAGCTATGGTCTAAAACCGTAGCATGGAAAAATGCAGAATCCGCGCTGCCTTTTTATTTTCCCCCTCCCACGAAACGTTTCATTTCCCTCCACTCCTCAGAAAAAAAACCCCATTCCCTCTCTCTCTCTCTCTCTCTCTCGATCTCTCATGCCCCTTCTCTCTCTCTCTCTTAATCTCCCATGCCCCTTCTCTCTCTCTCTCTCTCTCTTGATCTCCCACTTCCCTCCCACGTCCCTCTCTCTCGATCTCCTGTGCCCCTTTTTCTAATCTCTCTCTCTCTCTCTCTCATTTACTTCTCATTTATAGTGATCTAATCAGATCTGATATTCTGTCTTCCATCTCTTTCTTTCCTTTTGTTTGGTCTGATCATCTCTATATTTTGCTTTTTTCAGCTTTGGATTGTAGGTGAAAATGGGGCTCACGTTTACGAAGCTGTTCAGTCGTCTGTTCACAAAGAAGGAGATGAGGATTTTGATGGTCGGTCTTGATGTCGCCGGTAAAACAACCATCCTTTACAAGCTTAAGCTTGGAGAGATCGTCACCACCATCCCCATTATTGGTATCGGATCTCACCCCTGTCTCTCTCAATCTTGGATGCTGGATGGTTTTTGTTCTCTTTTTTAACCCTAATTGTGTAATTTTGCATGTTTTTGGTGATTGATTGATGTCTGATCTGGTTTTCATGCTTTTGGACTCAATTAGATCCTTTCTCTACCTGTAGAATCGGAACTGGGTTGTTGAAGCATGTATGTTTCTAGATCTGTTCATCTGTTTGTACAGTTAGGTTTCCTAGCTTGATTCTATTGGAACTTGTATGCATGTCATAGATCCGTACAATGTATTGTTGAAATCTGAAGATGTGCTTGTGGGGAATGAGAGATATGTACCTGTTGGCTTTAGCGGGGGCTCTGTGTTCATGGCTCCATAAGTGAGAGGTTGGGCTTAGACTTATGTTGGTTAGTCATTGTTTGCATGGTTTTAAGACTTGCACCAACTCATTTGGTCTAGAGATGAGTTGTACTGGAGTTGGGGCGACTCAGCTGAGTCACCACCATGTTTCTGAAAATAGAAGGAAAAATAAAGAAATATATAGAATTAAAAAAAATGGCACTTGGGGTAGTTTTATGATAAAGTCTAGTTAATGTGTGACCTTGAAATGCACTAAATATCAATTGGCTGTGTGAAATGTGGATAGGTATCTGATTGATTTCTTTGGTAACAGATCCACACCATTCAGGAAAACATGTTTCTTGATGGTAGTTGTAACCTACATATGTGAAATAGTTCATCTTGACCATGGTAGCTGGAAACACCCTAGGGCCATCTGAAATGCATTTCAGAAAAGGCAGATTTTCATTTCAAATGTTCTGTCATAATTGAAATGCATTCCCTTGGGGAACGTTTGTGAAAGGAAATTTTGAAAAAGTAATAATTTTGCACTTCAAAATTTCTTTGAAACACTTGTGATGCATTTGTAAAACATAAGAGAAACTCATTTCAAACTTCTTTTTCTTTTCGCTTTTTTTTTTTCCACCTTTATCGACAACATAAACAAAGCTCTTGTGAAACGTTTCTTAAGAGTAAGTTAAACATGAGCGAAAAGACTGTGAAACTCAAGCAAAACATCTGAAATGATAGTGAAACTTTAAATTAATACATTATCATATTTTCTTAGTTTTCTATAAAATTCCCCAAACAATTTAAACGTGTTTCTAATTAATTTAAAGGTTTTCTTATTATTTTTGAGACATGGGTAGCAAGAGACCATTTGGCAAATAATGTTCACGCTTAATTCAATTTCAATCTTTAAAGTTACACAATTCAGTTAAAGAAACGAAAATGCCAGGAAATCAGCTTTTGAAGGAACAAGGTGATGTTTAGGACTGTACTTGATTTCTTCACAAATCTCTGTTTATGAATTATTATTGAGCTTTCTTACTCTTTGAAGTTTCTTCTCCAAACTGTTAGAACTTCTACAGTGAAATTTCCAATGAATGTTGATTACAAGTCTACACTTATCCAACTACTCTGCAAGTAGAATTCAACTCAACTTGGTAAGACTCAGCTTTTGAAAAACCTGGTGGTATCTGATAAAAAGGTGCCAAGCACTTGAATAACTCTAGTGATTTCTTCACAAATACTTTTGGACTTTCCGAGGCTTAGATATGGTCACAATCGACCCTCAGTCACACTCATCTATCCCTTTTACACTTTAATCCTTAATTTTTCCCATCGACATGATTTTCTTGTCTTTTTTTTTTTTTTTTTTTCCTTTTCTAACGTAGGCAAGAAAATTTTCTCTAGAAGTGTTTAACAACCCTTTCGTATTCCCATGCCATAATGGGGCTTTAGGGAGCTTTAGGAATTCCAGTGACAGATTCGCTGATTTTTTTAAGAGGAAATAATGTGGATAATTGCCCACAAGAACAGACCCCATGCTCCAGGGAGCTTAGTGAAGAGCAACCTCAGGATTTCCCTGTTTTCTGTATCTCCATAGATCCAGAATAATCTGCTAAATGTCTCTGCATATTCTTCGAATTGCGACATTGAACAGATTTCAAGCTTTTGTAGCATTTTCCATGCTTTTTTGCTTGTTTTTATCCTTTTCTCTTTCTTGATTTGTGATACCACAAATCTCTTACGTGAGAAAGGCTCCAAATAGGGATCCTCCACCATTGGCTACTTTAAATGCTGCAACAAAACGATCATATTTTGTTGATAATTTAAACACTTGCCAGGCTACTTTGGCATTCCCTAATAAGCTGCTTTCAAGATAAGATAATTTTCTATCACTATCCCATTCATTGTAATGCGAACCAATTGCTATGTCCATTGCATTTTCCCAAGCAGAAATTTCTACTGCAGCAGTGGCTAGCTTGTTGCATGTAAGATAGACTCCTTTGTCATTGACTGGTTTAGTCTGAACTGAATCTAGTCTTATCTCTTGATCAATATTGCCTATGTTGGGCTCAGGATCTTGATGAGATTTCATTCTTCTTTCCCAAAGTTTTTCTTTTCGATAACTATTGCTATAGCTATCAAACACTTTGGCTGGTTGTCTCCTTTTGTTATAACTGTTTCTTGGAGGGTGTCGACCATGATATGTTATTGCTTCAACCATTTGTTCTTCAGTTTTTTGACTGGGAACTGGTAGTTCAGCTTCAATTGATTCAATTGAATCTTCAATGCTAGGTATTTCATATCCATAATCTAACGGATATTCTAGCACACTAGTGACATATGCAATTGCTGTGTTAATAGCTGAGTTATATGGTCACATGTTTCCCAATCTTTTTCAAGTTTGGATTTTGTTATCCTTAAATTTCATTTAAGGGTAACTGTAATTCTTGCATTCTCAATTGATGAGATTGCTTCATTCTTCTTCTCGATTTGGATTACTTAAATCTTCATCGAAAAGATCTTGCTAGAATCTTCTTGAAGGTCCAGCTCTTAAGCTATTTGGCCTTAATAGTCTTATGGTAAGACCATCTCGGGTGTTTAGCTTGTAATCGACTTCATTAGTTTCTCCTATATGTACAGGAACTTGCTGATGCTTGAAGTTAAACATCTATGTTTGCCCAAAACGTAAAGTTTCGCCTTGGAAACAAGGAATACTTTTATGATTTTTGGCAACATAATGTCATGAAGCATGATGTTATTATCGGCAACAATTTCTGGACTGACCAAAGTAGACATACAATGGTAATTTCTAATAGTACAGTACTATTGGGAATAACACTATTTCCTTACTTTCCGGTCCACAGCCAAGTCTATCCATAGACTTTCCTTGGCTTCAGCACCAGTGCGTTCATTACGCACCAGCTGAACGTGGTGAGATATATAATATTCAACCCACCAAAATAAGAGTTCAAGAAAAACTTCTTGAAATCAAGCTTACCCTGAAAGACAAATTCAGTGATAACCTAGTATCGGAGATGCGAAAAAGAAGCACCATACACAATCAGATCAGTCTAATGCCTGGGATGGCTGGGGCGGTAATAGTGTGGGAGATGTGAAAAAGATGCCCCAGATGCAAGCAGATCAGCCTAATGCTCACGGTGGCTGGGACAGTAATAGTATGGGAGATGTGAAAAAGCATCAGACACAGTCAGATCAGTCTAATGCATGGGGTGGCTAGAATAGTAATAAAAAGGAAACACAGGCAAGTGAATCTAAAAGACCAACAGCAGAGGAGTGTCCTGGATTTAATTCTTGGAATAGAACGGAAGGGTAAAAGAAGCAGCCCATTCAATCTGATCAGTCTACTCCCTAGGGAGGTTGGAAATCAAATGATGCAGGAAATGAGAGGGTTGAAGATGCTAAATCCCAAGATGTAAATTGTTGGAACCAACCAAATGATTCATCTACCAAACCACATGTTTGGGATAAGGACAAGATGCATGGTCAATCTAATTCTGTCTAGGGTAGTCAGAGCCCAAAGGGTACCCATATGGAGAGATCTTCAGACATTGGTAGTTGGAATGAAGACAGAGGACAAGATGAGTTGAATCAACCAACAAGATCTCCTGTTTGGAGTTCTTCCCCTATTGAGAAGTCTTCAGATGATAGCAATTGGAAAGAAAATAGAGCACACGATTGGTCAAATCGACTGACCAGAGCTCTTGGATGGGGTTCTTCGAGTGCGGGTGACCAAAGAAACCAAAGAAGCCGTTCTACCCAGTCACCTGCACCTGTGGAGCCTGATGGTCGGAATGCTAATGGGATTCTCACTGCCACTGGAAGACGCTTGGATCTATTCACATGTGAGGAAGAGAAAATTCTTAATGATGTTTAACCAATTTCGTTGTCGACAAAATGAATTCTACATAATTCCAGCTACAATGACGGTGATCGGCTATCGGATGAAGATCATTCCTGGGTACTCGATAATGTTTTTTAGTACCATCTTGACAAAGCGACAAAAATGGGTGAAAAGAATGACTATGTCATGGTTGGTAAGCACGACAAATACCAAGGTACCAGGTGCTTTTTTGTTGTCTCCACAAATGGTTTTAGAGCGGATTTCTCTTACCTCAAATGCCTGGAGAACTATGTCAAGGAGAAGTACCCTGATGGTACCGAAGCCTTCAACCAAAACTATTTCAAAAAGCGCCGCTCAGAGGTCATGAACCAGCAGTAAACACAGTAGCTGTAGATCCAACACCCTTTGGAAGATAGAACAATGAGTTTTGTAGTGGGCTTTTTACTGCGCATTGGTCATATGTATATATTTTCTGCCATCTGCCCTTCCCCAAATGTGGTTAACTTCTCGTTTGCCCCTTTTAACTACTGTATATATTCGTCATCCCTCTGATGAATGCACCACCCAATTTGGGAGCAGTTCGGCCATATGGCTAAGTAGTTGGCTTCCATATGTTTAAACAATTTTTTTTTTTAAAATTTATCAAATCATCTGAATTAGGAAAAATCACTTTAAAAGGCCTATTTCAGTATTAAGTACTGAAAACAAGTTTTAATAAACGAACTGAAGTTCTTGATCTGCGAGATGTTTTCCATTCTGATTATCAGGATTATTGCTTTCAATTTTAGAGAATGAGTTGCTCTCTTTCATTTGATTATTTGTAGATAGGCACGCGCCAAACTATGGGAAGTGACTAATGATCAAGGCAGCCATTGTGTCCAGTCCTCCGCAATCAGCAATTTGCTGACAGCCATCAGGATTCTCATTTGCTGGCGTATGGCCTTACAATTCTCAGAGGTACATTCGGGCTGGCAGATTTACTCGTGTATGGTGAGTCGTGTCCTTTTCTTCCATTTTCTAAAACTGTTATAGCTTTTGAGTTTACTACAAGTAGATAGTTTTTAATTGTTGATAACCACTTTCCCTTGAGATCAAGCAAGAGCTGGGAGGAAGCGTTTTTTCCAGCCTAGAGGGAGACCACATCACATTGGTTAATATATATCAGGCATGTGTAGAGTGCTTGGAGACTCGCAAGATGGCTAACAGTAAAAAGAAAACAATTGGGAAATGTATATCACCGATGTGCCAAACACATCGATGATAGCTAGTGTATATCACCGATGTACCACACACCAGCTATATAGCTGGCCATAGTGTGTGGTAGACCAGCCAAGCCGCTTCCGTATTCTACTGTACAGGACATAGAACAAGTGCAAAAGGATTCCTTCATGTGTGGGTTGGGTGTTGAGTCCCCAAGTTCTGTTGGGCCCACCGTGATGTATGTGATATATCCACATTGTCCATCCATTTTTCCAAACATTTTAAGGCATGGGTGCAAAAATGAGGCAGATCCAAAGTTCAAGTGGACTGCACCATAGAAAGCAATGGGATAATATACTCATTGTTGAAATCTTCCTAAAGCCAACTATGATGTTTATTTGCCATTCAACCTGTTTATAAGCTTCTAATGGCAGGTTTACTATAGATTAAGCCCAGTTTCGTTGCATGAAAGGTTATAGAATCACATGAAAGGTTATTTACTGGTTAGCTTTGTATCCCTGCTAGGTCTAAAAATGAAAATATGCCATTACCTCGAAAAATCTAACAGATTGCAGCGGGGGTGGTGGTTTGGATCAGTCAAACGAAACTTGTTGCAGTAGACATAAGGTGTTTGCTTTTGCTGGCTGGACACTTGCCAAGGTGTTCTACAACAGTCAGATTCAATATTGTAGTAGACATGGTGTTTTAATTATGTGACACAGACTTCAAATAATCTTCCTGGTTATTGTTTGCCTTTTGCTCCGATTGAAAGTATTGGCTATGTGCTGTAGGTACGACCTGCTACACTCGACACATGGCTTCCAGAACAGGTTGCATTTATTCAAAGTAAGCATGCAAAACACTTCTCAGGCTTACATTTCTTATGAGCTTTTTAATTGCCGCAAATCTGCCTACCAATGAGGACAGTTCTTAGCCTTCTTTATATTGATTTTAATATTGGTCTTACTCTTTTGGTTGTATGCAGCAATGGGAAATGAGAAGTCAAATAGCTACTGGGAAGCAAAACTGCCTCCAAATTACGACAGAAATCTTTTGGTGGGCTCTAGTTAATGAATAGCTTGGATCCATCACACGTGCTACAAATCACCTTATCACTCATCTTCTACGTAACATCTGTTTGTTTGTGGTCAAAACACCTTGGTCTTATTGGATGTCTTTCACTTAGCAATACGAGATTTCTTGTGCATCAACTAAAGCTTTGTGTTTTCCTGAATTGTGCATGGTAAAATGGGATTTCACTAACTTGTTAGCATGCCTGACTTGAGCTGACAAAACAGGTTCCTTCTAATTCAAAAGCAGAGCCAGTCCCAGTGCAGGCCGATTCAACACAGAAAGTGCAACCTACACCCAATATCCCACCTCGAAAGGTTGATTATGCCACTGATCTTTTCAATATGCTTTCTATGGATGGCCCAAGTCAAAATGGGTGATATTTTTGGGATCCATGACAAGCTTGAAAGTTATTCATGTCCAATGTAAAGTAAATGAGTCAATGTCTTGCTTGTAAATATGTAGTTTTCACTTTCAGGTTGTTGAAATCATTAACCGGTATGAGACAGTGCATTCCAGAGAGCTCAAGAGGCAATAAGCTTGCATTTATACAGGACCCAAAAATGGACAAAACCTGCACCAGGATAGTAACGGTAAGATTTCCTTGTAATTATCATCATCTGCTGATTGTAAAATTTCCCCCTTTGTCTGGGATTTATCTCTATGCTGAACTGTAACTACATTTTAGAGATGTGTTAAGATCACTAAAAGTTCTAGGATTTCAGCTCAGCGATTGAGCTTTAGAAGAGTGATTCTTCTATTGTTTTTTAGTTGTGTGATCCCTATGAAGCTGTTGAACTCCTGATGGATGAAAGATTCTTGTTTGTGTCTTGATGATTTCCTGCTACTTTTCTGGATATATTTGGATCAGTCTTGACATGTAAACATTTACTTATTTTTTGAAGTTGTGGACTGGGGGAACTTAAAAAACCTAAAAAGTTGAGATTTGGGAGCTTAAAAAACTTAAAAGTCAGGACTTGGGAGCTTATTAAAATGATCAAAAATAAAATAACATTTGATCCCTTTAGTTGAGATCAGGGCTGAAGTTGGGAATTTAAGAGGGTCCAGTGTCTCATTGTTTTCATGATTCATCTACCACCACTATACTAATTTCGATGTGATCTTTAGTCTTTCTTCATGAACTGAAAGTGGGTATTTGGAATTATAGTTTTCTTTTTTTCTGACAGAGATTTGAATTTTAGATGTGTTGCTCTTTCCATGCGAATCTGATTTTCTTGAATCTGATTTTCTTCTAACATCTTTCTTACTGTAGATGGGGTGTTAAGAAGCCTCAAATCATGGAAAATTCTGTCACGATCTTGTCGAGTGCAGGTCTTGGGATGGCCATGTTTAGTCTCGGTAAGATCATTGATATGCTCATCATGTTCAGTCTCGGTAAGATCATTGATATGCTCATTCGACGTGAAGGTGTCATCAAGAAATATGACAGTCCCGAACAAAGTAAGTTTGCTTATTTTATGTACTTGCTATGAATTTCTTAAATATATATATGCTTTCTCATCACCGTGCCTTCTTTTCTTGCAGTTCTTGAAGATTCTTTCTTTAAGACTTGAGTTCTATGTAAAGAGAAAGGTGAGCTTTGATCTAGGCCCCCCATTTTTTTTTTTGGTAATTAAGAAGATGGTAGTATTGACTTGCTACTTTCATGCAGAAAGTAATGTTGGATACTCTTGAGAAGGAAGAAGCCCAGGTGGAGGAGGAGGTGACGGGACAGATGGAGGGTAGGGCAGGCAAGCCTCTCGCTAAGGCATCTAAATAAGTTGGAAAGAACCAAAGAAAGAACAACACCAAGAAAGCCAATGAACCAGATACTGTTGTTGAATCTGTAGCATCAGTTAGTACTACAGCTGAAACTGGTAGGCATCATTCTTTTCTAATGAATAAAAAATCAACTTTTTCAGTAAGCCAGTGTTTGGACGTATACGCCAATTGGCAGCATAGAAATTGAAACCCGATCAACGTGTTTGGACGTACACGCCAATCGGCAGCACAAAAATTGAAACCCAAAATGGGTGGATTGTCAGTTACCATTTTTTTTTTCCATCTTGAAGATTTCATTCATCTCAATGCATGTTATGTTTTTCTCTTCCTAGGACATATTTCCGAGGGGGCAAAACCCAAAGGCAGGGAGCTCCGAAGAAGGCTCCTGCTAGAAAGGTGTGCTTGCAAATCCTGAACTTCTTATTTCCTAAGTATCTCCTGTTTTTGTGGACTCTTCATTGTCTTTTGGTTTCAGTCTTTTAGTAGAAAATGTCGACTGCCATTGATAGTGAAGAGGAAGATGATGAGGTGCTCGAGCTGAAAGAATGAATGATGAGGTGCTCGAGCTGAAAGAATTAATGATTGTGTTGAGATCAGGGCTTTTATTAACAATAGGCATTAGCTACAGCTATTAACCGTAGCCTTTTGTTGAAAACCATAACTCTTACTAATTTTAGCCTTTTGCTACAGTTCGCATTATAATTTTTGCTATAGATACAATCCGTAGCTGTATATAAATTTAAAACTACGGACAATATCGCTACAGATTTAATCCGTACCTATAACTTTAATAGCCACGGCTATTACCCATAGCCTTGTATTTGAAAACTGTAGCTGTTGTTAAATTAAGCCTATTGCTACGGTTCTTGCTCAACTTTTAGCTATAGATATAATCCGTAGCTATAAGTACTTTAGGATACAGAAGCTATGGCTACGGTTTTAATCCGTATCCATTGCTTCTATGGCTACAGATAGAATCTGTAGCGATAGCTCTTTGACCTATGGCTATGGCATTAATAGCTATGGTCGTGCTACGGACGATAACCATAGCCATAGGCTTTTGGCTATGATTTTTATCCGTAGCCTTTGCCCCTTTTTTTTGGTAGTGGGGAAACCGATTCAAGAAATCAGATAATGCCGAAGTGGGTTTTTTTTCTGAAAAAATTAACCCACTAATCCTATTATGAAAAAGGAAACATTCGGGAATACATTATAGAGCAAATTGAAGTTGTATCTAAGATCCGCTCTTAGGCCTAGAAATTACATATGACCAACTAGTTCATTTGGTCATGAACAACCTACTTCCTCAATATGGTACATTCCTAGTAAACTATAATACTCTAAAGGACAAATGGACGTTGGATGAACTTATTTCTCAGTGTGTTCAGGAGGAGGATAGGATCAAGTTGATAGGCAATGTACTAAATATTAATATCATGACCTCAAGGCAAGGACATCGACATGGGCATAAAGGGAAAAGAAAAAGGAATCAAAGTTCTAATAATGGATCCTTAAGTCCTCCGGAAGGAAATCATGAAAATCGACTAGGGAATTGATCGAACCGCAAGTGGGGTAAAGGTAATAATTACTTCTTTTGCAAAAAGTCGGGCCATCGAAAGAAAGATTACATGAAATATAAGCAATGGTTTGTAAAGAAGGGTAATGATTGTATTTTAGTTTGTTTTAAATCTAATCTAACTGATGTGTAAGTCGATTCTTGGTTGATAGATACGGGAACTACTATTCACATATATACTTCTATGCAGGACTTATAACAGACCAAGCCATCAGCTGATGCAGAGTGCTCAGTATACGTAGGCAATGGTGTTAAAGTTGATGTGGAGGAAATTGGAGTCTATAGGCTTAAGTTAGAGTTAGGTTATTTATTGGATTTGGTATATACATTTTGTGTGCCTTCTATAAGGCAGAATTTTGTCTTTATTTCTCATTTAGATAAATTGGGATATTCATTTCAGTTGAGAATAAATGATTAAGTAATTACTTAATTCGATTAAATTATCACCGACTCTATGGTGAACAACCTATACCTGTTAGACTTGAATGCCTCACACGTCTATAATGTTAATGGCTTGCATCGAAATAAAATAGGATCTAAACAAAGACTAGACTATGAGAATTTCTCCATGTTATGGTATAGACAGTTGTGTCATATATCTCATGAGAGATTGGACAAGCTTGTGTGAGAAGAGATTCTCCATTATCTAGACTTCTCGAACTATAAAGTGTGCATTGATTGCATAAAAGGAAAACAAACCAAAACCAGAAAGAAAAGTATAACAAGGAGGGTAGGACTCTTAGAGGTGATATATACGGACATTTATGGACCATTCCCTACAAAAGCCTAGAGTGGACACGAATATAATTTTATTACCTTTATAGATGACTACTCTCATTTCTAGTACCTCATCTTATCAATGAAAAATCAGATTGCCCTAGATGCTTTTAAAATCTACAAGGTCGAGGTTGAAAATCAACTCGATAAGAGGTTTTAAAGTCGTCAGATCTACTGTGGTAGCGAATACATGGTAGATATGACGAATCAGGTCGCAATTCAAGGTCATTGCTAGATAGCTGCAACATTGTAGCATTGTCGCCCAAAACATCATGCCTAAGACTCCAGAGAGCAAAATGATGTGGCTGAAAGGCATAATCACACCCTTATGGATATGGTGTGAAGCATGATTAGTAATTCGACATTGCCAAAATTCTTGTGGGGGTGATGCGATCAAAATTGTAGTTCATATCCTTAAAAAGGTCCCTAGCAATGCTATAAGAAAAACCCCTTTTGAGTAGTGAAATGCGAAAAACCAAGTCTTCGATATCTACATGTCTGGGGATGTCCTGCTAAGAATAAAATTTATAACCCACATGAAAGAAAGCTTGATCTTATAATCATAAGTTGTTTCTTTATTGGATACCCAGAAAGGTCAAAGGGCTATCGATTCTACCGTGCTTCCCACTCTATTAGGATTGTTGAGACTGGAAATGTTGGATTCATTGAGGACACTAAAAATTGTGGGAGCACAAACCAAAAGAATTTTGTATTTGAGGAAGAAAGGTCTAACTCCAGTCCAGATCACGTCGATATAAATGCTGCAGTTGAGCCTCCAATCACCATAGAATACCACATTGAACCTCCTGTACAGCCCACTGATGAGGGAAATCAAAATCACACCTGAGAGGTTGAGACATTAAGAGATCTGAAGAGAGAGAAGGCATGTGCAAATCGAGATGATTACATCGTATACTTAGGAGCACTAGTTTGACATAGGAGTGGAAAAGGATCATGAATCCTTACACAAGTCAAACAAAGTGTTAATCTTTCTCGTTGATTAATGCCATGAAGAAAGAGTTAAAATTCATGAGGGACAATAAAGTGTGGGATCTTGTTGAGTTACCCTCAAGAATAAAGCGATTGGGTGTAAGTGGATATTTAAAACCAAGTAAGACTGCAAGGGTAACTTCGAAAGATATAAAACCAGACTTGTTGCCAAGGGTTTTAACCAGAGTGGGGACATTAACTTCAAAGAGACTTTCTCTCTAGTATCTAAGAAAGACTCATTTAGGATCATAATGGCTCTTGTAGCTTGTATGGATTTGAAGTTACATCGGATGGATGTAAAGACAACCTTTCTCAATGGAGATCTGAATGAGAATTTATACTTATTACAACCTGAAAGTTTTGTAGACCATGACTCAGAACATTTGGTTGTAAATTGAAGAAAATCCATCTATGGGTTGAAACAAGCATCACGACAGTGGTACCTAAAGTTTCATGAAGTGTTTCCTCATATGATTTGTATGAAAACACTAGAGATGAATGTATCTACATTTAAAATCAGTGGGAGTAAGTTCATTATGATGATTTTGTATGTTAATGACATTTTGTTATCTAACAAATGGAAATCGGGATGTTGAGCGACACCAAAGAAATTCTTATCTCAAATATTTTGAAATGAGGACCCTGGTGATGCCTCTTATGTCATTGGCATTGAGATTCATCGTGACAGATCACGTAGACTGCTCAACCTATCAATAAGGCCTATATTACTACGATACTCGAAAGGTATGATATGTAAATTTTGCTCTTGGACAATCGCCCATTGTAAAGGGCGACAAATTCGGCCAATTATAGTATCCTAAGAATGATTTGGAAAATAATCGAATAA
>JAJHSJ010000003.1:57242269-57297269 GCA_021015155.1 Magnolia officinalis
GGAATCGCGCGGGATTGACCGTGAAATGCACGGAATTGACCATGAAGTGAAGGGAATTGACCTCTAAATGCATGGAATTGACCGTGAAGTGAAGGAAATTCGCCGGAATTCACCGTGAAATGCATGGAATTGATCGCGAAGTTAATGAAATTTACCGTGAACTGATTGAAATTGACCGTGAAGTGAATGAAATTGATTGCGAAGTGAATGAAATTAACCGCGAACTGATTGAAATCGATTGCGAAGTGAATGAAATGGATTTTCAACCATCGACCCGATGGAATGTAACATCCCGAATTTTTGCCAACCTGAAATTAGATGTGACAATCCTAACTCCTGTTTAACTTCTCAAACACTCAATTCAAGGGTCTTAAATCTCTTCTTCAAACCATTCTCTTGAAAACCTCACCTTTTCTTCACAAATCTCACCTTCACTACCTTGTTCTTTCAATTTTTCTAAGTACTTTCACCCTAGACACTATCTTAAAGTTTAGGTAATGAAGAACAATACTTAAACTAAACATTGCTACAAAGGACTAAGTACCACCTCAGACAGAAATCATACAGGACTAAATCCTTTAGAAATTAGGTGAGAATTAGCCGGTGTTAAACTAGAGTACCTGTGAAATAACACTAATCACTTTAAATACGATCTGCAAGATCCAAAACTTATAGAATCATTGACGCTAGGTTACCCTAAAATCTAGGATCAATCTCATTATCCGGCTGCTCTCAGGAGCATCTCGAAACTCCGTATCAGATTTGGACCGCACATCGGAAGTTAATAATACCAAGTTAAGGAATTAGGACCGCCTTGCTGGGCTTGACAATCATCTCAAAAATCAAGTCCAGATAGTGTCCCAGCGCTATTCACTTGAGCTCGGAGCGGGGAGTGTGAGAAATGTGAAATTAATTCAAAATAAAATAGAAATTTATGAAATCTGGCACCTCTCGCTTGCGGATCAGTATTAAGCAACCAGACCGTCAGAATCTGACCCAAATACACCCTCGGATCAGGGATATTTCCCCAAACATATCCATGTACTCGGAATCTCTGATCGAGATCCGCTGACCGTTGAACTGAAACTGGTCCGCCACGCGTGATCTGAGAATCCTACTGAAACGAAAACATAATGGTACCTAGATCCGATGTCTATGAGCTTAAGTCTGACCTTTGGCTTAAGGAGGCCCGGCAGAAGTCCTCCGTTGAGCTGAAACAGGGTCACTTTGGCTATAACCTAAGTATACCTTGACCTGGAGTCTATTTTGGAGACTTTTTAGGCTATATAAGGACCTTAGAACCCTCTCTCTCACAGCCATACGAATTTGAGAGAAACCCTAGAGAGAGAAGAGAAAAAAGAGAGAGAAAGGGTGAGAGAAGTGGGGGAATCTCCCTGCCACTTTACCCTGCCGCTCCACGAGCTCCACCACTCCGTTCTAATCGTTTTCCCGACGATTCCGGCTCCGTTTCTAGGTAAGAAACCCTAACCCTAATCTATTTTGAGGTTTCGATAGTGGTAGGTTATGAAATAGCTAACCTATTTCGCCTATAGGTTGCCAAACTGCCGTAGACGGAAGCTTAGCAAACCTATCGTATTCTTTACGATTCTACGATAAAAGGTGCGGACTTTAGTTGTATAGGTTATGGTTTTCAATGCTTTCAATGTCAGATAATGATAGATTCATGATCTGCATGCAATTGCACATGTACAAAGTACTGTCTGTTTTCTGTTTCGATTAAAGACGAAGAATATGGAATTTTACATATTCTAGGTATTTGTAGAAAGTACTGTATACGTATAAATTTTGGAAATGTGATTGCCATGATTATTTTTTGTATGAATATATTATGTATGGATAAAATACTGATTTGGCGAAAGGACTCGCCCTTATACATGTTTTGCTAATATACACTATGTATGTTGAAATAGTGTATTCTAGAAAGTACGGTATACGTATAAATTTTGGAGATGTGTTTGCCATGATTATTTGCTATATGAACATATTATATATGCATAAATTACTTGTTTGGCAAAAGGACTCTCCCTAATACATGTTTTGCTAACATACACTATGTATGTTGAAATAGTGTATTCTAAGTGTTTGTGAAAATGCTTGTGAGAGTAAGTGTTTGGATGATAGTGCCTTAGGTGGGTGTTGAGATAGGATTCTCAGCTACCTTAGAGATGTATATGATTTCCTCCATGTTGCTTGTTTAATTTAACCGTTTACATATGAAATATAGGTGTTTGTATTTTCTGTTTATATTATGCTTTATTACATGTCTTATGACATGCTTGTCAACATGCTTAAATTACTTTGTTTATTTTGCTTTACTCTACATGCTTCTGGTCATGGATTGATTGTGTTTGGGGCTATGATTATAGTCCAGACAATCGAAAACGAAAATGAATGCGTGGCTGAGATTCATTTGCCACGTGAGATGTGTTCGACGAACCCGAGTCGTACTTCGGTTGGCGATAGTGGTTGGCCACGCTAAGTGCTTATGCACTTCATGTCTTCCAACTTGTCGTGCACTCGAGCTAGCCGAGCTCGTCACGCAACCCGATCTGTCGTATGTATGTTCACCATGTTTGGACGCTACTGCTTGAACCTAGGGTACCAAACTTATCAGTGAAATCCCTTTTAACCATGGTACCTCGATCCGCGAAGACTCATGAGTCGGGCATGGTGGTATGGGACACCGTGGTCGAGCTATCGGCCTACGTTGGGGCCACGTGCCTCCCCGTAGTGACCAGTGAGCAACCAGACTCGTGAGCCCATTATGACGGTATGGGACACTATATTCGTGTTGTCGGCCTACATTGATAAGGTGATGAGGGAGTGGTGCAACGATTGCGAGCAACAGCCCTGGCAGCCCTTTGTAGTGACCTCGAGCATACTCTGAATTTACGGTGAGGCGACGAGTTTTACCGCAGTGTATAGAGTATGAACTAGGCCTGTATCAGCTTAGTGATGAACCGTTAAAAAGGTGATGGGGGAGTGGTGTAACCATTGTGCGTAACAGCCCTAGTAGCCTTTGCAGCGACCTAGAAATATACTGTCGTATGAGATTATCTAGGATTGACGACCCTAGAATGGATCATGTTTGGGAATGATACAAGGGAGGTACCTTAGTTTCCCAATCCCGCTGTTTGAAATGGACTAATAATAACTCGGTAATCATGCTCATCATCGCATTGCATGTGCCTGGAAGATGTGGAGCACTGAGGGATGAAAGCATGCCGCGAACGTAAGATGGTGTCGCATGAGGGTGGTTTGGCAAGGCCATACATCATGACTGCATTCATACTTGCATTAATAAGAGTAGGTAGGAGTGTTTAATTTTACTGTTTTACCATTACTGCTTAATTGAATTGATAACATGTTAACCTATGCTTTATTGTTCCACTGAGTTAGTTACTCACTCCCACGTTGCGGGACGGTGTTCCGAACACCCACCAGACTTTGTCTGATTGCAGATAACGATGCTTGTGAGGCGGAGCCAAACCTCTGCAATGATGAGGACACTTTATTGTATATGTTATTTTCTGGCGGCTTCATGTAAGTCGTGCCTTGATCGATGGGGTTACAGGGATGTTGACTAGAGGACCTTACACATTTGGTATATTTTGGAACTATACTTGTAATTATTTAACCTGGTAATGTTATACACTCTGGAGACTCACCACAGTTTATATATTTTATTTATCTATCACAGTCTTCCGCTTGCTAATTCACTGTCTTTGGAGTATAATATGTTGTTTGGCTTAATCTCACTCATGTTCACTACATTAATGCAGACAACATTCAATCATCATTCATTTTGTTGCATAAGTGATGCGTTGGAACTTGGGAGTTGAGTTTATGCTCGACCCTCGATTTTCAGGTCGTTACATGGAATCTTGGAAAATAACTAGGTTGGTTGGCTAAATTAGCTTCTCCTACCCGAAAATCATGTGGTACACTAAGTAACTCATTCTAGTTTAGGAGATATGCTTGTTAAATAAATAGACAAAGAAATGAATTAAAAGATAGAAAAATATTTTTATATACTTATATATACATATTTATGTAGTTATGTATTAGAGAAAAATGTAAGGGGAAAAAGTTCTCCCTGTAAAAAAATAATAATAATAATAATAATAATAATTTATATACAGATTTTATATATATATATATACAAATTTTTTTATTGTGGAATCCTATTGCCTTTGTGGGTCCCATCATGAGGTCTGTGTTATATCCAAACCGCCCATCTATTACGCTGTAAAAGGCAGCGGGGAATTGAACGTCTCCCATTGAAACCCTTTTAGTGGTTACAGAAGTTTTGGATCATTATGAAATTTGTTTTTCCTCTTCATCCAGGTCTTTTAGACCTTATGAATAGATTGGATGGAAAATAAATGTTATGGTGGGCCCTACAAAAATTTTAACGGTGAAATCAATTTTCCCACTGCTCTTTGTGGTGTGGTCCAATTGATCTTTGGATATGATTTTTTTTTTTGGGGATAATGCTCTGAAATGATCTCGAAATATGGATGAACGTTGTGGATATAATAAATACATAACTGTGGGGCCATGTAACTTTGATCTCTTTTTAACCGTTCGTACAACCCGGAGTTCGAGGAGCGTTAGCGCTCGTCTTCGAGCACCAGCCGATCCGCTTGAAGGAAAAAGCAGGGGCATTTTTTACCTTTGGAAAGTCACCATATAGCTGGGGCTTAGGCCGTGTTTGTTAACGCTAAATTTTTGCACTTAACGCGGAATGGGGAAAATTTTTCGTGTTTAGTGGTGTTTGTTAATGCGTTGTTAATGCGGAAGACGGAAAACTCTAAGTGGTTTTTCACTGAATTCTTTCTGTGATAGGAGTCTGGCTTAATGGTGAACGCGGAATGCGCTCCGTGATTTTTCATTAAACAGAAATTTTTACTTCCAAAAGTACCCCTTTTCAAGTTAATACGGAAAGTTTTTCTTTTCCATTGTTTGCACAATACAAAATCAACCTTTAACATGTGAAACTTCTTTATACCCCACCATGATTTATGTGTTTGATCCACACCATCCATCAACTTTTTTAGATAATTTAAGGTGTGATCCAATAAAAGAAGCAGGTCCAATAATTAATTGGACCATAAGGTGGGGATTGAACGTCCACCGTTAAAAACTTCTTGAGAGCTAGAGAAGTTTCAGATCAAGCTGATATTTGTGTTTTCACTTCATCCACGTCTACATGACCTAATGAATAGGTTGGATGGTAAAAAAAACATCACATTAGCCCATGTAACTTTGATCTCTTTAAACCGTTCGTACATCAGACGCAGATTACGTACTACCCTGCCTGTCCCTAGCTCCGAACGGGCAATTCTATGGGCAGGCCCACCATGGTGTATCTGTACATCCAAACCCTCTATCCCTTTTCTCATATTATTTTAAGGCATCAAAACAAAAATGAGTCAGATCCAACGATCAAATGGACCCCATCACAGATGACTCTTGCATTTAATGCAACTGGTGCATTTTAATGTAACCAAGATTATTATTTGGTGTGGTCCACTTGAGCGTTGGATCTGCCTCATTTTTGTGTTCATGCCTTAAAATAATATGAGAAATGGGATTGACAGTTTGGATGAACATATACATCATGGTGGGCCCACCCACAGAACTGCAAGTTCAGATCAGGGACCGGCAGGGGTAGTCCGCAATCCGCGTCCTCGTTAAACACGGACGCGGATTTCCTACAAAAGCCTTTCGCGGGAAGTTCCTGCGAAGGGAATCTAGGTGGGGCCCACTGAGATGTTTGTGAGAAAGCCACACCATCCATCCGATTTTAGAGATCATTTTAGGATATGCAGCCAAAAATAAGGTATATTCAAAACTCAAATCGACCACACGAGAGGAAACAGTGGAGATTTAGTAACCACCGTTGAAACATTTATATGGCCACGAAGGTTTTGTCTCAGTCTAATTTTTGGTATTTTCACTTCATCCCAGTGAAAATGACCTTATAAACAGCTTGGATGGAATATAAACATCAAGGTGGAGCCTAGGAAGGTTTCAATGGTGGACATTCCTTTCCCACTGTTTCATCTCGTATGGCCCACTTGAGTCTTATATTCTCCTTATCTATAATTGTATGTACTAAAATGAGCTTAAAAAATGGATGGACGGGTTAGATTTCTCATAAACATCACGGTGGCCCCCACCATGCATCCTAGCGCAGGAACTTCCTGCGAAAGACTTTCGTAGGAAATCCTCGTCCATTAAACACGGCTCCAAGACGGGAACGGACTGGCTACTCCCACTGCCACCGCCCAGTGGCTGATGGTCGGTGCTCTATGGGCCCTACCATGATGTATGTGTTTCATCCATGCCATCCATCTATTTTTTTTAGATCATTTCATGGTATGGGATAAAAAATTACGTATATCAAAATCTCAAGTGGGCACATTACAGGAAATAGTGTTGAATAGCGTCGACCATTAAAAACCTTTTGGGGACCATAAAAGTTTTGGATCAAGCTGATATTTGTTTTTTCCCTTCATCTGGGCCTGTATGACCTAATAAAAAGAATGGATTTCAAATGAACAGTATAGTGGGCCTTAGGAGGATTTTAATGATGCATATCCAATCATTATTGTTTTCCTATGGTGTGGTCCACCTGAGATTTATATCCCTCTAATTTTTGGGGTGAATCATTAGAATGATCTGTAAAAATGGATGAACGGAATGGATGAAACACATACATCATGGAGGGGCCAACAGAGCACCGACTACGGTGGCTGGGGGAGTAGCCAATCCGTTTCCGTCCAGTCCAGGATGCGGATCCCCTGCGAAAGCCTTCCGCGGGAAGGTCCTGCACTGGGAACACAGGTGGGGCCACTGGGATGTTTGTGAGAAATCCTCACTGTCTATCCGTTTTGTGAGTTCATTTTAGAACATGAGGCCAAAGATGAACCGTATCCAATGCTCAGGTGGGCCAAAACGTGATAACTAAACATCCACAGTTGAAATATTCGTGGGGCCACTGAAGTTTTGAATCATGCTAATATTTGTGTTTTCAGTTCATTCCAGTAGGAATGATGTTATGAATGGTATGGATGGCATGTAACTGATTGATTTCCCTATTGGGTATCATGTTCATTGGATCTCCTTCAATTTCCCTGTTGGGTATGGACCGTTGATTAATTTGTTTTGTAACTGACTGGTTGATGCCATCTAATTGAAGTGTTAGGATTTTCAAACGTGGACTTTTATTGGCTTTGATGCCAACAACGGGCCCAATTTGAATGAAATGATAGAAATAGAAGTAGACCAACACATGTTAGGCTTCTAATTCACAGCTATTAAACCTTGAAATTGGTGCAGTTCTTCATTTATGGCTCACTAGAGAGGTTCTGTCTTGATTTGGTGATTCAGGTCTGTAGCGGAGTGCACCGGTCGAGTACTTGATGCACTGGGTCAGGGCATAGTTCAAGTCCAACGCAAGGATGCTGGGTGGGGCCCACCACCATGTTTTTAGGAAATATACTTCGTTCATTTGTTATGCAAGCTAATTTTAGTACAAGCGACAAAAAGGAGGTGGATCCAAGACTTGACTGGGCCACACGAGAGGAAACAATAGCTATATAACGTTGACGATCATTGAGCTCTGAGTTGTAGGAATGGTTTAAAGGAGATCAAAGTTGGTGGGAAATCTGCATCAAGTGTAAAACATTTCCAAACAGGAGATAGGGGCAAATGTGATAAATTAACATATTTCAGACATTTCATATGTTTGTTAGCAAACAGATTGTTTCAAATTCAGTACTTAATTTTCAGACTTCAGCCATAATTATCAAACAAGTTTTTTGACTTCAGATTTCAGATTCAGGCTTCGGATTTTAGATTCAGCTTCAAATTTCAGATTCAGGCTTTTAGACTTCAGATTTAACAAACGGGGCCTTATTCTGGTGAGGTAAAAAGAAGTGGTCTTAAGAAGGTAAATAAGCCATAAATGGGTCGTACAGTGGTAAATTTCTCGAAAGAGGAGGTTTCAAGTACATCCGTTGGACAACAGGGTATGGTCAACCCAGAAAATAACTTACATCCTATTAATCTAATGCAACATTAAAACCGTCCAATTGGTTACCTATATCATGCTGATAATCCTGTGTAAAAATCATCCATATCCACAAATGAAGCATCCCACACTTGTATTTACGTATTTATCAACGATTTATCCATTGGTTTTTATAGTGTGGTCCACATGATGCATGTACAGAGCTAATTTTCACATTAGAAGATCCGTGTGGTGGGAGAAAATTATTGGAAGCATTAGATTTTCCATGCACTTAATAGCATATAAGTTTTATACTGGAAGGACCATAACTTGTGGTCCAGCGTTGGAAATGAGCCCTTATGCGTCTTTGATTTGGTGAGCAATTTCTACACACTTGTGAAGCCCTGCCTATACAAACAATAGGACAAGAGCCAGTGTGAAACATGTGTTTGAAATCTGAGCTTTACATCTAGTTGAAAGTAATGTATTTGTCCGGCTTACTAATAGAGATTTTTACCCCCGTAAATCTCACTTTTCACCCATCTAATTTTTTGAATGCTCCCAAACTTTACTTTTTAAGACTAAACCACTAACTTTTTCTGAACGAAAATACCCTTTCATTTCAAATCCATTATCTGTATTCTTCTCTCATCTTCACTTCTGCAAAACTCATTTTATGCAAAAACTCATTTTCTGGATTCTTCTCTCTTTTTCATACGACAATATTTGTCTACCTAAAAACCATTTTCTGGAATCTTATATCTTCTTCATACAGCAACACCTATATAAATAAAACCCATTTTCTGAATTCTCTCTTCTTCAGATAAGAATACCCTTCCACCAAGCCGTTACTTATTTGCCTTCATTTAAGTTTGTGAAGACGAAAATGGTGCCTTCATCGAAGAAAGCACGCACTATAGGTATATTTCAATAAATTGCCCTAAACCCTAAACCCAAAAAAAAATTATCGTGGGCCATAGAGGTTTTAGATCAAGCTTGTATTTGTGTTTTCCATTCATCCATGTCTACATCATCATATGAACATGAAGAATGACAAATAAAACATCACTGTGGGACCTAGCAAGGTTTTAATGGTGGAAATGATTATCGCCACTGTTTCTTGTGGTATGATTCACTTGATCTTTAGATATGCTACGATTTTGGGCTTGACCCCTTAAATTAGATGGAAACACGGATGGACGATGTGGATAGACCACATACATTCAAGGTGGTCCCAACTCAGTTTATTAAGTACAATAAGAGTGTACTGAGCAATCCGATTTCCAATTTGCAAGAGTTCTCGGTCCATTTCACCTATTTGTCAGCCAATTTACTCAAATTGTCGGTGAAATTGCCAGTGCATGATCAGCAAAATTGCCAGAGCAATTCATGAAATTGACAAAGAAATCATAAAATATTGACCAGGAACTTCAACAAACAAATTGATGTAATGCTCGATCAAGTTCATGAACTGCTTAGTCAATTTCATCAAAGTACTCATTGAATTTCATGTGAAGCTCGCTCAATTTAATTTGAAGCTCACTCAATTTCATGTTAGGCTTGCTCAACTCTCAATTTCATGTTAGGCTCGCTCAATTTCATGTTCAGCTCGATCAATTTCATGTTAGGTTCGCTCAATTTCATTTGAAGCTTGCTAAATTTCATGTTAGGCTTGCTTAATTTCATTTGAAGCTCGCTCAATTTCATTTTAACCTTGCTCAATTTGTGTTGAAGCTCGCTCAATTTCATGTTAAGCCTCGCTCATTTTCAATTGAGTGAGCTTCGAGTGAAATTGTGGAAGGCTAACATGAAATTAAGTGAGCTTCAAATGAAATTGAATGAGCCTAACATAAAAACGAGCGAGGCTAACATGAAATTGAGCGAGCTTCAAATGAAATTAAGCGAGGATAACATGGAATTGAGCAAGCTTTAAATGAAATTGAACGAGCCTAACATGAAATTGAGCGAGCATTTATGAAATTAAACGAGCATCACATGAAATTCAATGAGCATTACATGAAATTGAATATCACATGAAATTCACCAAGTATATATGAAATTTAATGAGCATCACATGAAATTGAACAAGCATCACATGAAATTCAACGAGCATAACATGAAATTGAATGAGCACTACATCAAATTGAACAAGCATCACATGAAATTGAACGAGCATCACATGAAATTGGTCAAGCACTACATGAAATTGAACGAGCATCACATGAAATTGAACAAGTATCACATGAAATTCACCGAGCATTTAATGAAATTGAACAAGCATCACGTGAAATTCAATGATCATAACATGAAATTGAATGAGCACTACATCAAATTGAACGAGCATCACATGAAATTAAACAAGCATCACATGACATTCGCCGAGCACTACATGAAATTGAATGAGCATCACATGAAATTCAACAAGCATAACATGAAATTGAATGAGCACTACATGAAATTGAACGAGCACCACATGAAATTGAATGAGCATAACATGGAATCGAATAACCACTACATGAAATTGAACGAGCACTACATGAAATTGAATGAGCACTACATGAAATTGAATGAGCACTACATATTATCAATGAATCGTTAAACAATAGAAGCATACCATAAGATACAACTCGGTTAAATAATATATGACCAAGAACTCACTGAAATAATAGTTGATGCTGATGTAAAGCTAAATGAACTAAAGAATAAGTGGGGCATTGCAAATTTTCAAGTATATATAACTAGAGCTTAGATGGATATGGATATGAATGAATAAAATTCAAGTGGACGATATGTCGTACCATAGCTATGGAATTTCAATGAGGCAAGGAAGGCAAACTTGAAAATTTGGATCCAATGCATACCAGAACAATTGAATGATACCTGTAAACGCAATAGATGATGCCAAAGAGAAGGTAAGTAGTCCGATGTTGCACTCGGTGAATTTCATGTAGCGCTAGTTCAATTGAGTGAGGCTAACATGAAATTGATCAAACTTCAAGTGAAATCGAGCGAGGCTAACATGAAATTGAGCGAGCTTCAAATGAAATTGAACGAGCCTAACATGAAAATAAGTGAGGCTAACATGACATTAAGCAAGATTCAAATGAAATTGAGCAAGACTAACATGAAATTGAGCTAGCTCAAATGAAATTGAACGAGGATAACATGAATTTGAGCGAGCTTCAAATGAAATTGAACAAGCCTAACATGAAATTGAGCGAGCTTCAAATGAAATTGAATGAGCCTAACTTGATATTGAGCAAGGCAAACATGAAATTGAAGAGCCTAACTTGAAATTGAGCGAGACTAACATAAAATTGAGCGAGGCAAACATGAAATTGAGCGAGCTTCAAATGAAATTGAACGAGCCTAACACGAAATTGAGCGAGCTTCAAATGAAATTGAACAAACCTAACATGAAAATGAGCAAGGTTAGAGCGAGCCTAACATGAAATTGATCGAGCTTTAAATGAAATTGAATGAGCGTCACATGAAATTGAAGGAGCAACACATGAAATTGACTAAGCCTAACATGAAATTCAACAAGCCTCACATGAAATTGACCAAGCCTAACATGAAAGTGACCGAACTTCACATGAAATTGAACTAGTAGTTAGTCAATTGTCATCGACTTAGGCTTGTCTCAATTTGGTAAGTGTTAGGTAAATTTTCATAAGTTCTTCGTCAATTTCGATCAAGTAATGGTTAAGTTTAACTAAGTACTCTCAGTGAATTACTAGTTGAATTTGCACATGTAGTCAGTGAATTATCGTTGAATGTAACAAGAATACATTCATGCAATTTTTTTCACTGTAAACTTGACTCTTAACTAGAGGTGGGCACGAGACGACTCAATTCGGCTAACTCGACTTGTCTTACTCATTCAAATCCGACTATACCCGAACTGAATGGGTGAGTCGGTCTGAACCGAGTAGGCTTCACCTAATCCGAACTCAAATCGAGTTGAGTTCGAGTTACCCAATAACTCAACCCGAAACTCGATCCGGTTAGACTCTACTCGATCCGAAACTCGACTCGACCTGACTCTCTAACCCTACCCACCGCACCCTACCCCGACCTGATCCCTAACTCTCTCTCTCTCCCTCCCTCATCCTCATCCTCTTCCAAGCCCAGCAACCCACCACCATCACCCTCCTTCTCTCTCTCTCTCTCCACTCCCTCCCTCCCTCATCCTCCTCCCTTCCAAACCCAACAACCACCAACCACCATCACCCTCCTCCTCCTCCTCCTCCTCCTCCTCCCATCTTTCCTCTCCACTCCCTCCCTTCCTCATCTCTTAATCCGTCTCGATGCCAACTCAACCTGACTTGGTACTTCTGACCAGATTGGACTCAGTCCGAATCAATCCAGGCTGGAACGAACTCGGATCGAGTCAGGCATGCTGGACTCAGTATTGAGTCAGATCGAGTTTGGGTCAGGCCTATTTCAAAACCGGATTGAGTCGAGTCAGCCCTAACTCGGTCTGACTCGACTCGATGCCTAACTCTACTCTTAACCTATCAGCTTTTTTTAACATCAGTACCTCCCACAGTCATAGTACCAGTGAAATCCAAGTTGAAGAAGTAGAAGAAGGGTGCTTCAGAGTGAAAGAAGATTGAAAACTTTTTGAAATATGCAAATAACCTAAAAGGAGATAACTCAAAATATTTGAAGTGTATAAATGCAACCGTTTGAATGATTGAACGTAGCCTTGAGCAAGATGGAAAAGGACAGATGTAGAATGATAATATCTGGAGGTTCAATGGAGATTTTAGTAAGAAAAATGATGAAAATAAGGTGCTTAAGTGGGTTTTGGGTTATAATGGAGTGAAAGGAATATAACTCATAAAGCAATGGCATTTTCATCTTCAAATAGTGTGTCTATGTGTAACTGGTTTAGTCTTGGTGTAACATCCCGAATTTTTCCCAACCTAGAATTAGACGTCCTTAGGCAATGGGTTGCTTCTAACACTTATTAACTTGTCAGAACTGAATCCCACAGTCTAAAATCGCTCCTTAACCCATTTCCTTCACAAATCCCACCCTTCACCACCTTGTTCCTTAAATTTTCTAAAGTACTTTTACCATAGACACTATCTAAAACTAGCTAAGTAGTATAACTTGGATCACTTATATACAAACTACAAAGGCCCAGGTACCACCTCAGACAGAAAATCATACAGGACTAAATCCTTTAGAAATTAGGCGAGAATTAGCTAGTGCTAAACTAGAGTGCCTGTGAAATTAGCATGAATCGCTTTAAATACGATCTGCAAGACCCAAAAACTTGTAGAATCATTGACGCCAGGTACCCTAAAACTTAGGATCAATCTCATTACCCGGCTGCTCACGAGAGCATCTCGAAACTCCGTATCGGATCTGGACCGCACGTCGGAAGTCCGATTAACACGAAGTTAGGAACTAGGACCGCCTCGCTGGGCTTGACAACCATCTCGGAAATCAAATCCAAATAATGTCCCAGCGCTATTCGCTTGAGCTCGGAGTGAAGAGTGTGAGAAATATGAAATTAATTCAAAATAAAAATATCTTGAATAGTAATCTGGCACCACTCGCTTGCGGATCAGTATTAAGCAACCAGGACCGTCAGAATCAGACCAAATTACACCCTCGGATCAGGAGAAATTTCATACACATTAACATGTACTCGGAATCTCCGATCGAGATCCACTGACCGTTGAACTGAAACTGGTCGCCACGCGTGATCTGGAAATCCCACTGAAACGAAAACTTAATAGAACGTAGATCCAGCGTTAGTGAGCTTAAGTCCGACCTTTGGCTCAAGGAGGGCCGCCAGAAACCCTCTTTGAGCTGAAACAATGCCGATTTGATTATAATGTAAGTATACTTTGAACATAAGTCTATTTCGGTGAATTTTTAGGCTATATAAGGACCTTAAACCCTCTCTAATGGCAGCCATACGAATTTGAGATTGAGAGAGAGAAAAGAGAGAAAAGAGAGAGAAAGTGTGGGAGCAGTGGGAGAATCTCCCTGCCACTCTTCCCTGCCGCTATTCGAGCTCCACCGCCTGATTCTCATCGCTTTTCTGGCGTTTCCGGCGTCATTTCTAGGTAAGGAACCCTAACCCTAATCTGTTTTGGGGTTTAGACAGTTGTAGGTTGTGAAATAGCTAACCTATTTCGTTCTATAGGTTGCCAAACTGCCGAATACGGAAGCTTAGCAAACCCATCGACTCTGTTACGATTCTACGAAAAAGGTGCGGACTTTAGGTGTATAGGTTATGGTTTTCAACGCTTTCAATGTCAGATAATGATAGATTCATGATCTGCATGCAATTGCACATGTACAAAGTGCTGTCTTTTTTCCGTTTCGATTAAAGATGAAAAATATGGAATTCTACATACTCTAGGTATTTGTAGAAAGCACGGTATACGTATATTTTTTGGAAATGTTTTTGACATGTTTATTTGTTATATGGATATACGATATATGGATAAAATACTTATTTGGCAAAAGGATTCGCCTAAATACATGTTTTACTTATATACACTATGTATGTTGAATTGCGTATTCTAGAAAATACTATATACGTATAAATTTGGAGATGTATTTATTATGATTATTTGTTGTAGTAATATATTATACATGGATAAATACTCGCTTGGCTAAAGGATAGCCCTAATACATGTTTTGCCAACATACACCATGTATGTTGTAATAGTGTATTCTAAGTGTTTGTGAAAATGACTGAATGAGTATAGAATTCTCATTCGTGCTCGCCCATGACTAATTGTCATGGATTCATGATTGTTGTATTGGCGATACCCCTTTGACGAAAGGATTTGCCCTAAATCACGCCACGGCCAATATACACTATATAGGACCATGAGCCGGACATGGTGGTATGGGACACCGTGGTCGAGTTGTCGGCCTACGCAGGGGTTACGTGCCTCCCCGTAGTGACCATTGAGCAACCAAACTCGTGAGCCGAATACGGTGGTATGGGACACTGTATTCGAGCTGTCGACACCTACGGTGAGAGCCGAGTACGGTGAGACCTGTATTCGTGCTGACGGGCGACGAGTCCTCCGTAGTGTCTTCGAGTATACTATAAGGTCTGTGATTGGTGACTAGCCCTTCACAGTAACTAGAGTATGAGTTGAGCCGAGTACGGTGAGACCTGTATTCGAGCTGATGGCCAACGATTGAGTCGAGTACGGTGAGACCTGTACTCGAGCTGACGGTCAGTAATTGAGCCGCATACGGTGAGATCTGTATCCGTGCTGACGGGTGACGAGCCCTTTATGATGCCTTCGCTATGCCTCTCAAACCATAACAACGTATGAGATTTACTAGGATTGACGACCCTAGAATGGATCATGTTTGGGAATGATACAAGGGAGGTACCTTAGTTTCCCAATACTACTGTTTGAAATGGACTAATAATAATAACTCGGTAATCATGCTCATCATCGCACCGCATGTGCCTAGTAGATGTGGAGCACTGAGAGAGGTATGCATTCGCGAACGAAGATGATGATGTCGCATGAGGGTGGTTTGGCAAGGGCATACATCATCATGTCATTTCATACTTGCATTTAATAAGAGTAGTTAAACTTGTTTGATTGTACTGCTTTATCATTACTGCTTGATTGAATTGATAACATGTTAACCTATGCTTTATGTTCCACTGAGTTGATCACTCACTCCCACGTTACGGACGGTGTTTGCAAACACAACCAGATTTGTTGAGTTTCAGGTGATGGCGATGATGCTATGAAGCAGAGCCGAACTACTACTATGATGTTGAAGAGGAGTTCTCCTACATGTAATCTCTAACAGGTCTATGAAGACCTGGTATTGTATTGACGGGGCTACGGTACTTGGGATAGGAGGCATTACACTTCCTCACATTGGTATATTTTAGAACTGTACTTGTAAATTATTAACCTGGTAATGTTATCACACTCTGGAGACTCATCATAGTTTATATATTTTATCTATCTATCACGTCTTCCGCTTGCAAATTTAATCTGAGTATGATATGTTGTGGCTTAATCTCACTCCTACAGATTTATTTGTAGAATATGTTACAGTTTGATTCTTATTTCACATCATCTGTATCAAATTCACTGGTATCATGAATCTCTAGATCTTACTTCATCCATCATCATTCATTTTGTTGCATAAGTGATGTTCTGGAACTCGGGAGTTGAGTTTATGCTCGACCCCCGATTTTCAGGGCGGCGTTACACTGGGAAATAAAGTTTGGGAGCGTTCAGAAAAGCTGCTGGGTAAAAGGTGGGATGGTTAAAGAAAATTTTGTGGCCGTGCATTAATTTTCGACCATCATATGGAAGGTTCATGAAAGCTTAGATTTTTTTTTTTTTTTCACTTGTTTAATATTGGCGTGCATGATTGCGTGTGGACGTGAGAAATTACCACGACCTTCTCTTTTACATACATGTGCATAATATTCATATCCTCCAATCATTAATAGATCTTTTAAGTGGTCCTAAGTAGAAAAAGAAAATCCCTATCCTAACCATCCAAATCATGGGGCATCCGAAAGAAGGGCCCACAAGAGTCGTGGTGTTAATTCGCCAGATGTACGATGATGTTTACAGTAGAGTGGCACATGAAGACAGATGTCCACATGTGAAAGACGTTGATCATGATCATGCCACATCATCCTTATATTTTAGTACGGACACCGTTAATGCTTCCAGTGGCAACCGGATGATCGCTTATGGGTGATGATAATGGTAGTGGATTGCGTCTCCTCTTCCCCTTCAGATGGACTGGGTCCAGGCTGAGGCTCTGTGAGGCGACGATGGTGTATGGGTTTCATCCACGTCGTGCATCCATTTTGTCAGATCAATTTAGGTAATGAACCCAAAAATGACGCAGATCTAAAGCTCAAGTGGAACACACTATGAAGATGACTACCAACATTGAAACCATCCTAGAGCTGACGGTGATGTTTATTTACCATCCAACCTGTTTACGGGGTCACATGAACCCGGATGAAAAAGGAAAACACAAATATCAGCTTGATCAAATGGCTCCTCGAAGTTTATAATTGCGGCCATTTAATCTCCACTATGTGGTCCACTTGAGCCTCAGAGTTGTCTTAGTTCTAGGATCATGCCCTACAACCATCCGCAAAAACGATTGTGTCCTGCCCATACGCAGACAATAATCTGTCTCTGTGGAGCACTGTGATGTATGTGTTCTACGCCGTCCATCCATTTTTTAAGATCATTTTAGGGCATGAGCCTCAAAATAAGCAGATATGAAGTTAAAGTGGGCCACACAATAAGAAGCAACAGTATATGACAAGTACTATTAAAACCTTCCTAATGACCACGGTAATGTTTATTTGCCATCCAAGCTATTCATGAGGTCATAAAGATCAGGATGAAGGGAGAACACAAATATCAGCTTCATTTAGAACTTCCGTCTCCCAATAAAAATTTGATGGTGGGCCTTTTATCTCCACTATAAGGTCCACTTGAGCCTTGGGTTTGCCTATTTTTTGAGTTCATGTCCTGAAATAATTTGATAAAATGAATGGATGGCATGTAAGATCTTGATGCAGAATAGCCGTAGGATCTGGTATGCATTAGATATAAAGGACCGATGAAGAAGATGACTTACCTATTTGTGTCGCCATTGCTTGTGGAATCGGAATGCCAAGATCTTCCTTTCCTTTCACCCTTTAGGGAAGCTATGATGGGATTAAGCTTCTGTCGGTGGTAATGGATTGGGGACCCAGCTCTAATTTATACTAGTGAGGGCAGAGGAATTTGAAACCCATCAAAACTCCTCTCCCTGAACGGCTCCACATGAATTGGTAATCCCAGTTCCGTTAAGACACTATGTGTGTATCATAGTAGTAGTACACCACCCCTTGTGTATTTCTGGATGTATCACAACTTAGTAGGGCCCACTGGTGCACCTGATCACACTATCCAACTTTCAGAATAATTTAGACTGTTGATCAATAAGGTCCACCTTATAGAGTTCTTACATTCTCCCACTTGGGCCACATTGATTAATGTTAATGATTAATATTTTGAAAACATCTTAAAATTATGTTTTATTTTATTTTATTTTTTGTTTTGAGAAAACATCCAAATGGTTAACCAATTTGATTGTTGGATAATACAGGTAATGCTACGATAATCTCATCCATCAAGACTGTTAGTATCGAATCATGGTAGTCATCACAACATTTAATCTAAGCGAAGTGAGGTTAAGCATGGTCACAAATACTATTAGTCATGACGTCATAAATCTGGAACTAGGAAGTATTATAAGGATTACACATGTAATGTGATGATGTGTGCCTATCCTTAAGAGGTCCCGAAGCTTTAAAATGTCTCTAATGAGATGCAATTGTAGTTCTACTTACTCAAATTTAGATTGCGCATACTTAGAGAGAAGTAGAAATTAAACTTTATATCAAAATCATTAAAACTTTATTAAATGAGATCTCTTGAATGTCTATGAAAATAAAACACGCTCAACTCCCACTAATTGAAAACATCTGCGGGATCGATGACTCCCATGTATGTTAGATGCTCATGAAATAACATGATAGGAAGCCCTTTAGTGAGTGGATCTGCAATCATTTGCTTAGTGCGGATGAACTCCACAAACACTTGACGATTCTGAAATCTTTCCTTTACAACAAGATACTTGATATTGATGTGTTACTAGAATTGATGAATCCAAATGAATTCAGCTTCCATGGTGGATGAGGTTGTGATTGATTGTTTCATACTTTTTAAGACACAGCCCCACCAACCATCATGAAGATGTAGCCTAAGGTGGACTTCTTAGTGTTGACACAACCAGCATAATCTACGTCTGAGTATCTAATCACCTCCAAATGATCATATTTTTTATATATGAGTCTGAAGTCCTTTGTCCTTTGCAGCTAGCGTAATACTTTCTTTGCAGCTATCCAATGTTACATTCATGGATTAAATAGATACCTGCCCAACATTCCAATAACAACGGCAATATCCGGTCGCATACAGACTTGAGCATACATGATGCTCCCTACTACTGATGCGTACGAAAATTCCTTTATTCGATTATTTTCCAAATCATTCTTAGGATACTATAATTGGCCGAATTTGTCGCCCTTTACAATGGGCGATTGTCTAAGAGCACAATTTTACATATTATACCTTTCGAGTATCGTAGTAATATAGGCCTTATGTGATAGGTTGAGCAGTCCACGTGATCTGTCACGATGAATCTCAATGCCGATGACATAAGAGGCATCACCAGGGTCCTTCATTTCAAATATTTGAGATAAGAATTTCTTGGTGTCGCTCAACATCCCGATGTCATTGTTAGATAACAGAATGTCATTAACATACAAAATCATCATCATGAACTTACTCCCACTAATTTAAATGTAGATACATTCTACTGTAGTGTTTTCTACAAAATCATATGAGGAAATCACTTCATGAAACTTTAGGTACCATTGTCGTGATGCTTGTTTCAACCCATAGATGGATTTCTTCAATTTACAAACCAAATGTTCTGAGTCATGGTCTACAAAACTTTCAGGTTGTAATAAGTATACATTCTCATTCAAATCTCCATTGAGAAATGTTGTCTTTACATCCATCCGATGTAACTCCAAATCCATACGAGCTACAAGAGCCATTATGATCCTAAATGAGTCTTTCTTAGATACTAGAGAGAAAGTCTCTTTGAAGTTAATGTCCCCACTCTGGTTAAAACCCTTGGCAACAAGTCTGGTTTTATATCTTTCAAAGTTACCCTTGCAGTCCTACTTAGTTTTAAATATCCATTTACACCCAATCGCTTTATTCTTGAGGGTAACTCAACAAGATCCCACACTTTATTGTCCCTCATGAATTTTAACTCTTTCTTCATAACATTAATTCAACGAGAAGGATTAACACTTTGTTTGACTTGTGTAAAGGATTCATGATCCTTTTCCACTCCTATGTCAAACTAGTGCTCCTGTAAGTATACGATGTAATCATCTCGATTTACATGCCTTCTCTCTCTTTCAGATCTTCTTAATGTCTCAACCTCTCGGGTGTGATTTTGATTTCCCCCATCAGTGGGTTGTACAAGAGGTTCAATGTGATATTCTACAGTGATTGCAGGCTCAACTACAGCATTTATATCGACATGATCTGGACTAGAGTTAGTCCTTTCTTCCTCAAATACAAAATTCTTTTGGTTTGTGCTCCCACAATTTTTAATGTCCTCAATGAATCCAACATTTCCAGTCTCGACAATCCTAATAGAGTGGGAAGCACGGTAGAATCGATAACCCTTTGACCTTTCTGGGTATCCAATAAAGAAACAACTTATGGTTATAAGATCAAGCTTTCTTTCATGCGGGTTATAAATTTTATTCTTAGCAGGACATCCCCAGACATGTAGATATCGGAGACTTGGTTTTCTCGCATTTCACTACTCAAAAGGGGTTTTTCTTATAGCATTGTTGGAGACCTTGTTAAGGATATGAACTACAATTTTAATCGCATCACCCCATAAGAATTTCGGCAATGTCGAATTACTAATCATGCTTCACACCATATCCATAAGGGTGTGATTATGCCTTTCAGCCACACCATTCTGCTCTGGAGTCTTAGGCATGGTGTTTTGGGTGACAATGCTACAATGTTGCAGCTATCTAGCAAATGACCTTGAATTGCGACCTGATTCGTCATATCTACCATTGTATTCGCTACCACAGTCAGATCTGACGACTTTAAACTTCTTATCGAGTTGATTTTCAACCTCGACCTTGTAGATTTTAAAAGCATCTAAGGCATCTGATTTTTCATTGATAAGATAGAGGTACTAGAAATGAGAGTAGTCATCTATAAAGGTAATAAAATTATATTCGTGTCCACTCTAGGCTGTTTTAGGGAATGGTCCATAAATGTCCGTATATATCACCTCTAAGAGTCCTACACTCCTTGTTATACTTTTCTTTCTGGTTTTGGTTTGTTTTCCTTTTATGCAATCAATGCACACTTTATAGTTTGAGAAGTCTAGAGAATGGAGAATCTCTTCTCACACAAGCTTGTCCAATCTCTCACGAGATATATGACACAATTGTCTATACCACAACATGGAGGAATTCTCAGAGTCTAGTCTTCGTTTAGATCCTATTTTATTTCGATGCAAGCCATTAACATTATAGACATGTAAGGCATTCAAGTCTAACAGGTATAGGTTGTTCACCATAGAGTCGGTGATAATTTTAATCGAATTAAAGTAGATACTTAATCATTTATTCTCAAACTAAAATGAATATCCCAATTTATCTAAATGAGAAATAAAGACAAATTTCTGCCTTATAGAAGGCACACAAAATATATATACTAAATCCAATAAATAACCTAACTCTAACTTAAGCCTATAGACTCCAATTTCCTCCACATCAACTTTAACACCATTGCCTACATATACTGAGCGCTCTGCATCAATTGATGGCTTGGTCTGTTGTAAGTCCTGCATAGAAGTATATATGTGAATAGTAGTTCCCGTATCTATCAACCAAGAATCGACTGACACATCAGTTAGATTAGATTTAAAACAAACTAGAATATAATCATTACCCTTCTTTACAAACCATTGCTTATATTTCACGTAATCTTTCTTTCGATGGCCCGACTTCTTGCAAAAGAAGTAATTATTACCTTTACCCCACTTGCAGCTCGATCAATTCCCTGGTCGATTTCATGATTTCCCGCCGGAGGACTTAAGGATCCATTATTAGAACTTTGATTCCTTTTTCTTTTCCCTTTATGCCCATGTCGAAGTCCTTGCCTTGAGGTCATGATATTAATATTTAGTACATTGCCTATCAACTTGATCCTATCCTCCTCCTAAACACACTGAGAAATCAGTTCATCCAACGTCCATTTGTCCTTTAGAGTATTATAGTTTACTAGGAATGTACCATATTGAGGAAGTAGGTTGTTCATGACCAAATGAACTAGTTGGTCATATGTAATTTCTAGGCCTAAGAGCGGATCTTAGATACAACTTCAATTTGTTGTATAATGTATTCACGAATATTTCCTTTTCCATAATAGGATTAGTGGGTTAATTTGTTCAGAAAAAAACCCACTTCAGCATTATCTGATTTCTTGAATCGGTTTCCCCACTACCAAAAAAAGGGGCAAAGGCTATGGATAAAAATCATAGCCAAAAGCCTATGGCTACGGTTATCGTTCGTAGCACGACCGTAGCCATTGATGCCATAGCCATAGGTCAAAGAGCTATCGCTACAGATTCTATTTGTAGCCATAGAAGCAATGGATACGGATTAAAACCGTAGCCATATCTTCTGTATCCTAAAGTACTTATAGCTACGGATTATATCTGTAGCTAAAAGTTGAGCAAGAACCGTAGCAATAGGCTTAATTTAACAACAGCTACGGTTTTTAAATACAAGGCTATGGGTAATAGCCGTAGCTATTAAAGCTATAGGTATGGATTAAATCCGTAGCGATATTGTCCGTAGTTTTAAATTTATATATAACTACGGATTGTATCTGTAGCGAAAATTAGAATGCGAACTGTAGCAAAAGGCTAAAATTAGCAAGAGCTACGGTTTTCAAGAAAAGGCTACGGTTAATAGCTGTAGCTAATGCCTATTGTTAATAAATGCCCAGATCTCAACACAATCATTAATTCTTTTAGCTCGGGCACCTCATCATTCATTCTTTCAGCTAGAGCACCTCATCATCTTCCTCATCACTATCAATGGCAGTCGACATTTTCTGCTGAAAGACCGAAACCAAAAAGACAATGAAGAGTCCACAAAAATAGGGAGATACTTAGGAAATAAGAAGTTCAGGATTTGCAAGCACACCTTTCTAGCAGGAGCCTTCTTTGGAGCTCCCCTGCCTTTGGGTTTTGCCCCCTCGGAAACATGTCCTACGGAGAGAAAAAGATAACATGCATTGAGATGAATGAAATCTTCAAGATGGAAAAAAAATGGTAACTGATAATCCACCCATTTTGGGTTTCAATTTTTGTGCTGCCGATTGGCGTGTACGTCCAAACGCGCTGATCGGGTTTCAATTTTTGTGCTGCCAATTGACGTATACGTCCAAACACTGGCTTACTGACAAAGTTGATTTTTTATTCATTAGAAAAGAATGATGCCTACTAGTTTCAGCTGTAGTACTAACTGATGCTACAGATTCAACAACATTATCTGCTTCATTGGCTTTCTTAGTGTTTTTCTTTCTTTGGTTCTTTCCAACTTGTCTAGATGCCTTAGCGAGAGGCTTGCCTGCCCTACCCTCCATCTGTCCTGTCACCTCCTCCACCTGGGCTTCTTCCTTCTCAAGATTATCCAACATTACTTTCTGCATGAAAGTAGCAAGTCAATACTACCATCTTCTTAATTACCAAAAAGAAAAAATGGGGGGCCTAGATCAAAGCTCACCTTTTTCTTTACATAGAACTCAAGTCTTAAATGAAAGAATTCTTCAAGAACTGCAAGAAAAGAAGGCACGGTGATGAGAAAGCATATATAGATTTAAGAAATTCATAGCAAGTACATAGAATAAGCAAACTTACTTTGTTCGAGACTGTCATATTTCTTGATGACACCCTTCACGTCGAATGAGCATATCAATGATCTTACCGAGACTGAACATGATGAGCATATCAATGATCTTACCGAGACTAAACATGGCCATCCCAAGACCTGCACTCGACAAGATCGTGACAGAATTTTCCATGATTTGAGGCGTCTTAACACCCCATCTACAGTAAGAAAGATGTTAGAAGAAAATCAGATTCAAGAAAATCAGATTCGCATGGAAAGAGCAACACATCTAAAATTCAAATCTCTGTCGGAAAAAAAAAAAAAAAAAAAAAAAAAAAAAAAAAAAAAAAACTATAATTCCAAATACCCACTTTTAATTCATGAAGAAAGACTAAAGATCACATCGAAATTAGTAGTGGTGGTAGATGAATCATGAAAACAATGAGACACTGGACCCTCTTAAATTCCCAACTTCAGCCCTGATCTCAACTGAAGGGATCAAATGTTATTTTATGTTTGATCATTTTCATAAGCTCCCAAGTCCTGACTTTTAAGTTTTTAAGCTCCCAAATCCCAACTTTTTAGGTTTTTTAAGTTCCCCCAGTCCACAACTTCAAAAAACAAGTAAATGTTTCACATGTCAAGACTGATCCAAATATATCCAGAAAAGCAGCAGGAAATCATCAAGACACAAACAAGAATCTTTCATCCATCAGGAGTTCAACAGCTTCATAGGGATCACACAACTAAAAAACAATAGAAGAATCACTCTTCTAAAGCTCAATCGCTGAGCTGAAATACTAGAACTTTTAGTGATCTTAACACATCTCTAAAATGCAGTTACAGTTCAGCATAGAGATAAATCCCAGACAAAGGGGGAAATTTTACAATCAACAGATGATGATAATTACAAGGAAATCTTACCGTTACTATCCTGGTGCAGGTTTTGTCCATTTTCGGGTCCTGTATAAATGCAAGCTTATTGCCTCTTGAGCTCTCTGAAATGCACTGTCTCATACCGGTCAATGATTTCAACAACTTGAAAGTGAAAACTACATATTTACAAGCAAGACATTGACTCATTTACTTTACATTGGACATGAATAACTTTCAAGCTTGTCATGGATCCCAAAAATATCACCCATTTTGACTTGGGCCATCCATAGAAAGCATATTGAAAAGATCAGTGGCATAATCAACCTTTGGAGGTGGGATATTCGATGTAGGTTGTACTTTTTGTGTTGAATCGGCCTGCACCGGGACCGGCTCTGCTTTTGAATTAGAAGAAACCTGTTTTGTCAGCTCAAGTCAGGCATGCTAACAAGTTAGTGAAATCCCATTTTACCATGCACAATTCAGGAAAACACAAAGCTTTAGTTGATGCACAAGAAATCTCGTATTGCTAAGTGAAAGACATCCAATAAGACCAAGGTGTTTAGCCCACAAACAAACAGATGTTACGTAGAAGATGGGTGCTAACGTGATTTGCAGCACGTGTGATGGATCCAAGTTATTCATTAACTAGAGCCCACCAAAAGATTTCTGTCGTAATTTGGAGGCAGTTCTGCTTCCCAGTAGCTATTTGACTTCTCATTTCCCATTGCTGCATACAACCAAAAGAGTAAGAACAATATTAAAATCAATATAAAGAAGGCTAAGAAGCTGTCCTCATTGGTAGGCAGATTTGCGGCAATTAAAAAGCTCATAAGAAATGTAAGCCTGAGAAGTGTTCTGCATGCTTACTTTGAATAAATGCAACCTGTTCTGGAAGCCATGTGTCGAGTGTAGCAGATCGTACCTGCAGCACATAGCCAATACTTTCAGTCGGAGCAGAAGGCAAACAATAACCGGGAAGATTATCTGAAGTCTGTGTCACATAATTAAAACACCATGTCTACTACAATATTGAATCTGACTGTTGTAGAACACCTTGGCAAGTGTCCAGCCAGCAAAAGCAAACACCTTATGTCTACTGCAACAAGTTTCGTTTGACTGATCCAAACCACCACCCCCGCTGCAATCTGTCAGATTTTTTGAGGTAATGACATATTTTCATTTTCAGACCTAGCAGGGATACAAAGCTAACCAGTAAATAACCTTTCATCTGATTCCATAACCTTTCATGCAACGAAACTGGGCTTAATCTACAGTAAACCTGCCATTAGAAGCTTATAAACAGGTTGAATGGCAAATAAACATCATAGTTGGCTTTAGGAAGATTTCAACAATGAGTATATTATCCCATTGCTTTCTATGGTGCAGTCCACTTGAACTTTGGATCTGCCTCATTTTTGCACCCATGCCTTAAAATGTTTGGAAAAATGGATGGACAGTGTGGATATATGACATACATCACGGTGGGCCCAACAGAACTTGGGGACTCAACACCCCACCCGCACACTAAGGAATCCTTTTGCACTTGTTCTATGTCCTGTACAGTAGAATACGAAAGCGGCTTAGCTGGTGTACCACACACTATGGCCAGCTATATAGCTAGTGTGTGGTACATCGGTGATATACACCAACTATCACTGATGTGTTTGGCACATCGGTGATATACATTTCCCAATTGTTTTCTTTTTACTGTTAGCCATCTTGCTAGTCTCCAAGCACTCTACACATGCCTGATATATATTAACCAATGTGATGTGGTCTCCCTCTAGGCTGGAAAAAACGCTTCCTCCCAGCTCTTGCTTGATCTCAAGGGAAAGTGGTTATCACCAATTAAAAACTATCTACTTGTAGTAAACTCAAAAGCTATAATAGTTTAAGAAAATGGAAGAAAAGGACACGACTCACCATACACGAGCAAATCTGCCAGCCCGAATGTACCTCTGAGAATTGTAAGGCCATACGCCAGCAAATGAGAATCCTGGTGGCTGTCAGCAAATTGCTGATTGCGGAGGACTGGACACAATGGCTGCCTTGATCATTGGTCACTTCCCATAGTTTGGCGTGTGCCTATCTACAAATAATCAAATGAAAGAGAGCAACTCGTTCTCTAAAATTGAAAGCAATGATCCTGATAATCAGAATGGAAAACATCTCGCAGATCAAGAACTTCAGTCCGTTTATTAAAACTTGTTTTCAGTACTTAATACTGAAATAGGCCTTTTAAAGTGATTTTTCCTAATTCAGATGATTTGATAAATTAAAAAAAAAAAAAATTGTTTAAACATATGGAAGCCAACTGCTTAGCCATATGGTCGAACCGCTCCCAAATTGGGTGGTGCATTCATCAGAGGGATGACGAATATATACATAGTTAAAAGGGGCAAATGAGAGGTTAACCACATTTGGGGAAGGGCAGATGGCAGAAAATATATACATATGACCAATGCGCAGTAAAAAACCCACTACACAAACTCATTGTTCTATCTTCCCAAGGGGGTTGCATCTACAGCTACTGTGTTTGCTGCTGGTTCATGCCCTCTGAGCGGCGGTTTTTGAAATAGTTTTGGTTGAAGGCTTCAGTACCATCAGGGTACTTCTCCTTGACATAGTTCTCCAGGCATTTGAGGTAAGAGAAATCCGCTCTAAAACCATTTGTGGAGACAACAAAAAACCACCTGGTACCTTGGTATTTTTCGTGCTTACCAACCATGACATAGTCAATCTTTTCACCCATTTTTGTCGCTTTGTCAGGATGGTACTGAAAAACATTATCGAGTACCCAGGACTGATCTTCATCCGATAGCCGATCACCGTCATTGTAGCTGGAATTATGCAGAATTCGTTTTGTCGACAATGAAATTGGTTCAACATCATTAAGAATTTTCTCTTCCTCACATGTGAATAGATCCAAGCGTCTTCCAGTGGCAGTGAGAATCCCATTAGCATTCCGACCATCAGGCCCCACAGGTGCAGGTGACTGGGTAGAACGGCTTCTCTGGTTTCTTTGGTCACCCGCACTCGAAGAACCCCATCCAGGAGCTCTGGTCAGTCGATTTGACCAATCGTGTGCTCTATTTTCTTTCCAATTGTTGTCATCTGAAGACTTCTCAATAGGGGAAGAACTCCAAACAGGAGATCTTGTTAGTTGATTCAACTCATCTTGTCCTCTGTCTTCATTCCAACCACCAATGTCTGAAGATCTCTCCATATGGGTACCCTTTGGGCTCTGACTACCCCAGACAGAATTAGATTGACCATGCATCTTGTCCTTATCCCAAACATGTGGTTTGGCAGATGAATCATTTGGTTGGTTCCAACAATTTACATCTTGGGATTTAGCATCTTCAACCCTCTCATTTCCTGCATCATTTGATTTCCAACCTCCCCAGGGAGTAGATTGATCAGATTGAATGGGCTGCTTCTTTTACACTTCCGTTCTATTCCAAGAATTAAATCCAAGACACTCCTCTGCTGTTGGTCTTTTAGATTCACTTGCCTGTGTTTCCTTTTATTACTATTCCAGCCACCCCATGCATTAGACTGATCTGACTGTGTCTGGTGCTTTTTCACATCTCCCATACTATTACTATCCCAACCACTATGAGCATTAGGCTGATCTGCTTGCGTCTGGGGCATCTTTTCCGCATCTCCCACACTATTACCGCCCCAGCCATCCCAGGCATTAGACTGATCTGATTGTGTATGGTGCTTCTTTTTCGCATCTCCGATACTAGGTTATCACTGAAATTGTCTTTCAGGGTAAGCTTGATTTCAAGAAGTTTTTCTTGAACTCTTATTTTGGTGGGTTGAATATTATATATCTCACCACACTCAGCTGGTGCGTAATGAACGCACTGGTGCTGAAGCCAAGGAAAGTCTATGGATAGACTTGGCTGTGGACCGGAAAGTAAGGAAATAATGTTATTCCCAATAGTAATGGTACTATTAGAAATTACCATTGTATGTCTACTTTGGTCAGTCCAGAAATTGTTTCCGATAATAACATCGTGCTTCATGACATTATGTTGCCAAAAATCATAAAAGTATTCCTTGTTTCCAAGGCAAAACTTTACGTTTTGGGCAAACATAGATGTTTAACTTCAAGCATCAGCAAGTTCCTGTACATATAGGAGAAACTAATGAAGTCGATTACAAGCTAAACACCCGAGATGGTCTTACCTAAGACTATTAAGGCCAAATAGCTTAAGAGCTGGACCTTCAAGAAGATTCTAGCAAGATCTTTTCGATGAAGATTTAAGTAATCCAAATCGAGAAGAAGAATGAAGCAATCTCATCAATTGAGAATGCAAGAATTACGGTTACCCTTAAATGAAATTTAAGGATAACAAAATCCAAACTTGAAAAAGATTGGGAAACATGTGACCATATAACTCAGCTGTTAACACAGCAATTGCATATGTCACTAGTGTGCTAGAATATCCGTTAGATTATGGATATGAAATACCTAGCATTGAAGATTCAATTGAATCAATGAAGCTGAACTACCAGTTCCCAGTCAAAAAACTGAAGAACAAATGGTTGAAGCAATAACATATCATGGTCGACACCCTCCAAGAAACAGTTATAACAAAAGCAGACAACCAGCCAAAGTGTTTGATAGCTATAGCAATAGTTATCGAAAAGAAAAACTTTGGGAAAGAAGAATGAAATCTCATCAAGATCATGAGCCCAACATAGGCAATATTGATCAAGAGATAAGACTAGATTCAGTTCAGACTAAACCAGTCAATGACAAAGGAGTCTATCTTACATGCAACAAGCTAGCCACTGCTGCAGCAGATATTTCTGCTTGGGAAAATGCAATGGACATAGCAATTGGTTCGCATTACAATGAATGGGATAGTGATAGAAAACTATCTTATCTTGAAAGCAGCTTATTAGGGAATGTCAAAGTAGCCTGGCAAGTGTTTAAATTATCAACAAAATATGATCGTTTTATTGCAGCATTTAAAGTAGCCAATGGTGGAGGATCCCTATTTGGAGCCTTTCTCAGGCAAGAGATTTGTGGTATCACAAATCAAGAAAGAGAAAAGGATATAAACAAGCAAAAAGCATGGCAAATGCTACAAAAGCTTGAAATCTGTTCAATGTCGCAATTCGAAGAATATGCAGAGACATTTAGCAGGTTATTCTGGATCTATGGAGATACAGAAAACAGGGAAATCCTGAGGTTGTTCTTCACTAAGCTCCCTGGAGCATGGGGTCTGTTCTGGTGGGCAATTATCCACATTATTTCCTCTTGAAAAAAAATCAGCGAATCTGTCACTGGAATTCCTAAAGCTCCCTAAAGCCCCACTATGGCATGGGAATACGAAAGGGTTGTTAAACACTTCTAGAGAAAATTTTCTTGCCTACGTTAGAAAAGGAAAAAAAAAAAAAAAAGACAAGAAAATCATATCGATGGGAAAAATTAAGGATTAAAGTGTAAAAGGGATAGATGAGTGTGACTGAGGGTCAATTGTGACCATATCTAAGCCTCAAAAAGTCCAAAAGTATTTGTGAAGAAATCACTAGAGTTATTCAAGTGCTTGGCAACTTTTTATCAGATACCACCAGGTTTTTCAAAAGCTGAGTCTTACCAAGTTGAGTTGAATTCTACTTGCAGAGTAGTTGAATAAGTGTAGACTTGTAATCAACATTCATTGGAAATTTCACTGTAGAAGTTCTAACAGGTTCGAGAAGAAACTTCAAAGAGTAAGAGAGCTCAATAATAATTCATAAACAGAGATTTGTGAAGAAATCAAGTACAGTCCTAAACATCACCTTGTTCCTTCAAAAGCTGATTTCCTGGCATTTTCGTTTCTTTGACTGAATTGTGTAACTTTAACGATCGAAATCGAATTAAGCGTGAACATTATTTGCCAAATGGTCTCTTACTACCCATGTCTCAAAAATAATAAGAAAACCTTTAAATTAGTTAGAAACACATTTAAATTGTTTGGGGAATTTTATAGAAAACTAAGAAAATATGATAATGAATTAATTTAAAGTTTCACTATCATTTCAGATGTTTTGCTTAAGTTTCACAGTCGTTTCACTCATGTTTAACTTACTCTTGAGAAACGTTTCACAAGAGCTTTGTTTATGTTGTCGATAAAGGGAAAAAAAAAAAAAGAAACGAAAAGAAAAAGAAGTTTGAAATGAGTTTCTCTTATGTTTTACAAATGCATCACAAGTGTTTTAAAGAAATTTTGAAGTGCAAAAATTATTACTTTTTCAAAATTGCCTTTCACAAACGTTCCCCAAGGGCATGCATTTCAATTCTGACAGAACATTTGAAATGCAAATCTGCCTTTTTTTGAAATGCGTTTCAGATGGCCCTAGGGTGTTTCCAGCTACCATGGTCAAGATGAACTATTTCACATATGTAGGTTACAACTACCATCAAGAAACATGTTTTCCTGAATGGTGTGGATTTGTTACCAAAGAAATCAATCAGATACCTATCCACATTTCACACAGCCAATTGATATTTAATGCATTTCAAGGTCACACATTAACTAGACTTTATCATAAAACTACCCCAAGTGCCATTTTTTTTAATTCTATATATTTCTTTATTTTTCCTTTTATTTTGAGAAACATGGTGGTGACTCAGCTGAGTCGCCCCAACTCCAGTACAACTCATCTCAAGACCAAATGAGTTGGTGTAAGTCTTAAAACCATGCAGACAATGGCTAACCAACATAAGTCTGAGCCCAACCTCTCACTTATGGAGCCATGAACACAGAGCCCCCGCTAAAGCCAGCAGGTACAAATCTCTCATTCTCCACAAGCACATCTTCAGATTTCAACAATACAATGTACAGATCTATGACATGCATACAAGTTCCAATAGAATCAAGCTAGGAAACCTAACTGTACAAACAGATGAACAGATCTAGAAACATACATGCTTCAACAACCCAGTTCCGATTCTGCAGGTAGAGAAAGGATCTAATTGAGTCCAAAAGCATGAAAACCAGATCAGACATCAATCAATCACCAAAAACATGCAGAATTACACAATCTGGGTTAAAAAAGAGAACAAAAACCATCCAACATCCAAGATTGAGAGAGACAGGGGTGAGATCTGATACCAATAGTGGGGATGGTTGTGACGATCTCTCCAAGCTTAAGCTTGTAAAGGATGGTTGTTTTAACGGTGGCATCAAGACCGACCATCAAAATCCTCATCTCCTTTGTGAACAGACGGTTGAACAGCTTCGTAAACGTGAGCCCCATTTTAACCTACAATCCAAACTGAAAAAAGAAAAATATAGAGATGATCAGACCAAACAAAAGGAAAGAAAGAGATGGAAGACAGAATATCAGATCTGATTAGATCACTATAAATGAGAAGTAAACGAGAGAGAGAGAGAGAGAGAGATTAGAAAAAGGGGCACAGGAGATCGAGAGAGAGGGACGTGGGAGGGAAGCGGGAGATCGAGAGAGAGAGAGAGAGAGAGAGAGAGAGAGAGAGAGAGAGGGAGGGAGGGAATGGGGTTTTTTTCTAAGGAGTGGAGGGAAATGAAACGTTTCGTGGGAGGGGGGAAATAAAAGGGCAGCGCAGATTCCGCATTTTTGCATGCTACGGTTTTAGGCCGTAGCTAAAAGCCCTATGGACCATAGCTATTATACCATCCTTTGTAGCCCCCTCCACGTTCGCACGTCTGACGGTCCTGGACGGACAGTCTTATCAAGGGCTTTGTGGGGTCCATCGTGATGCATTTGATATATCCACTCCATCCATTAATTTTGTAATTTTTTTTATAAGCAATGATCCCAACATCTAGGCAAATTGAAGGTTCAATTGAACCACACCATCTGTAACATCCCGGATTTTTGCCAACCTGGAATTAGACGTCCTTAGGCAATGGGTCGATCCTAACACCTTATTAACTTGTCAGAACTCAATCCAAAGTCTAAAACCGCTTTTGAACCCATTCCTTCACAAATCTCACCCTTCACCACCTTGTTCTTTCAATTTTTCTAAGTATTTTCACCCTAGACACTATCTTAAACTAGCTAAGTATTATAACTTGGATACTTTATATACAAACTACAAAGGCTCAGGTACCACCTCAGACAGAAATTGCTCAGGACTAAATCCTTTAGAAATTAGGCGAGAATTAGCTAGTGCTAAACTAGAGTACCTGTGAAATTAGCACCAATCACTTTAAATAAGATCTGCAAGACCCAAAACTTGTAGAATCATTGACGCTAGGTTACCCTAAAATCTAGGATCAATCTCATTACCCGGCTGCTCTCGGGAGCATCTCGAAACTCCATATCAGATCTAGACCGCACGTTGGAAGCCCGATTAACACGAAGTTAAGGAATTAGGACCGCCTTGCTGGGTTTGACAACCATCTCGGAAATCAAATCCAGATAGTGTCCCAGCGCTATTTGCTTAAGCTCGGAGCGGGGAGTGTGAGAAATGTGAAAATATTTCTAAATTAAATTCAAAATAAATAAATCTGGCACGTCTCGCTTGCGGATCAGTATTAAGCAACCAGACCGTCAGAATCAGGCCAAATTACACCCTCGGATCAGGGATATTTCCCCAAACATGTCCATGTACTCAGAATCTCCGATCGAGATCCACTGACCGTTGAACTGAAACTGGTCCGCCACGCGTGATCTGAGAAGCCGACTAAAACGAAAATATAGTCATACCTAGATCCAGTGTTAGTGAGCTTAAGTCCGACCGCACACCGAAAAGGGGCCACCAGAAGTCCTTCGTTGAGCTGAAACTGACCCACTTTGGATATAACCGAAGTATACCTTGGCCTAAAGTCTATTTCGGTGAGATTTTAGGCTATATAAGGACCTTAAACCCTCTCTCATTTCAGCCATACGAATTTGAGAAAAACCCTAGGAAAAGAGAGAAAAGAGAGAGAGAAAGTGAGAGAGAAGTGGGAGCATCTCCCTGCCATGCTTCCCTGCCGCTACATGAGCTTAACCACTTCCTTCTAATCACTTTCTCGGCGATTCCGGCTCTATTTCTAGGTAAGAAACCCTAACCCTAATCTGTTTTGGGGTTTTGATAGTTGTAGGTTATGAAATAGCTAACCTATTTCGTTCTATAGGTCGCCAAACTGCCGTATACGAAAGCCTAGCAAATCTATCGAGTTCTTTCCGATTCTACGACAAAAGGTGCGGACTTTAGGTGTATAGGTTATGATTTTCAATGCTTTCAATGTCAGATAATGATAAATTCATGATCTACATGCAAATGCACATGTACAAAGTGCTGTCTGTTTTCTGTTTCGATTAAAGATGAAGAATATGGAATTTTACATACTCTAGGTATTTGTAGAAAGTACCGTATATGTATAAATTTTGAAAATGTGTTTGCCATGATTATTTACTGTATTGATATATTATATATGGATAAAATACTTGTTTGGCGAAAGGACTCACCCTAATACATGTTTTTGCTAATATACACTATGTATGTTAAAATAGTGTATTCTAAGTATTTGTGAAAATGACCGAATGAGTATAGAATTCACATTCGTGCTTGCCATGACTAATTGTCATAGATACATGATTGTTATATAGGTTATACCCCTTTGACGAAAGGATTTGCCCTAAATCACGCCACGGCCAATATACACTATATATGCTAAAACGTGTAGCCCAAGTGTTTGTGGAAATGACTGAATGAACATGGAACTTGGATTCCTACTTGCCATGACTATCTGTCATGGGTGCACACGTGTTATAATTGGGGCAACTCCCTAGTGAAAGGATTTGGCCTTATACCTATGTGATCAACATACATCATGTATGTTGAGGTATGTAGTTTAAAGTGTTTGTTGAAATGACTAAATAAATATGAATTTATGATTTATGCCTGCCAAATGTATTGAATGTAAGAACATGATTGATGTGTATGCGACAACTCCTTGCTATAAGGATTTGTCCTATTCTATGTTGAAATCAACATATGTTATGTATGTTGGAGTGGTGTAGTTTAAGTGTTTGTTAAAATGCCTATGTGAGAAATTGTGTGACGAACTAAGTTTAATAGTGGTGATGAGATAGGATTCTCAGCTACCTTAGAGATGTATATGATTTCCTCCATGTTGCTTGTTTAATTTAACCGCTTACTTATGAAATATAGGTGTTTGTATTTCCTGTTTATATTGAGCTTTATTACATGTTTCATAACATGCTTGAATTACTTTATTTATTCTGTTTTACTCTACATGCTTCTGTTCGTGGATTGATTGTGTTTGGGGCTATGATTATAGTCCAGGCAATCGGTAACGGGATTGAATTCGTGGCTGAGATTCATTTGCCACGTGAGATGTGTTCGACGAACCCAAGTCGTACTTCGGTTGGCGATAGTGGTTGGCCACACGAAGTGCTTATGCGCTTCATATCGTTCAACTTGTTGTGCGCTCGAGCTAGCCGAGCTCGTCAAGCAACCCGATCTGTCTTATGTATGTTCACCATGTTTGGACGCGTCTGCTTGAACCTAGGGTACCAAATTACCAGTGAAATCCCGTTAACCATGGTACCTCGATCCGCTAAGACTCATGAGCCGGGCATGGTGGTATGGGACATGTAGTGCTATTATATGATACCTCTTGGTTGTCAATTTTGTGTGTCAAAACCTTGGTGTGTTCTATGTCTGGTGTGTTCTATGTTTAAGACAACCATATCAACTTATGGACTCTTCAAGCGGCTTCAAGGTACATTTCGAAGATATAAAGAAGACACAGTATTCTTTATTCACGCAAAGGTTATTCAAGGTCAAGATACAAGCAGTGTTTGAAGGTGTGTGAAGCTCAAAAGCGAACTCAAGATAACGTTTGTGTCAAGTCTTTGGACGACTCGTACTTCAGGCTTCAAGTACTAAAAGATTTATCATTCGTTGAATGAAGTAAAGTTCAATGTCCATACTTCATTATTCAGGTTTGATAGACCATAGTCTTTGACCTTAGGGTAGGTCATTTTGGATATATCATACAACTGTGTTTAAACATGTTTTTGATCTGCTCTTAGACTAGTCTTGGGTCTGGTTCGACCAGTCCTAGCACTGGCTCGACCTGTCTAAAAATTTCCTAGGCCAGTCTTGGACTTGTTCAATTTTCTCGGATTTTCTGGTTCGCTCACGACCAGTCTTGCAGTCTGCTCGACCGGTCGTGGGATGTCCTCGACTCGAACCTCGACTAGTCGTGGAGCCTCGATTCAAACTCCAGCGACTAAATTCACTGTCGTCCTCGACAGTCGAGCAGGGGTCTCGACCGGTCGTGGACGACCTTCGACCAGTCGTGGACTGCCTACGACCGGTCGAACATCGGTTTTCCTGATTCCGCGCAGAAATTCAAAAATCTGTTTCTCCTAAGACCAGTCGTGGGAACTCCTAGACCAGTCGAAGACGAATTTCTGTAGCTATAATAGCACACGAATTTCAGAATTTAAATGTCGAAAAATCTATCAAAGCAAGTATATTCTAGGCTCCACTCTGAGAAAGTCGTGTTTATTTTTAAGCTAATTTGCACTTCATTCTAATTCCTTTTGTTAGCTTTTTGCATTTGATTTTATTCTAAATTCCAATCATATTTGAAAAGGGGAAATCGTGTATTCCTTCTTCTTGGAATTAAAATCAAATAGAGCTAGCCCTTTGTGATTTCATTTAAAATCAATTAGAACTTAGAACCTCGATAAATTGAGTATTGGACATTGAACTATCATTATTGAATCTCTACTCTGATCGGTTCTTCCGGGCTACTGCAAAAGATAAGATCCAGGTATTCTACAATTCCTGTAATTTCTATTTTGGTTTTGTATGAGATTTGCCAGAAAAATCTCTATGTGTATGGTTTCTGAGGAGAGCCAGAAAACTCAGATTGTGGGGTTTTTTGAATTGTGTAAGCCCAAGTGATAAAGACACAATTGTGAAGGTTTTTGGTGAACCTGTGAAAACCAGTTTTATTAGAGAACGCTAATATCCCCTGTGTGAGGATATTAGGAGTGGAGTAGCATTCTGTGTGGCTGTTTGAGGACAGTTGGTGAACACACAGGCGAACCACTATAACTTCTTGTCTTGTGGATTGAATGGTTATTTAATTCCTTATCTTTTATCATTCAGTTCTATTTTCTTGTTTGTGGTGAATGTTGTAACAGTTGAAATTTCAAGCAAGTGTGGGAATGTTGTAATAATTTAGTGATTTATTTCTGCAATTTCTTTCTTGCAATCCCTTTTATTGATTCAAGCTTTAAATTCCAAAATTGTTCCAGCAAGGTTGCCCTGCCATATTATGGTGTATGGCTGTCCCTAGAACAAGACATTGTAAATTCAATTTATTTAGTGCAGTTTGTATTCCTCTTTGATTTGAGAAATTGATACAAAGACATTTCTAGATATAGGTTGTCCTACCATAAACATTGGGTTTTTGGTGAAAGGTTGTCCTTAGAACAACGTTTGTATCAACCTCTCAAATTCAGTTGTTTGAGGTTGTATTTCATTTCTGCATTACAATTTATTTAATTGGTTCATTGGCTATCATACTCTGTTTAATTCCGCTATTATAAGTTTTTTATTTGGCATTGTCCTATTCACCCCCCCTCTAGGACATATAGCTTGGCCATTTCAGGACACCGTGGTCGAGCTGTCAGCTTACGCTGGGGCCACGTGCCTCCCCGTAGTGTCCATTGAGCAACCAGACTCGTGAGCCGATTATGGTGGTATGGGACACTATATTCGTGTTGTTGGCCTACATTGATAAGGTGATGGGGGAGTGGTGCAACGAATACGTGTAACAGCCTTGGCAGCCCTTTGTAGTGACCTCGACCATACTCTGAATTTGCGGTGAGGCGCCGAGTTTTGCCGCAGTGTATAGAGTATGAACTAGGCCTGTATCAATTTAGTGATGAACCGTTAAAAAGGTGATGGGGGAGTGGTGTAACGAATGCGTGTAACAGCCATGGCAGCCTTTGCAGCGACCTAGAAACACACCATCGTACGAGATTAACTAGGACTGACGACCCTAGAATGGATCATGTTTAGGAATGATACAAGGGAGGTACCTTAGTTTCCCAATACTGCTGTTTGAAATGGACTAATAACAACACGGCAATCATGCTCATCATCGTATTGCATGTGCTTGGAAGATGTGGAGCACTGAGGATGCAAGTATGCCGCGAATGTAATATGGTGTTGCATGAGGGAGTATGTCGGTGAGGGCATACATCATGACTGCATTCATACTTGCATTAATAAGAGTATTTAGAATTGTTTGATTGTAGTGCTTTATCATTACTGCTTGACTGAGTTGATAACATATTAACCTATGCTTTATTGTTCCACTGAGTTGATCACTCACTCCCACGTTACGGGACGGTGTTCCGAACACCGACCAGACTTTGTTTGATTGCAGATGGCGATGCTACTCCTGAGGCAGAGTCGGACCTTTATGATGACAATGATGCTTGCTCGTATATGTTGTATGCTGGCGGCTTCATATGAGTCGTGTCTTGATCAACGGGGTACAGGGATGTTGTCTAGATGACTTTACACTTTTCGTATAAATTGGACTTGTATTTGTAATTAATTAACCTGGTAACATTATCACACTCTGGAGACTCACCATAATTTATATATGTCATATATCTATCATAGTCTTCCGCTTGCAAATTTAACTGTCTCTGGAGTATGATATGCTGTTTTGGTATAATCTCATTCATGTTTCAATGCTCTCATCAAAATCATTCATTTTGTTGCATAAGTGATGCGTTGGAACTCGGGAGTTGAGTTTCTGATCGACCCCCGATTTTCAAGGTGTTACACCATCAATCAATGGTAGGTATTAATCTCCACTGTTTCCTACCATGTGGTCCACTTGAGCATTTGATCTACTTCATTTTATAGACTCTTGCCCTAAAATTCTCTTTTAAAATAGATAGACGTATTAGATGGAGCACACATACTTTAATGGGCCACGTAGAGTCCTTATGGGGCTATCACAGGCTAATTGAATGTTTAGAAGATCCCTTTTAGCTACGGTTTACGGATCTTTTAGCTACGGTTTTAAGCCGTAGCAAATTAGCTACAGTCTATATCGTAGCTAAAAACTAGTATAGTCCGTAGCCTTTGATCATTTTTTTGGTAGTGCCCATTTCAGTTAGGAAAATTCTGGCCTTATCTACATTATGCATGGCACCCTCATGAACTAAAAAATCGAATATTTTATGATTTTGAGGAACATTTCATTAGATATAGACCATGCCTCATAACGTTCAACCTCTGATTCAGGAGCTTTATCAGATGGTCTTGGAGGCTCTGGTTTTACCAAGGCAAGGTTTAATTGTAGACAACCCAGGGCGATTTTAATAAATTCTTTCCATTGGACATAATTTCACTCGATTAGTGCAGGAACATGGTGCGTTTAAGTTGGAATGGAGACTGAAATAAAAGATATATATATATATATAATATATATAATATATATATATATATATATATATATTATATATATATATATATATACTCACATTAGTAGATTGACAGTATAAAACAATGCATGAATAGAACGAGATATCAGGCAGAACTTATCAATTCAGTTAATAGGGAGAGTCCATCAACTGAGCTATCCAGCATGAAGATGGGCCCAACTGGAGAGAATCAGTTACATCATTATCACTCCTGTGGGAGGTAATCATAACATGCAAGTGACTCTCCAAAACATGAAGCCAAGCAATGCTAATTATGTAAATCTGAGACACTCAACATCTGCGGGTAGGATGAGTATTTTAACTTTAGATTATTAGCATCGTTTACTTCATTCAGTTCATGTCCTGCCAAAAGGTGATCATCTGTGTTTTGATCACTATCAGCATGAAGCGTGAAGGCAACTGCATGCACCTTTTAATCCCAATATTACAAGTCTGTACTTATCAAATTTTCACCGATTGAGGTCACTATGGTGGCTAACACAAATGGATCCAATTTCACAAATATGGACTTAGGATTGAGATTTTAATCCCGCCCTCGTTGGATTAACTATGAATATCTTGATTTGGTCCAGTAAGTAGTTGTCATTGGTAGTTAAAAGGATGGGAAGTCCTTCAAGTGAAGCAAACGTTTAGGTTTCACTTTTCCAGCTCTAATGACCCATGATAATTTCTAAAAGATGGGTAATGGGACCAATACCAGGCCTAATTAGAACTGTATGTGTATGATCATATCATCATCAATGAGAATCCTTAATTTTGGTTTAAAATTCACAAGATGTGTCCTAAAAAAAGTATTTGATGCAATGCAAATGGATGGATCATCTCTGCTGTATGATCCATGAAAATGGATCGTTAGAATATGATAATTAAGGTTAAATTTCCATCTAATGAATAGATTAGACGACATGCATACATGATACAAAGTCTAGGTCTAAAGCAAAACCCCATCATCAGGATCTGATAGTGCAAAAGGCCACTAATAGGGCCCAATCAATATGGACCCATTGCCCAACGATGTGAGCCCAAAATAGCATCTGGAGTAGGGTTTGACCCACTCGGTAGGCCCGCTAACAGGGCCCACTGCTCAGTCCAGTGACTGGAGTAAAAAAGGGTGAGAGCCTAGTCATTGCGAAAAGAGTGAAATAGTCGGAGAGAAAGAGGGGAGAAACCCTAGCCGCTGCCACCATTCCAGAATGTGATCAGAAGTAGACCTCCACTAGGACAGTGGTCACCTACATGATGTAGCAGACAACAAAGAAAACATTTCTTCTATGATGGCGTTGGAAATAATGGCTTCCCTGATTTGAGGTTTTCGATCACCGAATGATGATCGATGATGCAGGAATTCATCCCATCGTAACTGGTCGGAATCCATGAACTATAGGTTTGTTATGAAAACATCTCAAAATTCCATTTTGGATTCAATTCTAGAATCTCTAATTGATTTGATTCAGGAATTAAAAATATTACTAATTATTGAATTTGGGAATGGAAATCCCAATCACTGATTACTGGGTTTGGGATTGAATTCCCTAATTGTTACTGGATTTGGGATTCCAATTTGAAATCCCCAATTCTTCTAATTTGGGAATCTGAAAATTAAAATCCTAATTCATGGATTCAAAATCCGTAATTGATGTCTGTATTTGGGGATTAGTACCTGAAATGCCCAACTTGGGATTTCATATTCGAAATCCCTAACTATTCTTGATTTGGGGGCTGAAAATCCCCAAAATAATTTGCAAATTCGAGATCCTTGATCTTTGATTTAGGGATTCAAAAAATACCAATTGCTATTATTGGGGATAAAATCCCCAATCGCTAGATTTAGGGATCAAAAACCCTAATTGATATTTAGGGATCGAAAACTTTAACTGATTTGGTAATTCGAAATCGCAATGACTGATATGGGAATCGAAATTCCTAATCTCTAATATGGGAATTAGGATCCATAATCCTGGATTGATCCTCCATACCTGATGCACAGATTTTCTGATACCAACCGTAAGATCTAGATGCGGAATAGCCATAGGATCTATTGTGCATTAGATATAAAGGACCGATAAAGAAGATGGCTTACCTATTTGTGTCACCATTGTTTGTGGAATCGGAATGTCGAGATCTTCCTTTTCTTTCACCCTTTAGGGAAGATAAGATGGGATTAAGCTTCTGTCGGTGGTGATGGATTGGGGACCTAGCTCTGATTTATACTAGTGTGGGCAGAGGAGTTTGAAACCCATCAAAACTCCTCTCCCTGAAAGGCTCCACAAGAATTGGTAATCCTAGTTCTTTTAAGACACTGTGTGCATATCACAGTAGTAGCACACCACCACTTACGTATTTTTGGATGTATCACAACTTAGTGGGAGCCACTTGTAACGCCCTGGATTTCGAGGGTCGAGCACAGCTCAACTCCCGAGACCCAACGCATCACTTATACAACATAGATAATGATGTTTAAATGTTGTCCGTACTAGTGCATTAAACATGAGAGGGATTATACTAAATCAGCATATCATACTCCAGAGTTAATGTAATTAAGCAAGCGGAAGACTGAGATAGATATATTTCATAACCTTCAGAGTATGAGTGTATTACCGGGCTGAATATATACACGTTTTATTTCAAAATATACAAAATGTTAAAGTGTGAACGTCCGACTAATCCATATAATCCCTGTGATCCTGTCGATCAGTACATGGTCTACATAAACCCGCCTGATAACTGTACATAGGAGAACTCCTCCTCCTCGTCTATGAAATCCAAATTAGCTGCATAGGCATCGTCGCTACCTGCATCTACAACAGGGTCTGGTTGGTGTTTTAAAACACCGTCCCAGAGTGGGAGTGAGTGATCAACTCAGTGGTACTATAAGGCAAAGGTTAACATGTTATCAATTCTATCAAGCAGTAATGATAAAGCAGTACAACAATCACATCCTAAGTACTCTTGTTAATGCAGGAATGGTATCCTATAATGATGCATGCCCTCGCATGAAGCTCCCTCACAAGCGACTTCATCAGCCATTCGCGCATGATAAACTCCCTAAACATGCCCTTCCACGCCAAAGCACATGCAATACGATGCATGGTCGTGTTACCCAAGTACTTAATTAGGCTTATTGATACAGCAGATTTGGGATGCTAACGTACCTCCCTTTACATCATTAACCCAAATGGGGATCCATCTAGGGTCTTCAATCCTAGTTAATCACATACGATAGGCAAGTTGTAGGGCATCACCCCTAAATGAAAAGCAGTGGACAGGCAAATTCACGAGTTTCTACTCGAGGTCACTACGGGGAGGCTCGTCACCTCAGCATAGGTCGACAACTCGAATACAGTGTCTCATACCACCGTATTCGGTTCACGAGTTTGGGTTACTCACTAGTCACTACGGAGAGGCTCGTCACCCCAACGTAGGCTGACAGCTCGACCACGGTGTCCCATACCACCATGCCCAGCTCATGAGTCTTAGTGGATCATGATACCATGGTTGAAACGGGTCTTCACATTGGTAAGTGGTACCTTAGATTCAAGCAGAGATGTTCGTACATGGTGAACACATAATAAACCAATCAGTTTTGTTAGATAAGTTCGGTTGGTATGAGCGCACGCTGAATTAATCGACATGGAGCGCGTAAGCACTCCACGTGGCCTAACCACTATCGACAATCGTCGTACAACCCGGATTCACTGAACGTATCAAATATGGCGACTTATTCCACCACTCGAACGGTAATTGTTACCGATTGCCTGGCCAGGTTATGGCCCCAAACTTACTCAAGTGCAATAAGCAGATACACGTGAAAATCACAACAATATTTAACAAACAATTCAAATACAATTCTCATTTGAGCAGTTTGTCAAACACATTGAACATGTTACCAAGTATTTGCATTTCACCCATAAATTGCGTAATTGAAACCATGATTACATGAAGGAAGCTATACATATAGATAGAAAATTGAGAATCATATCTCAATACCCTTATTAAATACAAATCATTAACGATTTCTCATTCAGACATTTTATCAAACACTTAGACTACACATTACTAAATACATAGACTAGTTTAGTTACGACATGAACTATAGCAATTTCCTACACAACATAGGTTAAAAACACATAACATACATACATGATCTTAGATTAGAAATCATGACAAGCACAAATCAGGATTTCACACTCATTCAAACATTTCAACAAACACATGGAATGCTTCTCATATTCAACATAGTTCACACATGTATAATTTATCGAAAACGTTGTAACTAAGATCATATGGTAGCAATCAAGTCAGACATAAATTATTGCTGACATTGAAAGCCTTGAAAACCATAACCTAAACGTTTATAGTCCGCACCATCTGTCAAAAATCTCGTTTCGAACTTGGTTCGAATCTTACGTTCCCAAAATGGAATAACAGGTACCTAAATCATGAAATTTGTTAGCTAGGTTGACAAACAACTATTTCTATATCTTAACTACGATGTTAGGGTTTGGATTTCTTACCAAAATCGCAGTTGGAATGGTTCATGTAGCGGTGGTGGGGATGCGATTCAGTGCGTGGAGTTGTGGGAAGGAATTCCGGCAACGATCTCCCGAACTCTCTCTTTTCTCCTCACTCTTTTCTCCTCCTTTCTCTTTTCTCTCTCCTATGGTTAGAGAAATTCGTATGGAATGGGAATGAGGTAGTTTAAGGCCTTTAAATAGGCACAGAACTGATGTCAATGGCCCCACGACCATGGTATACTTAGGTTATAGCCAACGGGTGCCTGTTTCGGGCAAACTTAGCTCATTTGGAGGTCTATTACTCGCCTACAGCATGGAGCAAGTTCCCTAACCATGGATCTAAGCCAGGTTATGATTTCGGTATAATCGGATTAATGGATCGACCGTGGAGGACCCATGTCAGATCAACGGTCGTTGTTACTCGATCAAGGCCACAAGTATATCAATATGTGCAGGAAAGTTTCCTTGATCCATTGGTGAAGTTCGGTCCAAAACTGATGGTCTGAAATCTTCAAATTTGCCTATGAGTGAGTGGCCCAATTCGCTTAAGTTTCATTACATTTTCTATAGATATTCGCGTTTCTCACACACTTCGCTCGGGGCTCAAGTTGTGCATTTTTTGATACTATTTGGGCTTGATTCCTGCGATGCTTGTCAAGCCCAATAAGACGGACATCCATATAGTTTTTGCTGTTATTGGACTTTCGATGTGCGGTCCATGTCCGATACGGAGTTTTAATGTGCTCCGAGAGCAACCGGCTTTTGAGATTTCTCCTAGGTTTTTAAGTAGTGTTGAGTCAGTGATTTTGGTGGTTTTGGATCTTGCCGTTCGTATAAATAGTGGTTCAGCTAAATCCACCGATTAATTTAGTTTGGTACTTAATTCGCCTAAATTTCTACAGAGTACGGTCCTTATGGATTTCTGCCTGAGGTGACACTCGGGTCTTTCTGAGACGTTACACCACTAGTGCACCCGCTCACACTATCCAACTTTCAGGATAATCTAGATTGTTGATCAATAAGGTCCACCTTATAGAATTCTTATATGGCATAGATAAAACCCATACACCATGGTGGGATGGGTGGGGGCAAGATACAATATGCTTTTGTGCATTGGTGCCTTATGTGCACACTGGGTACAAGTGGGGCCGTATTTTTATGATCCATATCATTAGTATTAAGGGCCTGTTAGGGAGCGTGGATTTGGAACCCCTGAGATTTGAAATCCTTCTTTTGTGTTTGACACCTTGATTGGGAATCAACTTTAGTTCAAGAGTAGCTATGTATGACATACTTAATGGGTTTGTATTTAATTACTAAATCAACTTTAATATCTCTAATTACTGAACATATGTAATGTTTGACACAATGGGTGTAATAAGCCCGTAAAATATATCCTTGCCTGAAAATGATGAAATCCAAATCTTGGATGAGCCACAAGCACAAGATCATGTCCGAGTGACTAACCAACGATTTTTAACCACTGATTTACATGGAAAATGTTTGGACGACATTGATCATCATATTAAAGTAATTATAATGATGTAATTGACAATCTAATTGTTTTGGGATATCATTACTAGACCATGTGTCCAATAGAGTAATAGCCTAGTGACACACATGTTAGACGTGCAACTCTTGGAAGGATTTTAGATGTAATCCAAGCTTTCACGGTGGATTTCAAACTCCTATTTGAGGGGAGTTAAAACTCCTAGATTTTGAAACCCCTGATTACCTTATGGTGCCAAACAACCAAGGGATTTGAAATTCCCTCAAATCCATGGTTCCAAACAACCCTTAAGGGATCCATTTCATATGGGGCATAACCCAAACATATTCCATCTTGAAATATCTCATCTGTTTGTTATTCAATTAAACATGAGTTCACACATGTTATTGAAAGCTTGTATTTAATCAAATGTGTGTGATTAACATAGTGTGGGTGTGTCGGAGTCTTAGTCAACTCGAGTTCGATTAAACACTTTTTGACCTTAGGCACTGAGATAGGCCAATTAAGACTAGATCTATAAAAATCAATTGCCTTCTTAGTCACCTATTATTACAACGATGTTCCGATTTAAAAGGGGTAGTTAGTCCTTCTGAATGTGAACTTTTTTGCTTCACGTTAAATTTTTTTCTTTTAATGGTGATCGTGTGCCTTGTATTTCTCAATAGAGCAATAATAGATGAAAATATCAAAATTAAATATTAGAATGTCGATTTTATTGATTTATACTTAAGCTTAGTACAATCAACAAAAGGAATAAGATAGGTAGAGAAATAAATAAAATATAAATATTTGTGATTGCCCATATGAACAAATAATCGAGGCAGATGGTCAACACGATGTGACCGAGGTGTGACATTTCAAGGAGTCGATTGATTAGGGATTCAATGATGGTATAGGTCGTGGATATTTATACTAGGCATATTGGAGCAATGGTGTTGGATAGTAGCGATCTAAGCTATCATCAACTCCAAACATTTTGCAGCGAAGTTGGACATAAGTGGATGAACTAGACTAAGATAAACAACATTGTTCTATGATTGGCATGGGCCTTGACCTTTTCATCATGCGCTCATTATATAGCTCAGGAGGTAGCAAACCCTTTCGGATTTTCTAAACGGTCTAAGTTCCTTAAAGATTATGCGATCATGAAGGTTATGGTGTGAAACTGTTTTCAGGTTTCCTTCCCAGCCTAGTTGCAAAGATCTCTAACCATTATGGGACATTCTCACTAAACTCTGATTCCTTACGGCATCCTTTGATTTCCTTTTGTTTTGAGAAGATGCTTTTTGAACCTTCATAGTCGTCGTGAGAGCACCAATCATCTCTAAAAAGATCTTCCATTTTGGTAGGATCGTGTGAGACGATCTTGCCGATATTTGGATTGTGATAAAATTCTTATTTTAACAAGTCTTTATAGGCTTGTCAACCCGCTGCTATGCATCACTTATATTAGGGCTACGTGTTGCTGGTCGCAATGTCTTATCTGTAGACATGCACACGACTCTGATCCTTCTACTTTTGGTAGGTGATGCACCATCAAAGGATATAAGGCAAAAGATATCCTTGGGGTGTGGGTAGAATTTCTTCTGTCATTCGTATGTAGTGCTGACACGTGATAACGTCTCATTGATCTTTATGGACGTGTCATGACAAGTGTAAAAATCATCTTCTTCTTCTTTTTTGGCCTTTTAAGGTATCATTTCCTACATTTTCTAATAGTCTTTGTGGGCAATAGATGAAAGAGTCAAGAACCACAAATCTGATACATTTTAAGAATTAAATATTTCATCCATAGTGTGAAGTATAAGATCGCCGTCAAGGAGAATATTTACGATTCTGATGTACTGGGATGGACGCGAGTTACTTAAGATTCGGCCCGCAGGAAGTTCCTGCAGTTGAAAGCTACGTTGGGCCCATCAAGATGTTTGTGAGAAATCCACCTCGTCTATCAAATTCTTCGACGATCATGATTAAAAAAATAATCTACATCCAAGGTTAATTGGACCACACTACAGAAACAGTAAGGATAGAAATGCCCACTATTGAAACATTTATATGTATCACCATTAGAGTTATACATGAGTCGCACCGAATCAAGCTTGGCACAACTCAGCTAGGCTTGGCTAGCAACCAACCCTAGCTCGAACTAGGCTCAGCTTGGTCCTCGAGCCTGACTGGCCATCTTGGCTTGGTTGTTAGCAACTCTGGCCAACTCGAGCTAAGTTTGAGCCTGTGCGATATTTCAAATTGCATCTTCAATCTCCCACACCTCAAATGTAAATTAATAAGAGCACTTTGCAGGCACTTCATCAAACATTCAGCGAACAACATCAAGATCAAGAAATGAGAGAAGTCTTACAATGTAAAGTTTTTTTTGGGGGGGGGATCTGTTTCTTCGATCTTTCATCGAATACCTATTTCGAGAATACCATGATATGAGGGCAATCCAATAAACAACAATTTGTTGAGGCATTTCTTCAAACGTACTAGCGAACAACATCAAGATCAAAATAACCAAGTCACCGAACCGATTCAATCTGAGTCGATTCGAGTTTGGGTTAGAACCGAGTCAAGTTGAGCTCAGGCAAGCTCGAACTTGGCTCAAAATTTGTTTGAGCTCCAAAAATCAGCTCACTCAGCCCAAATCCAATTTTCAGCCTAGGCAAGTATGAGCTTTTCCGAGTCAAGTCGAGCGAGCTGACCCAGCTAACTTGACTCATGTATATCTTTACTCACCATAGTGTTTATATGTCATCTAAACTGTTTGTGAGATCATTAATCTAATTGGGATCAACTGAAAGCAAGAATATTAGCCTGATCCAAAACCATTGTTTCCCATAAAAGCTGGACGGTGTGGCGTTCCATATCCACTATTTCCGTTAGTGTGGTCCACCTGAGTTTTGGAGCTGGCTTTTTATCGGGATCATGCCCTAAAATGTGCAGGAGAAACTGATGGACGGGGTGCGTTTTCACGGACATCTAGGTGGGTCCCAGGTAGCTTCCGACAGTAGGAAACTCTTCGGGTAGGGTGGCAGGCAACTTGAATCCCACCGGAGCTCATGGACAATTTATTAATCGTATAGACTCCTATGTTAGCCATGCACCGTTTGAAAAACAGAACGTACGCATTTCACAGCTGAACGACAATCCAAACCGTTCAAATGGCTGACCCAAAGAGCATGACTGAAAATTTCCACTAGCCTTTCCCTTTGCATTTGGACCACTAATATTTTGTTTGTTTGTTTTCTTTTTTAAAAAAAACTTTCAATGGCAAGAAATGCTTAATCAGTATGATTTTAGATCTATGCTCCACAAACAATGGGACCCACAATTTGGAATGTCTGGGTAGTTTGTACATGAGTGCCACATGTAAGAGGATGAATCACCACAAAAAATTTTAAATGATGCAAAACTATTCTCAATTTGTGTGTGTGTGTGTCATCTTTCAAATTGTGTAAAACGAACATAGGAGTCTAGCCGGCCGTTTATCAAGTTATGAATCTCACCATTCAAATAAATCTAGCATTGATTTATATATAGAAAGAGGGCTGATCCTCGTGCATAAAACTATTCACCACCGTCTGATCATGGCCGCGGACAGTAACGATGAGTGGGCCATCAAAATAGGTAGTGGTGGGAGCATCTGGTTGAACCCTGTTCCCAGGTGGTTATAGTAGCTTACCTAATAAAAGAGAAATTAGTATAAAAACAGTGAAGATACGGCGACAACGATAGATAGTTCTAAAAACATAACGAATTAATAGTATATCGAGAATTCGTTATGGTTTGTTAACTGACATACATACCGGCCAATATTTTATGGTTTTATTTAAAAGAAAAGAAAAGAAAAACGTTAGGGTTGAATACTCCAAAAATATGTGTCCTTCAGCTACCCATTTTAAAAATCTGACCGTATATGTTGGGCCCCTTCTATCTAGATAATATTGCTAGGAGACTGTGACGCTTGCTTTGATTTTATATGCTGTAACCTATACTAGTAACGATGGAGTTGGTAATTGTTCAAATTCCATCCATGCCTAGGACAACCACTGTTGGAGGGATTACGAAATGATGATGCTGTGTGGGGCCCACCATGATACAGGACTGACGTCCAATTCGTCATATTTTCATCATAATACATCCCAAAATCAACTTGACACATATGGCGACACCAAGCAAGACATTAAAGAGAGTGACACCTACCACAGAAACATCCAAATGTAAGGTGCAATCTGCTGTGTTGAATGGGTCCAATTCATTAGCCACCAAGATTAAGGGACAAACCAGGAAGACAGTTATTCCAGCGGTTGCATGGACCATAAAAGGTAAATAAATTGCACTCTAGGCATGATTAGTTCCTTGCATTATTATTTCTCGCTCAACCTAAACATGTGCTACCCAGAATATTCATTTATGTTAAACCACAGGAAATTAATTACACTGTGGAAACTAAGGAAAAAGGTACAATGCGCTCGAGCTGATTTTAACGTCCCATGAGGTCGAATTGTGTGGGGCCCATCAGTCAGATGCACCATTCCATCGTAGGCTTAGGTCTCAAAAATCAAGTCAATCCGTGACTTTTATGGACTACACCACATACAGAAGTGGGGACCGGCCGTGCACCATTAAAACATTCATAATCATTTTTGAGGGCGCACCGAGATGTGGTTTGCAAATCCAAGCCATCCATTTTGTGTGTCCCACTTGAATGAAGGTTCAGACCAAGTTTCAGGCGCATGTAAAACTCAGGTGGGCCCCACCAAGTGCTTTTATATGTTTTAACGGTGTCTTCACAAATTTTAGATGGTATGGCCCGCCTGAGTTCCGTATACGGCTGATTTTTGGGATATCCCATAATTTAAAGCGTACCCATCAAATGCACGGTGGTGATGGTCGAAAAACATCACAGTGAGGCCCACACAGCTCAACCTCATGGACCCTTATCGTGAGGTCGAAAGCATAGTACCTAAACCCGGAAACTAAAACTTCATTGATAATTATTGAAATAGACAAAAGAGGTACGAGATCCGTAAAGATGTATAGAGATTTTAAGAAATACACATTTTAATGAGAAATGAAATATTTTAATTTCAGAAAATTATCTGTCTACTTAATATTCCCTCAAATTTAAATCTTAGCTCTAATACCATATTAAAGTATATGAAACTATGTTATGAAAATTGAAACTTATTTCTTTTACTAAGAATAGCAAAAAGATATTAGAAGAGGTGAGTCCATACAGGTTTTAATAGATACACATCTTAATAAAAAAAGATTCTAATTTAAGAATATCACAATTTTCATGTGGAAAGTTCTCCTTAGGGTTATTTCTTGGACATGGGCTTGTGGGGCTGGCTTTTAGTGGTATCCAATCACTTCAATGGAGGATGTATGACCTAGCGTGGAATGAATTGAATTAAGGTAAGTAGGCATTTTTTTATTTTTTTTATTATATTAAATTCTAAAATTTTATTTTGTTAATACTTTTATTTTATTAAATATACCGATCATCATTTTTGTATTTTTTAAAGTATTTTTCTTTTCTTTTATGTCAAAATTTATAATTGGAATTATAATTAATATTCCAATTAGAATGTGGAATTAATTTTAAAAAAAAAAGTGTAATCCTCTTGACAAATTTTAGGGGTTAATTTTTTTATTTTATTTTATTTTATTTTTCAAGAATGTTCACCCCAAAATGATCATTAGGTGGCCCATCTAATCATCCATGATGATCGATCCATTAAAATACTAATTCGCATTATGGATCATCTAACCAGACCATCTAAACTAATGTTTCACATTGGAATTAACATTTGTACCACTAAAGTGACTAAAAGAATGGACAAATCACTTAGATCATTGAATTGATTAGTTTAGATTGTGACTCAACTAATACTAACCATTCATTTTATTTTCCTTGTTATTAGCTTCAAAATGACATGATTTTCATAATTTTCTCATTAGTACAACTCTTGATCTTAGACCAAGAATATGGCCAGTCATTATTTATTTAATTTCTAGCTTAATCTAGTGGACCATTATGCAATTAAATCCTGTCAACATGTTTGTATTGTTTAGATCTATAAATTCAATTGATTAGATCTTTCCTGAAGCATGTGAAATTATGATTATCATGTGCATATATGCATAGGCCATCACATGACCATTGATTTTTATCATCCATCATGAAATTTTGAGTTACCGAAGTATTTTTTTTCATAAGCATGTGCATCATGAGCATCAAGATTACACTCTTTGATCGGGTTATATCACACTCAGATGGCGTCCACAAACATGGCACTCACACACGTGTATATTCTCTCACTTATGGGATTGAGTGGGTAGCCATGCTAGGTGCACCCTCCAAACTTCGAATTGCTTAGGACTATATCTCCTTGTCCTAGTGTCATTTGATTGTAGGATGAATTCTAGTAGGTTGTAAACATCCCTAGGGTTGAGATGGACGTTTCTCTATGTGGGACCCACTTCAACAATGGCATGTGTATATACTATAAACTACACCCTAACCTACCCTATACCTAAGATCTCTACAATCTTCCTCCTAAATCTACTATCTCTGTGCATTACCGAGAGAGGATCTCTTGAAATCCCCCGTGAGTCGAACCCTTTTACGCCAGACCTTGTTACGGAAAAAGGACAATGACCAAATCGTGGGTTCCACTTCAAAGGACTGTAATCTGAACCGTCCATCATCTTCCCTGCATTCTAAAGAGGTACTATCTTGAGTTTATTTATCATCTAATGGCTAGAATATGGTGAATTTAATTGATGAAAATCAGTTACAATTAGATCTTTGCGCAAATCTACGCCAGGAAACTTCGAACCACACGTGGGGAGGGGGGACCTACGCCTGCCACATGGCAGCCGTGTGGGCCACCACACGCTAGCCCACATGGACAGCCGTGTGGGCCACACGCTGTCCACATGGGGAGTGTAGTTGACTCCACATGTTGCCACGTGGACAATCTCTTTTGAGGTTGCTGCCATGCACTACAAGAAAACTGGCCTTTACCGACGGTCCTAGAAAACCGCCTGCAAAGCATGTTCGTGCAGTTAGCTAACAACCGGTAAAGCCTTGGTCGGTAAAGGCTTTACCGGCAGTCATGTTCCCTTTACTGGCGGTTGTGCTGGCCGCCGCTGCATATGAGATTTACTGGCGGTTGTCCTGGCCGCTGTTTCATGTGGGATTTACCGACAGTTTATATGGTAATGTGGTTATTTGAATTTTTGGATCCAAAGCATATTTAAAATCAAATGTCTTGATCCATGTGGGACTAATTTAACTTTACTAACACTTCAATTAGCATTTAGGCACATAGCTGGATTGAAGGGAGTGCATTTGGTGACTCGAGAATCACAACTTAACCTACATGTACTTGTTCCTAATTCCATAAAATGATGGACCTTATCATTGACCATTTTGGTCAAGGCCCACCTGATTTCACATTCCTCTTAGGAAGTAGATTGTGCCTAGCGATTTTTTTCGTATAAAAAAAATACATGCCTATGTGGCCCTTTCACATGCATCAAGCTGCTGCGAATAATATTTACAATAATAAATTGAATAGTTTCAAAAATAAATAAATAAAATCCATCGATCTATAGATCCCATTCATCCATGCCTAAAATCTGTAAAACAAAATAGCAAAAAGAAATTAATTGGTATCAGAGTTAGAGATTGGAATTCAACTCAATATTGCATCAAAATGCATATTAAAGCAATCGAAAACTTACTTATCTTATACTTTGTGGCCCACCTGATCACGGAATCAATAGGGATGATGATAAAAATGGTGGACCTGATAATGGGCCACAAAAGGAAAAATTGAAAAAAAAAACATCAATTTTTCCAAAAATAATACTACTTGCACTCTAACAATAGTTTATTAACTTATCATGATATTTACATTTTCAAGCAAGCGAAAAATTTAGGTGTCATAACATCATTTATCCTTAATAAAAATTTAAAAAAATAAAAAATAAAAAATAAAAATAAAAATAAAAAGAAGAAGAAAAAAAGAAGAAAAAGAAATGCAGAACTTCGCTACGTCTCCTAAAGATGACAATTTTATCAAATGTGATACATATTACTCACCAAGTCAGGATTATTTAATATAATTTCATTATATGATGACTTATCAGCACTGGTTCTCAAAATCACATGTAACTTGGGTTTTTATTTATTTACTTTTTCTTTTTTCAATCAGAAAGGGTGGGACAATACATATAATTTTGTAGATTTGAAAAATTCGACAACCATACATACAGGTGGGGACTACTAAAAGAAATAGGTCTCAACTATCGAATAATCCATGCAAAAATCTACAAACTTCACAACAGAGCCATATTGACAACCACAAAGTGGTGATTGAATATAAAGGAAGGAACTAAAAAGCTTATGGATGAAAAATTATGTCTACAATGAAAGGAAAAGGTTGGGTTACATTCTTTTCTTGACAATAAAAAAGCTAATTGGTTAGATTAAAATGGCGTTTAGGGGGCTCAACCCTTCAGAGGATGCATCCAAATGGCCCCATAATTAGATTCAATAATCACCAAAACTACAATACTAATAACACCAAATTGTGATAACCATAAACCTCAACAATATCTTGAGAAAATCTAAATGGGACATAAGCAATTCTGAAGAACATCATCAACGTTCAATTTCTTGAAATCAATTTCAGCAACTATAAAGAAAGTATACTGTCGATTCAACCAAAAACTCAAAACTTAAGCCTTTAGAAGACTTACTAATCCCAAAGCAATGCAATTATAAGCTCAAGCAGACCAAAGGAAGATCATCAGCTAATTCTTATTGCTATCTTTAACATAATTTGTCTATGGGCTCTCCATTTTCCCAATGATTAGTAAAATATAGTTCTTAGAATTCTAATATGCGAATTGCCTTGCCAAAAATGGAAACTTTTAGATTTATGAAAGTTACCATTGATCTGTCGCTAAAATTTCTCAAAAAAAAAAAAAAAAAAAAACAACAACAACAATAGTATATTTGTTGTTTTTTTTAATCTGCTTGGGACGGGTTAAGGCTCAATAGCAAGAACACCTGAGTCAACTGATAAACCACGACGATCTCAGCGTGTTTCTCGGCCAAATCAGAAATATTTGGACTGAGTCTCGAGCTGCAACGCCTGGAGAAGAAGTCTGTTTGTGTTAGAGTCTTTCTTTCAGTTGAAGTCCTATTATTTGCTAAGTCCTATTCTTCTGCTAAGTCTTATTCTTCTGCTAGTTTGTTATTTCTACTTCCATGATTTAGTTTCTGTTTGTGCACAATAGTTGTGGTCGTAAGTTTAGGAAGAGTGGTTAGAAAATATATGTATTTAAACTCTTTCAATGAATAAAAAAGTATCAAAAAAAATTGTTCCAAACCTTGTGGTCTGTTCTCACCCGAAGAGTACAATTTATCTTTAAATTCTTTAGGAGCTTTGGCTGGGACCTAACATTGGTATCAAAGCTCGGTTACAATGGCAACCAACAAAGAGAGGATTGAAGCCTTGGAGGCTGGACTCGGTGGAGTTCAAGATGGAATGCAACGACTTGAGGACACTGTCAACAGGCTGTTTGAAATTTTGCTTTCAACTAGGGAAAGCTCCAACAATCACAACAATGGGCGAGAAGGATTTGTCCGGCCACATCGAGAAGAGAACGACGGCGGCAGACAAATTTTTTCTTCCAAAATGGCAAAATTGGAATTCCCAAAATACTCTGGAGCTGATCCAACAAAATGGTTCAACCGGGTATCTCAATTTTTTGAATTTCAAGACACGGCAGATAACCAAAATGTCTCTCTAGCATCTTTTCATCTTGAAGGAGAAGCTAATCAATGGTGGCAATGGCTGCGTCGTGCATACCAGGAGGAAGATCGAGTGGTAACTTGGGAGTTATTTGAGGAGGAACTATGGGCTCGTTTTGGACCAACAGAGTGTGAAGATTTCGATGAAGCTCTCTCCAAAGTTCGGCAA
>JAJHSJ010000003.1:57304769-57704435 GCA_021015155.1 Magnolia officinalis
AAACAGAGTCCTTGTGCTCGTCTTCTTTGCATCTCCTCCCAAGATAGTCTCTTGACAGGTGAGGCTTTTGTTGTTGTTGGTAGAGCCAGCGGGGTGCGAATAGGTAGTGGTGGCCGTGAGATTCGTCTTTGGCGTTGTAGTTGTTCATCCTTCATGCGAGCCAAGCTTGTCGCCTCCTTCAAGGTTTTGGGCTTGAACATACGAATCGTTTCAGAAATTTCTGACCGCAATCCACCCATGAACGATCCGACGAGCGCCTTTTGTGACCATCCATGAACCCGATTACCCAGCCTCTCGAACTCTTTTTGGTAATCACGAAGGGATCCGATTTGCCGAACTTTGGAGAGAGCTTCATCGAAATCTTCACACTCTGTTGGTCCAAAACGAGCCCATAGTTCCTCTTCTAATAACTCCCAAGTTACCACTCGATCTTCCTCCTGGTAAGCACGACGCAGCCATTGCCACCATTGATTAGCTTCTCCTTCAAGATGAAAAGATACTAGAGAGACCTTTTGGTTATCTGCCGTGTCTTGAAATTCGAAAAATTGAGATACCCGGTTGAACCATTCTGTTGGATCAGCTCCAGAGTATTTTGGGAATTCCAATTTAGCCATTTTGGAAGAAAAATTTGTCTGCCGCCGTCGTTCTCTTCTCGATGTGGCCGGACAAATCCTTCTCGCCCATTGTTGTGATTGTTGGAGCTTTCCCTAGTTGAAAGCAAAATTTCAAACAGCCTGTTGACAGTGTCCTCAAGTCGTTGCATTCCATCTTGAACTCCACCGAGTCCAGCCTCCAAGGCTTCAATCCTCTCTTTGTTGGTTGCCATTGTAACCAAGCTCTGATACCAATGTTAGGTCCCAGCCAAAGCTCCTAAAGAATTTAAAGATAAATTGTACTCTTCGGGTGAGAAAAGACCACAAGGTTTGGAACAATTTTTTTTGATATACTTTTTATTCATTGAAAGAGTTTAAATACATATATTTTCTAACCACTCTTCCTAAACTTACAACCACAACTATTGTGCACAAACAGAAACTAAATCATGGAAGCAGAAATAACAAACTAGCAGAAGAATAGGACTTAGCAGAATAATAGGACTTCAACTGAAAAAAAGAATCTAACACAAACAGACTTCTTCTCCAAGCGTTGCAGCTCAAGACTCAGTCCAAATATTCAACTGAATTCCATTCCAAGTTGCCTAACCCAAACCCAACGTGATAAGGATAACTACTCCGAATCCATGGAGCTTCTCTGGACTCCTCACAGAGACGTCTCGAATCCACGAGGAAAGAAAGCAAAAATAGAAATAAATTCTAAGAAATTTGAAATTGATTAATTGATAACTAAAAACGAGTTCACAACCCTTTAAATAGGGGTACCAAGCAACGAGAAAGAAATTAGAATCAAACTACAACTAAAACTCCTAGAAATCGCGACTTACTATAAATAGTAAACTTACTATTTATAGACGGTCGTGATGTCTACTAGTGCGCAAGGTTTTCGGCCAAAAATAGTAGGTGTCCTATTTGGATTCTCCTAATTATTCTAAGCTCTTTTCACGTTGGGCGCAGCTCCTAAAGCCCGACGGATGAAGAGTTATAATCAAACTAAAACTTACTATTTATAGTAAAAACGAAATTAAAGCAGGGAAACGACCATTGATCCATGGGTTTTTTGCAATTCCGGGCATCGTAACCCTGCAAAGCTGGGTTGGTTGGCTATAGTAGCTCGTTCTACCCCAAAATCATATATTTTACGTCAGGTAACTCATTCTGGAATGCGAGATACGCCCGATCTAAGGTCCGACGGTCCAGATCACTTCTGTCGTCGACCGGGTGTAACGACTCGGAAAATTCCGTATGATGGCCCGAGTACCACCTCAGTCAGAAATCACTTAGGATCAAATCCTTTAGAAAATTAGACAAAGTGAAGTAAGTGCTAAACTAGATTAGCCATGAAATCCGCACTAATCACTTTAAATACGATCTGCAAGACCCAAAACTTGTGGGATCGTTGACGCTACATTACCCTAAATCTAGGATCAATCTCATTACCCGTCTGTTCTCGGGAGCACATGAAAACTCCGTATTAGGTCTGGACCGCACATCGAAAATCCGAATAATAAGAGGTTATAGAGTTAGGACCGCCTTGTTGGGCTTGATAACCACCTAGGAGATCAAATCCAGATAATGTCTCAGCACTATTCGCTTGAGCCCGGAGTGAAGAGTGTGATAAATGTGAAATTAAGTAAAAAAATAAAATATAAATTTATATAATCTGGCACATGTCGCTTGCGGATCAGTTATAAGGATTCCGACCGTCAGAATCAGGCCAGAATACACCCTCGGATCATGAGAAATTTCATACATATGGCAGGGTACTTAAAATCCCCGATCGAGTTTCGCTGACCGTTGAACTGAAACCGGTCCGCCATTTGTGATCTGGAAACCCTACTGGAACGAAAACTTAATGGTACCTAGATCCAGTATTGGTGAGCTTAAGTCCGACCTTTAGCTCAAGGGGGGCCGCCAGAAGTCCTCCGTTGAGCTGAAACTGACCCACTTTGGATATAACCTAAGTATACCTTGACCTTAAGTCTATTTTGGTGTGATTTTAGGCTATATAAGGACCTTAAAACCCTCTCTCATTCAGCCATACGAATTTGAGAAAAACCCTAGGAGAGAGAAGAGAAAGGAGAGAAAGTGTGAGAGAAGTGGGAGAACCTCCCTACAACTTTTCCCTGCCGCTCTACAAGCTTAACCACTCAAGTCTAATCGATTTCCCGGCGATTTCGACTTCGTTTCTAGGTAAGAAACCCTAACCCTAATCTGTTTTGGGGTTGTGATAGTTGTAGGTTATGAAATAGCTAACCTATTTCATTCTATAGGTTACCAAGCTACCGTATACTAAAGCTTAGCAAATCTATCGAGTTCTTTACGGTTCTACGGCGTAAGGTACGGACTTTAGGTGTATAGGTTATGGTTTTCAACGCTTTCAATGTCAAATAATGATAGATTCATGATCTGTATGTAATTGGACATGTACAAAGTGTTGTCCGTTTTGCTTTTCGGTTATACGATAACTATGTTGAATATACGGTATTCCTAGTATTTGTAAAAAGTATCGTATACGTATAAATTTTGGAAATGTATTTGTCATGATTATTTGCTGTATGAACATATTATATATGTGTAAAATACTTACTTGGCGAAAGGGCTCGCCCTAATACATGTTTTTCTAATATACACTATGCATGTTAAAATAGTGTATTCTAAGTGTTTGTGAAAATGCTTGTAAGAGTAAGTACTTGGATAATCATGCTTCAGGTAGGTGTTGAGATGGGATTCTCAACTACCTTAGAGATGTATATGATTTCCTCCATGCTGGTTGTTTAATTTAACCGCTTACTAAGAAACATGTGTGTTTGTATTTCTTAGTTATATTATGCTTTGTAACATGCCTTATGACATGTTTGTTAACATGCTTGAATTACTTTGTTTATTATGCTTTACTTTACATGCTTCTGGTTAAGGATTGATTGTGATTGGGGCTATGATTATAGTCCAGACAATCGGTAACAGACTTAAGTACGTGGTTGAGATCCATTCGCCACGTAGGATGTATTTGACGAACCTGAGTCGTACTTCAGTTGGCGACAGTGGTTAGGCCACACGAAGTGTTTATGCACTTCATGTCGTTCAGTTGGTTGTGCGCTCGTGCTAGTCAGGCTCGTCAAGTAACCCAATCTGTCTTCTGTAAGTTCGCCATGATTGGACGCCTCTGTTTGAACCTGAGGTACTAACCTTACCAGTGGAATTCCGTTAATCGTGGTATCTTGATCTGCTAAGACTCATGAGCCGAGCATGGTGGTATGGGACACCGCGGTCGAGCTGTCGGCCTACGCTGGGGCCACGTACCTACCCGTAGTGACCAGTGAGCAACCTAGACTCGTGAGCCGAATATGGTGGTATGAGACACTGTATTCGAGCTGTCGGCTTACAATGATTGGTGACGAGCCCTTGTAGTAACCTCGAGCATACTCTGAATTTGCGGTGAGGCGACGATTTTTGTCGCGGTGAATAGAGTATGAACTAGGCCTGTATCAATTTAGTGATGAACCGTTAAAAAGGTGATGGGAGAGTGGTGTAACGATTGCGTGTAACAGTCCTGACAGCCTTTGCAGTGCCCTAGAACCACACTATCTTATGAGATTATCTAGGTTTAACAACCCTAGAATGGATCATGTTTGGGAATGATACAAGAGAGGTACCTTAGTTTCCCAATATTGCTGTTTGAAATGGACTAATAACAACTCGGTAATCATATTCATCATCGCATTGCATTTGCCTGGAAGATGTGGAGCACTGAGGGTGCCAACATGCCGCGGACGTAAGATGGTGCGGCACGAGGGAGTATGTTGGCGAGGGCACGCATCATAATCGCATCTCATCCTTACATTAATTAAAGTACTTAAGAATGTTGTTTGTACTGCTTTATCATTACTGCTTGACTGATTTGATAACATGTTAACTTATGCTCTATTGTTCCACTGAGTTACCTACTCACTCCCATGTTACGGGACGGTGTTCTGAACACCCACTAGACTCTGTCTTAGACGCAGGTACCGACGATCCATAGGAAGCTAACCCTGATTATTATGAAGATCAGGATGAGTTTTCCTTTATGCAGTTCCCTTGAGGCTTCGCATAGGCTATCCAGATTTTTGGGATTATAGGGTTCATGATCACAATTGTACCATTTTGTCATTTTGATTCGGGAACAAATACATGTATATGGTGACTCAGTTGGTATTCATACTCTTGAGATCGGGATTGTTTTATTTTATATGCATTTATATACATCTTTCAGTCTTCCGCTTGCGTTTATACATGGATCTGGAGTATGAATTACTGTTTTGGTATAATCTCACTCATGTTTATTGCACTAACATAGACAACATTCAATCATAAGCAATTGTGTTGCATAAGTGATGTTTTGGAACTCGGGTGTTGAGTTGCTACTCGACCCCCGATTTTCAGGGCGTTACAAGTTGGTATCAAAGCATGATTTGGATTAAACCGGACCTGAGTTATGGTCTCACGACGTACAGTGATGCATTTCGACTTAGGAGGGTGAGAGAACAATGTAGAAACAGTTTTAGGATCCCAGCTTCGCCCAACGGTGAAGTTCACCGAAAACGATAGCTGTAACGAGCCTGTACTCAACCCTGGTCGCATGGGTCGACCTTAAAACACTCCTAGGCCGTCTAATGACGGATCTAGATCACAACTCATCTCATCCCAGCCGTTAAAAAATCAGCAAAAGCTAGTATGTATCAGAAATTACCCGAAACTACCCGAAACGGGGTAGTGGGCCTACCCACGCTTATCTAGAGGGACCCAGGGTGGGAAATATATGTTTTTGGGGCCTAGGGGGCAGGAGGGCCTCGCCAAAATGGCGAGCCCTCGCCTGATTTCGGGCCCGTCCAGGCGGGCCGTGCGGGCCGATCGTGTTTGGGGGTTTAAGAAACCCCTTGAGGTAGGTCTCGTCCACTGCAAACACTCCAAAACCCTACTTCCTTCACAAAACCCACCTCCAAGCTCCCTTTTCTCTCTAAACTTGTTGTCCTCTCTCTCAAATCGCCCTTCCAATTGTCCGATCTGCTATTTTCGACCACAACCCATCCATTCCCATCGTCCACAACAATCCTTTCCTCCCTTCCCTCTCCGTTTCTCTTGTTTGAGCTCTCACACCCCTATTTGAGGCTCAAAAATCGTGTAAGCTTCCTCACCCATCTTATCTCTCCACTTTCCTCCTTCAATCTCTATCAGTTGGGCCTCTACAACGTCTGTTGAGACCCAAGTCCGTGGAGAACCAACCCTCCAGCCCTTTTCTTTCCTTTCCTTCCCTTTCCATGGCTTTTCTTGCAATTGTTTCAGCCATTTTCCCATCTCCACCATCCTTTCTCTTATGGGAAAGAGGAAGAGTGCCGCTGATGAGGCTGGGCCTAGTCGCCCTACACGTTCAAGGTGACCAAGAGGCGTCGCCGCTAGTACGAGCATTGATCGAGAGTTGTAGATGAAGCGGGATCTAGATCTCTGAAATCCTGTTATGAGAGCTCAGTTGGCGGCACTACCTCATGGAATTTATGAGGACCGTATGGTTCTCTTCGAAGCCCAGGTGGATGGGCGACTTTTCGGTGAGTACTACTTGTTAGAGCAATTGGAGGTGGCCCATTGGGGTCCGCTATTTGAGGCCAGAGGTAGCGCCAATGTTGGTATTGTCCGGGCCTTCTACGCCAACATTCACGAGCCTATACTGGAACCTTTGCAGTTTCGGCTCTCATGTGGAGTGGATCTGTTGCCACAGTTAATGTCAGGTTGATATCTCAACTTCTGAATGTTCCCCTTGGCGAGGTGCATGTAAGCGAGCTGAATCTAAAGACTGTACGTGAAAGGGATCGTCGCACACGTTTCCTTTGTGGTGGTCGACTGGTTGAGTGGCGGCCAAATAAGAGTCTGCTAGCATCCCATATGTCAGATGACTTCTGCCTACTACATCATATCTTCACATACAACCTCTACCCCAGACACAGTAATCGCAGTGAGTGTACGCGACTCATGGTAGACTTTCTGTACCAAGTGGGGCAGAGGGCGAACTTGTGCGTGCCTACATTTGTGTTGCGACAGCTAGTGTGTAACATCCCGGATTTTTGCCAAACTGGGATTAGATGTCCTTAGGCAATGGGTTGCTCCTAACACCTTATTATTTCGTCAGAACTGAACCCCACACGTCTAAAATCGCTTCGGAACCCATTTCCTTCACAAATCCCACCCTTCACTACCTTGTGCTTTCAATTTTTCAAAGCACTTTCGCTCTAGACACTATCTTAAACTAGCTAAGTAGTAAAACTTGGATCATTTTATATACAAACTACAAAGGCCTAAGTACCATCTCAACCAGAAAATAATTAGGATTAAATCCTTTAGAAATTTAACAAAGTTAACTAAGTGCAAAACTCGATTAGCCATGAAATCCGTTGGGATCGCTTTAAATACGATTTGCAAGACCCAAAACTTGCAGCATCATTGGCGCTAGGTTACCCTAAAGTTTAGAACCAAACTCTTTTCCCGGCTACTCTCGGGAATGACTTGAAACTTCGTATTAGGTCTAGACCGCACATCGGAAGTCCGATTAACACGAAGTTAAGGAACTGGGACCGCCTCGCTGGGCTTGACAACCATCTCAAAAATCAGGTCCAGCCGATGTCCCACGGCCATTCGTTTGGATCCGGAGCGAGGGAGTGTGAAAAAACACTATTCCCATTCCAAAATAAATATCAGAAATAGTGATCTGGCACCATTCGCTTGCGCATCAGTATTAAGCAACCAGACCGTCAGAATCAGACCAAATTACACCCTCGGATCAGGAAAAATTTCAGGAACATTTACATGTACTTGGAATTTCGGTTCGTGGCCCACTGACCGTTGAACTGAAAGTGGTCCGCCACGTGTGATCTGGGAATCCGATCGAGTCGAAAATGTAATCCCACGTAGATCCATGTGTGGAGAGCTTAAGTCTGACGTTTGGCTCAAGGAGGGCCACCAGAACCTCTCTTTTGAGCTGGAAAAGTGACGAAATACCTATATTAGCAGTAACCCTTGAACAGGAGTCTATTTTGGTGAGTTTTGAGACTATATAAGGACCTTAAACCCTCTCTCATGGCAGCCATACGAATTTGGGTTTTGAGAGAGGGAAAAGAGAGAGGAAGTGAGGGAGAAGTGGGAGAATCTCCCTGCCGTCGTCCCCTGCCACCACACGGGTTGCACCATCCCTTTCTTGACGCTTTTCCGGCGTTTCCGGCGTCGTTTCTAGGTAAGAAACCCTAACCCTAATCTGTTTTGGGGTTTAGACTTTTGTAGGTTGTGAACTAGCTAACCTATTTCGTTCTCTAGGTTGCCAAACTGCCGAATACGGAAGCTTAGCAAACCTATCAACTCCGTTACGATTCTACGACAAAAGGTGTGGACTTTAGGTGTATAGGTAATGGTTTTCAACGCTTTCAATGTCAGATAATGATAGATTCATGATCTGCATGCAATTGCACATGTACAAAGTGCTTTTCGTTTCCTGTTTCGATTAACGTTGTAGAATATGGAATTTCACATACTCTAAGTATACGTAGAAATACCGTATACGTATTTTTTTTGGAGAAATGTTTGACATGTTTATTTAATGTATGATTATACTATATATGGATAAAATACTAGTTTGGCGAAAGGAATCGCCGTAATACATGTTCACTTGTAAATGCTACGTATATTGAATTGTGTATTCTAGAAATACCGTATATGTGTAAGTTTTGGAAATGTAATTGTCATGATTATTTGTTGTATGATTATGGTATACATGGATAAAATACTCGTTTGGCTAAAGGATAACCCTAATACATGTTTTACTAACATGCTTGTGTACAAACTCATGCTTGTGTTGTGATTCATAACATGCTCAACTGCTTTATGATTTTAACTATGTAATGCATATGTTTAAATTTATAATTACGTTGTATGATCCGTCATGGGTGATGGGGGAGCGGAACAACGAGTGCGTGCAACAGCCCTGGCAGCCCTAAACGGATAATACCAGACCTTGACTGTATGAGTTGAATCTTGATCCATTACTGCTTTGTCTATCTGCAACTGATTGTGTTTGGGGCTATGATTATGGCCCAGGCAATCGGTAACGGGATTGAACTCGTGGCTGAGATTCATTTGCCGCGTGGGATGTGTTCGACGAACTTGAGTTGTGCGTTGCCTGTCGGCAGTGGCTAGGCCACACGAAGTTGTTTATGCACTTCATGTCGTGCAGCTCAACGGGCGATCATGCTAGTCGAGCTCGTCAAGTAACCCGATCTGCCTTATGGATGTTCACCCTGTTTGGACGCTACTGCTTGACCTAGGATACCAAACTTACCAATGAAACCCCCTTTTAACCATGGTACCTCGATCCGCTAAGACGCATGAGCCGGGCATGGTGGTATGGGACACCGTGGTCGAGCTGTCGACCTACGCTGGGGCCATGTGCCTCCCCGTAGTGACCATTGCGCAACCAAACTTGTGAGCCGAATATGGTGGTATGGGACACTGTATTCGAGCTGTCGATACTTACGGCGAGAGCCGAGTACGGTGAGACTTGTACTCGTGCTGACGGGCGACGAGTCCTCCGTAGTATCTTCGAGTATACTCCAAGGGTCTGTGATTGGCGACGAGTCTTTCACAGCAATTAGAGTATGAGTGGAGCCGAGTACGGTGAGACCTGTACTCGAGCTGACGGCTAGTGATTGAGCCGAGTACGGTGAGACCTGTACTCGAGCTGACGGTCAGCAATTGAGCCACATACGGTGAGATCTGTATCCGTGCTGACGGGTGACGAGCCCTTTGTGATGCCTTCGCTAAGCCTCTCAAACCATAATGTCGTATGAGATTAACTAGGATTGACGACCCTAGAATGGATCATGTTTGGGAATGATACAAGGGAGGTACCTTAGTTTCCCAATACTGCTGTTTGAAATGGACTAATAAAAACTTGGTAATCATGAGCATCATCGCACCGCATGTGCTTTGTAGATGTGGCGCAGTGAGGGAGTAAGCATTCGCGAATGTAAGATGATGTCGCTTGAGGGTGGTTTGGCAAGGGCATACAGCATCATGTCATTTCATTCTCGCATTTAATAAGAGTAGTTAAACTTGTTTGATTTGTACTGCTTTATCATTACTGCTTGACTGAATTGATAACATGTTAACCTATGCTTTATTGTTCCACTGAGTTGATCACTCACTCCCACGTTACGGGACGGTGTTGTACACACCAACCAGATTTGTTGAGTTTCAGGTGATGGCGATGCTTGTGAAGCAGAGCCGGACTACTTCTATGATGATAGGAGGATTTCTCCTATCTGTATCTCTCTGGCAGGTCAATGAGGACCTGATATTGTATTGACGGGGCTATGGTACGTGGGATAAGAGACATTACACTTCCTCACATTTGGTATATTTTAGAACTGCACTTGTATTATTTAACCTGGTAATGTTATCACACTCTGGAGACTCATCATAGTTTATATATTTTATCTATCTATCACAGTCTTCCGCTTGCAAATTTAACTGTCTCTGGAGTATGATATGCTGCTTTGGCTTAATCTCACTCAGTTCAATGCACGAATACAGTCAACATTCAAACATCATTCATTTTGTTGCATAAGTGATGTTCTGGAACTCGGGAGTGGAGTTTATGCTCGACCCCCGATTTTCAGGGCGTTACATAGTGAGTACTGCACGCTCCACCAGAAGCTCTGATTCGCTTCCCTTTGGCAATCTCATATGCAAGATTGCACGGGAGTTTGGCTACAGTCTAGGGATGGAAAGGCCGGCACCGATTCATCAAATCGACGAGAGTACTCTCCATCAGATGGAACTCGAGGCACGACGACGACGAGCCCGACATGAGGAGAGTGAGGATGAGGCAGAGAGCGAAGAAGAAGAGAGTGAGGAAGGGAGTGAAGCTGAAATAGAAGAAGAAGAAGAGGAACCAGAGGCCCAGGATACTGAGGAGAGCTCCCCTCCTGCGCCACCAGAGCAGGACGCGGTTCAGGCTGCAAGGGATGCTCATATGGTTCGTATTGAAGAGGGCCAAGCCGCCCTGCGGTAAGAGATTGGGCAAGTTCGGGCCGAGCTTGGTGAGACCCGAGCCAAGCTTGAGGTGACCGAAACCTTCATGAAACGGAATTTTAAGGTGTCTCGCACATTGAGGACTATCCTGTGCTGTGTACAGGACAAGGATGCCTCTCCTCCATCGCCTGACTCGGATGCCTAGTCATCCATGCTGTTGTTTGTAGTTTATTTTGCTTACGGCTTTAGGCGGTTTATGTTTTCATGTTGATGGATGTAGTAGTTAGTAGTATGTTTTTAGTAGTTGAAGCTTGGTTGTACTGTCATGATTCATGTAACTCTGTATTCCATGTATTATGACAATTTTGGTAATGAAATGTATACAACCTCTTTGCTATGAAGTGTGTGGAATGCTTGAGTGATTATGTTGTATAGGGCATGCCACGGAGGTATACGAGGAGCACGGCACCCCTCTTGCTCACTGACTCGATGGACCAGACTCCTCGCAGAGGTGGTCCTACGGACCCGGGTTCTGGTTCAGATCAGCCTTCTGCTGGTCCTACCGGTGGACTGCCACCTTTTACACCACCGGTTCACGAGCAGAACCGAGCATCCTCTTCGACACAATATGAGCCACGGGCTGCTTCACCTACTGATAGGTTTGAGCAGTTGATGTTGATGATGCATCAGCAGCAGATGCAGCAACAGCAGCTTATGGCCACTATTGCTGAGGCCTTATCTCGGGGTGGGAGTGCGACTCCACCTCCGACATCTACACGCCCTACCAAGACTGCCGAGCCTCCTGCTCAGTTTGAGGATGTACCTCCACCTTCACTACTACCTACCTACTGAGACGTGGGTGGGTACTCGCGGTCTACTCGAGCGATTCCAGCACTTGAGGCCTCCGACTTTTACGGGTTCTCACAGACCCGAGGAGGCTAAGTACTGTTAGACCGCATCTTGAAGATACTGAAGATGTTGCATTGTTCTGAGGCTGAATAGGTTGAGTTGGCCGCCTTCATATATTCGAGAAGGAGGCTAGCTTATGGTGGGACAACATACTGCGGACCGTCGCAGTGGGATATGTGTGGACCTGGGCAGCATTTGAGTTCCGTTTCCACGAGAAAATTACCCTCAGGCCTACCGACACAAGAGAGAGAACGAGTTCCTACGCCTCAGACAGGGAGGCATGACAGTTACTGAGTATGAGCATCGCTTTACAGAGTTGGGCCGCTTTGTTTTGACTATCCTTGCTGATGAGCCGATGAGGATTAGGCATTTTTCTGAGGGCTTGCGACCTGACATCCGGTCGAAGATGTGCTGTATCCGTATATCATCTTATGCGGAGTTGATTCATATGATGATTCAGGCGGAGTGAGATGTGGACCGTTTGACACGCTCTCGTGGCCCTATGGTGCCTAAGCCACGACTGGATACGCTGAGTAGGCCTTTCCTCGGGAAGAGGCCTCGTACTGATTCGCCTCCTAGGGGCGCGACACCAGTGGTTCCGATGAGGCGCCCTGTTGTGACTTGTACTTACTGTGGGAGGCCGGGACATCCTGTTGGGAGCTGTTTTGCTCGGATGAGGGATACCGGGTTCTCTCCGCCACAGAAGATTGATCGCCCACACCCTCAGGCTTTATCGGCTCCACCACTACGGATTACACCTGCGCACCCATCCTTCAGACCTCCTGCACCACGCTTCAGGCTGTCTCAACAGCCCATGGTGCCTCATCCCAACCAATCTCAGCAGGCGCGTGTTCATGCGCTTACAGCAGAGGAACCAGAGACTGCACCTTCAGCACCTATGGCCTTCGAGGTCACTACACACGTCCAAGGTACTCCCGTCTTCTTATTGGTGGACACTGGATCCACTACATCTATGATTTCATGCACGGCAGTTAAGTGACTGGGTTTAGTTACTGCTCCTACGAGAGGAGTGAGGGTTATCACTGCTACAAGGACTTCATCTCGTATATGTGAGGGCTGCCCGATAGACTTGGGTGGCAGGTTGATACTAGTTGACCTGATCATCGTCCCCCTATTCCATTACGACGTTATCTTCGGTATGGATTGGCTCACTAAGATACGAGCAGAGATCGACTACGAGACTAGGGTAGTGACAGCCTATGGACTTGATGGCACGACTTTTACTTTTCCTGTTTAGGTCAGTCACGCTACTCGGTTGCGATGTTACGCTTCTTTATTAGATGCTATTGATGTTCCGACGCTTGTGGATACGCCTGTACTTCAGGCTTTTGCAGACGTGTTTGAACCGATTCTTGGGATGCCACCTCGGCGCGAGATCGACTTCACCATTGATCTTACGCCTTGTGCGACACCCATCTCTTTACCGACGTATCGTATACCTCCGTGTGAGATGGAGGAACTGCGGAAACAGATTGACGGGCAGGTAGAGAAAGGCTTTATACGACCTAATGTGTCTCCCTGGGGAGCACCTGTCCTGTTTGTGAAGAAGAAAGATGGCTCACTACAGTTGTGTATTGATTACCGTAGGTTGAACTAAGTCACCGTGAAGAACAAGTATCATTTGCCCAGGATAGATGATCTGTTTGATCAGTTGAAGGGGGCAAAATATTTCTCGAAGATAGACTTGTAGTCAGGGTACCACCAGTTGCGCGTCAGACATGAAGACGTGCAGAAGACAGCTTTCAAGACCTGTTTTGGGCATTACGAGTTCCTGGTGATGTCGTTCGGTCTTACGAACGCACCGGCCGTGTTCATGGACTTGATGAACAGGGTATTTCATCCATTCTTATACCGATTCGTCATCGTATTCATTAATGACATCTTGATATACGCTAGAAGTCGGGAAGAGCACGAGGAGCACCTGAGAGCGGTGTTGGATACTTTGAGGAAGAACAGTTGTTCGTGCAGTATAAGAAGTGCGACTTCTGGCAGGAAGAAGTCAAGTTCCTGGGACATATGGTGTCCAAGGATGGGATAGTTGTGGACCTTGACAAGGTAGCCGCGGTTCAGGATTGGAAACAGCCTGGCTCGGTTACCAAGGTGAGGAGTTTTCTTAGCCTGGTAGGGTACTATCGACGCTTCATTCGGGACTTCTCGAAGATTGCCAGGCCACTGTCACAGTTGACGCGTAAGGATCTGAAATTCGCCTGGAATGAGAAGGCGGAAGCAGCTTTTCAGGAGCTGAAGGACAGACTGACGTCCGCCCCTGCGCTAGTATTGCCAGAGCAAGGGGTTAAGTACACGATACACTGACGCGTCTTACGTTAACTTGGGTTGCGTCCTTATGCAGAAGGACAGGGTGATTGCATATGCCTCAAGACAATTAAGGAAGCACGAGGAGAATTACCCTACACACGACCTTGAGTTAGTAGTTGTCATCTTTGCATTGAAGCTCTGGAGACATTACCTCTATAGAAAGGAGTTCGAGCTTTTCTGCGACCACAAGAGCCTTAAGTATATATTCATTTAGCGGGACTTGAATATGAGGCAACGCCGATGGATGGAGACCTTGAAGACTTCAAGTTCGAGGTTTCCTACCATCCTGGCAAGGCCAACATTGTGGCAGGTGCGTTGAGCCGCAAGAAAACTATAGCATTTGCGGCTCCGCTGATGATAGCAGAGTGGGATATGTTGGAGTTCGTGCGGGACTTCGAGCAGAAACTCACCATGGAGGAGCCATTTGAGAGTGTCGCGCACATTCGGGTGCAACCACTAATTGATGACAGGATTATTGAGGCCCAAAAGGGCAATGAGCGGTTGATTGAGCTTCGAAAGCAAGCTAGCGACGCCTGGGACTCTGAGTGGAGAGTTGGCACAGATGGGGGTGTGCGATACCGTGGCCGCCTATGCGTTCCAGATATTCGTGACTTAAGACAGGAGCTTCTCGAGACTGCCCACAAATCGAAACTTGCGATGTATACCGGTAGCACGAAAATGTACCAGGACATGAGGCGATCGTATTGGTGGGACAATATGAAGTTTCATATCGCCGAGTATGTTTTACGTTGTCTCACGTGTCAGCAAGTCAAGGTCAAGCATCGCCGACCTCCTGGACTCCTTCAGCCCATGCCCATAGCTGAATGGAAGTGGGACTTCATCTCTATGGATTTCATATCGGGACTGCCAAAGACGAGGAAGGGACACGATTCCATCTGGGTGATCGTGAACTGGTTGACCAAATTGGCTCATTTCCTCCCTATCAGAGTTATAAACTCTGCAGACGACTTGGCCAGGTTGTACATCAGAGAGATAGTCCGTCTGCATGGAGTTCCTTTAGAGATCGTGTCGGACCGCAACACGCGATTCACATCTATCTTCTGGACTCATATCCAGGAAGCGATGGGTGTGAAGCTGAAGTTCAGTTCTGCGTTTCACCCTCAGACCGACGGGCAGACAGAGTAGGTGAATCAGATTTTAGAAGATATGTTACGGGCCTGTATCTTGGATTTCAAGGACAGTTGGGATGATTATCTTCCTTATGCAGAGTTCGCGTACAACAACAGCTTCCAGGCGAGTATTGGTATGGCTCCATATGAGGCCTTGTATGGTCGTCCTTGTAGAGCACCGCATTGCTAGGCAGAGGTTGGCGAGCGCAGCTTGATTGACCCGGAGTTAGTACAGGCGACCTCGAAAAAGATTAACATTATCAGGCGTCGACTCCTGACGACACAAAACAGACAGAAGAGTTATGCCGATACGAGGCGGCGACCGCTTGAGTTCGAGGTTGGGGATCACGTATTCCTCAGAGTTTCCCCTATGAAGGGAGTCCTTCGGTTTGGGAAGAAGGGGAAGCTCACACCGAGATTCATCGGTCCGTTTCAGATACTTGATCGAGTGGGTGCGGTGGCATATCGTCTCGCTTTACCCACACCACTCGCGGGCGTGCACAACGTATTTCATGTATCTATGCTGAAGAAATACGTCCCTGATCCTTCACATACATCCATTGGGAGCAGGTGCAGTTGAGCTAGGATTCTACCTACGTGTTGCGCCCGACGTGTATCCTTGATAAGAAGGAGCAGGTGTTGCGCAGTAAGGTGATTCCGCTCGTGAAGGTACTGTGGATGCATCACACTGAGGAATAAGCTACCTAGGAGACTGAAGCGGAGATCCGAAAGAACTACCCTCAGCTTCTCGAGGAGTACGAAAAGGTACTAATTTTGAGGACGAAATTTTTTCATTAAGGGGGGTAGATTGTAACGACTAGGAAAATTTCGTACGATAGCCTGAGTACCACCTCAGGCAGAAATCACTTAAGATCAAATCCTTTAGAAAATTAGACAAAGTTAACTATGTGTTAAACAAGATTAGCCATGAAATCTGCATTAATCACTTTAAATACGATTTGCAAGACCTAAAACTTGTGGGATCGTTGACGTTACATTACCTTAAAATCTAAGATCAATCTCATTACCCATCTGTTCTCGGGAGCACATGGAAACTCCGTATTAGGTCTGGACCGTACATCAGAAATCCGAATAATATGAGGTTATAAAGTTAGGACCGCCTTGCTGGGCTTGATAACCACCTAGGAGATCAAATCCAGATAATGTCCCAGCGCTATTCGCTCGAGCCCGGAGTGAAGAGTGTGAGAAATGTGAAATTAAGCAAAAAATAAATATAAATTTATGTAATCTGGCACATGTAGCTTGCGGATCAGTTATAAGGATTCCGACCGTCAGAATCAGGCCAGAATACACCCTTAGATAATGAGAAATTTCATACACATGGCAGGGTACTTAAAATCCCCGATTGAGTTTCGCTGACCATTGAATTGAAACTAGTCCGCCATTTGTGATCTGGAAACCCTACTACTGGAATGAAAACTTAATGGTACCTAGATCCAGTATTGGTGAGCTTAAGTCCTACCTTTGGCTCAAGGGGGGCCGCAAGAAGTTCTCCGTTGAGCTGAAACTGACCCACTTTGAATATAACCTAAGTATACATTGACCTTAGGTCTATTTTGGTGTGATTTTAGGCTATATAAGGACCTTAAAACCCTCTTTCATTCAGCCATACAAATTTGAAAAAAAACTTAGGAGAGAGAAGAGAAAAAGGAGAGAGAAAGTGTGAAAGAAGTGGGAGAAGCTCCCTACTACTTTCCCCTGCCACTCTACAAGCTTAATCACTCAAGTCTAATCGCTTTCCCGGCGATTCCGACTTCGTTTCTAGGTAAGAAACCCTAACCCTAATCTGTTTTGGGGTTGTGATAGTTGTTGGTTATGAAATAGCTAACCTATTTCATTCTATAGGTTACCGAGCTGCCGTATACTAAAGCTTAGCAAATCTATCGAGTTCTTTATACTTCTACAGCGTAAGGTGCGGACTTTAGGTGTATAGGTTATGGTTTTCAACGCTTTCAATGTTAGATAATGATAGATTCATGATCTGTATATAATTGTACATGTACAAAGTGTTGTCTGTTTCGCTTTTCGGTTATACGATAATTATGTTGAATATACGGTATTCCTAGTATTTGTAGAAAGTACCGTATACGTATAAATTTTGGAAATGTGTTTGCCATGATTATTTGTTGTATGAACATATTATATATGTGTAAAATACTTGGTGAAAGGGCTCGCCCTAATACATGTTTTGCTAATATACACTATGTATGTTAAAATAGTGTATTCTAATTATTTGTGAAAATGCTTGTAAGAGTAAGTGCTTAGATAATCATGATTCAGGTAGGTGTTGAGATTGGATTCCAACTACCTTAGAGATGTATATGATTTCCTCCATGCTGGTTGTTTAATTTAACCGCTTACTAAGAAATATGTGTGTTTGTATTTCTTGGTTATATTGTGCTTTGTAACATGCCTTATGACATGTTTGTTAACATGCTTGAATTACTTTGTTTATTATGTTTTACTTACATGCTTCTGGTTAAGGATTGATTGTGATTGGGGCTATGATTATAGTCCAGACAATCGGTAACAGACTTGAGTACGTGGTTGAGATCCATTCACCACGTAGGATGTGTTTGACGAACCCGAGTCGTACTTCAGTTGGCGACAGTGATTAGACCACGCAAAGTATTTATGCACTTCATGTCATTCAGTTGGTTGTGCGCTCGTGCTAGTCAGGCTTGTCAAGTAACCCGATCTGTCTTCCGTATGTTCACTATGATTGACGCCACTGTTTCAACCTAAGGTACTAACCTTACCAGCGAAATCCCGTTAACCGTGGTACCTCGATCCGCTAAGACTCATGAGCCGAGCATAGTGGTACGGGACACCGTGGTCGAGCTGTCGGCCTACGCTGGAGCCACGTACCTCCCCGTAGTGACCAGTGAGCAATCCAGACTCGTGAGCCGAATACGGTGGTATGGGACACTGTATTCGAGTTATCGGCCTACAATGATTGGTGACGAGACCTTTGTAGTGACCTCAGTATACTCTGAATTTGCGGTGAGGCGACGAGTTTTGCAGCGGTGAATAGAGTATGAACTAGGCCTGTATCAATTTAGTGATGAACCGTTAAAAAGGTGATGGGGGAGTGGTGTAAGGATTGCGTGTAACAGCCCTGACAGCCTTTGCAGCGCCCTAGAACCACACTATCGTATGAGATTATCTAGGTTTGACGACCCTAGAATGGATCATGTTTGGGAATGATACAAGGGAGGTACCTTAGTTTCCCAATATTGCTATTTGAAATGGACTAATAACAACTCGGTAATCATCTTCATCATCGCATTGAATGTGCCTGGAAGATGTGGAGCACTGAGGGTGTCAGCATGCCGCGGATGTAAGATGGTGACGTACGAGGAAGTATGTTGGCGAGGGCACGCATCATAATCTCATCTCATCCTTGCATTAATTACAGTACTTAGGAATATTGTTTGTATTGCTTTATCATTACTGCTTGACTAATTTGATAACATGTTAACTTATGCTCTATTGTTTCACTGAGTTAGCTACTCACTCCCACGTTACGGGACGGTGTTCTGGACACCCACCAGACTTTGTCTTAGACGCAGGTACCGACGATCCACAGGAGGCTGGCCCTGATTATTATGAAGATCAGGATGAGTTTTCCTTTATGCAATTCTTTGGAGGCTTTACGTAGGCTATCCAGATTTACGGGATTACAGGGTTCATGATAACAGTTGTACCATTTTGTCATTTTGATTCGGGAACAAATACATGTATATGGTGACTCAGTTGGTATTCATACTCTTGAGATCGGGATTGTTTTATTTATATGTATTTATATACATCTTTCAGTCTTCTGCTGGTGTTTATACATGGATCTGGAGTATGAATTATTGTTTTGGTATAATCTCACTCATGTTTATTACACTAACACAGACAACATTCAATCATAAGCAATTGTGTTGCATAAGTGATGTTTTGGAACTCAGGTGTTGAGTTGCTACTCGACCTCCGATTTTCAGGGCATTACACCTGGCCTTTTCTGATCCATCTTAGCCATGAAACTGTCCGCAACCCGCTCTACATCAGTATTCAACCCTAACTAAACTGACGAACCCAAGCCAGTATTGTTGCTGATGTTAATTATGAGAAATGATTCAATGATCTCAGTGTAATAGTGTCCTAGTTGCATTGAGATACCAACCCACTAGATTGATCTACATTGTCCATCAGGTCTTATAACGATTTCAGGGGCTGTTGTGAAAAAAATTACATCGATTGAATGATTCACCTGCCTATAAGTTGACTTTGTTTTTTAAGCCATTCATATTTGGAAGACATGGATGGGATGGTTAGGATTTCCTAATAAAAGTGATTTGTTAGTACCATAATTGATCCATGATGGGATTCAACAAATAGACGGCCAAAATGTGCGCAGAAGTGTACATGAAATTTTTCAGTGCAATCATTTCACAATACTTTATGCAAATGAAAGCAAAACACACATTTTGATGGCTTGAATGTTTTGACAAGAACCTTACTATGGACCACCTTCAGCATAGAGGTATGGTGATCCCCACTGGTGCATCATGTGCACATTAGTAGAAAAGAGTTGGTTGCTTATTCATGCGTATGTTCAGAAAGTATGGAACGTTGTTTTAGCAAAATTCCATGTGCAATGAGTCCTACTTCAGCCAGATCGTATTAATCCTCAAAATTATACTACAAAACTAGAAAAACCTAGAAATATTTTCACACTACAAGAAATACCACTTTTAGCGACGAAAATTTTGTTGCTAAAAGTCAACTTTTCGTAGCTAAAAACTTTTAGCGACGAAAATATTCATCACTAAAAGACAGATGTCGAAGGGTTTTATTGGCGAAAAATTTGTATCATCGCTAAATGTAATCTTTTTGGCGACGAAAATTTTCATCGCCAAAAATAATTTCGAAGACTTTTAGCAGCGAAAATTTTCGTCGCCAAAAAAAATTTCGAAGACTTTTAGCAGCGAAAATTTTCACTGCCAAAATAATTTCCAAGACGTTTAGCAGCGAAAATTTTCGCTACAAAAAAATTCCAAGACTTTTTTTAGCAGCGAAACTTTTCACCGCCAAAAAAATTTCCAAAACTTTACCATGACTTTTAGCAGCAAACATTTTCGTTGCGAAAAAATTTTCCAAGACTTTTAGCAGCGAATATTTTTGCTGCAAAAAAATTTCCAAACTTTTAGCAGCGAAAAGTTTCGCTGCAAAAAAAAAAATTCCAAGACTTTTTGCAGCGAAACTTTTCGCTGCCAAAAAACTTCAAGACTTTTTGGCAGCGAAAAGTTTCGCTGCCAAAAAACTTCCAAGACTTTTTAGCAACGAAAAGTTTCGCTGCCAAAAAAACTAGCAAGACTTTTTGAAAATTTTGCTGCTAAAAGTAAATTACAAAACTAACTTTAGCTACGAAAACTTTCGTTGCTAAAAGTCTCTTATATATATATATATATATATATATATATATTATAATATATTATATATATATATATATATATATACAACTCAAAATTCCGCACAAAATTCCTGATATATACCTGTTAACAATATTTTCATCATATTCATCCTGATATACACTTGTTATACAATATATTTCATCACATTCACATCCATCTAAACCAAACATAAACTATATTCATCCAAACACAAACAATCTTATCCGCATCACATTCATTCACGCATAAATACATATAAGCTTAACATCATAAACAAAAATACCCAAACCTAAAACCTAAACCTATAACCTATAACCTAAACGTAAAACCTAAACCTAAACCTTAACCTTAACCTTAACCTATAACCTATAAGTTTAGGTTTAGGAAATGGGGTTCGGATTCGAGATCGGGTTTAAGTGTGGTTAGGGAGTTGAGATTAGGATTAGGTGTAGGTTTAGGGATTTGAGAATACGTTAAGGTTTAGGTTTAGGAAATCGGGCTCGGGTTATAGGTTTAGGTTAGGTTATAGGTTAAGGTTTAGGAAATTGAGTTTAGGTTATAGGTTAAGGTTAAGTTTTAAGGTTAGGTTAAGGTACATAGGTTTAGGTTAGGTTATAGGTTTTGAGATTTGAGAATAGGTTTAGGTTAAGGTTATAATTTAGGTTTAGAAAATCGAGTTCGGGTTCGGGATCGGGTTTAGGTTTTTTCAAGTTTAGGTTTAGGTTTAGGTTAGGGAGTTGAGATTAGGATTAGGTGTAGGTTTAGGGATTTGAGAATACGTTAAGGTTTAGGTTTAGGTTAAGGTTATAGGTTAAGGTTTAGGTTATAGGTTAAGTTTTAGGTTTAGGTTAAGGTTATAGGTTTGGTTTAGTTTATAGGTTTTGAGATTTGAGAATAGGTTTAGGTTAAGGTTATAAGTTTAGGTTTAGATTTAGGTTAGGGAGTTGAGTTTTACGCCCCAGACTCGGTAACCGGAATCACAAGGAACCCGATGGCCGGTTCTGGCCGTAACAGCCTCCATAGTACCCCATTCTCGGCTCCTGAGGCAGGTTCCGATCCTGGGATCCTACAAGGAGGATTTTTTTAATAACAATATAATCATTTCCAATACGAGCATACCTAAGATCACAACAAGAACATCTGAGAATAACAAAGGCACACATCGCAAAATCCACTATAAATTTGAACTTTTACAATCATCCATAAGGTCCATAAGGACATACATGAGATAAAAGGAAAAGAAAGAAAGGTCAGTAACACTGGAATCCTCAAATGCTCAGTTATACTCCATGCTCTACTGCTATGTCGCCTGCCTAGGGTATCCTGCACGCATCAATCGGGCATAAGCTTATATAAGCTTAGAGGGTGGTGTAGGTGTGTGATAATGGTGCACAGAAGAGTAGTAGGAGATACAAGGAGAGAAGCATGATCAATGAGGATATCACTAGCCTTACCCAGGCTTATCATGAATAAGATGCAATGAGTACTGGGTATCATGCCAAGGCAATGCATGAAGGGGCTTGTACAACCAATGCTAATGCAATGCAAGTAATGTCAGTGCTCATATCCAAACCACAAGTCATGCACATTTCCATTCATAAGAAAATCACCGGGGTCCATTACACTGCTGAATGACTGACTGCCGCTCTACAGACCCCGCACAGTCAAACGAGCGTAAAAGACCTCACTACCCGCCTGTGGACAACCAATCACCAACAAGGCCTGAAGGTAGCGGACCCATTTACGAGCTGATCAGACTCAGCCTAGCAATGCCTCCTCACATCAGGCAGGTAAGGCCACACCCCTATCCAACCGACTACACGATAGTGAGAGTCGCGACCTAATGGTATAAGGCCCTCGTGCGCTCATATATTCCACTTGGTCACGGCATTGGAGCAGATCCTTGGTACTATGGAAGTTTTGGAAATTTCATCCATGAGTATCCTATGCACCCGGTATGCTCAACTAATATTTCCGGTGTCCACACATACGGCCATCCACGAATACCCCTGTGGAAGTAAGGCCTTGATGAAGTAAGGGCGGATATCCATAAGCTATGCAATGTCAGATGCATGAATCACATAATCACCCATGCATCAATCCCAAACATTCATCTCTCGGAGAGATACCAACATGTCCTACACAATGACACAACCATGGCCAATCATACTTTAACCAAGTATACATATGATGCGTATAGGAGTGAGCCATGAAGATGAATAGGGGTGTCAATGAAGTGAAGATGAACTCTTCACCTAACCATAAAGGGTCTAGGTACTTAACCAATTTCTCATAAGGAATACAACCTCTAGTGGGGGCCCATATACCTGGGGTAGCCCATGAGACTAAGGAGAACAATGATATGAGCCTAAATAGATGAAACGAGCCTAGCAAGGATCTATGGTGGGCCTTTAACCACCCATAGAACCCATGGGCCTACCTTAGGGCCACCAATGTGGACATCCAACCACAATTGTTCCCCAAGAGGTAGTCCATCTCTAATTGATTACGGATCAAGGCCCAAGGCCCACACAACATTAGAAATAAGAAATGGGCAGCCATTACATACCACGTACATTCATGTTGGGCTTTAGAAAGGCGGCCCAGGGCCTATCCAAAACATAGGTCCAAGGGGAACACACATAGCCCAACCCATATATACCACTATGGGCCCATAGGGGAAAGATTAGAGCCCAACATAAAGGCCACTAATTCCATATATTGTGGTGGCCTAGTGGGCAGCCCATTGCTCAAATCACATGAGCAAATGTCATGATCTTAGTCAAGTAAGTTGGGCCTACAACCCGGCCCAGGTATAAAGTTGATTTAGTGGGCAACCAAGGGCCCATATACTTGTGTAATCCGGCCCACTAATCCAATAAAATAGTATGTTAAAAATGGCCCAAGAGTTCAATGGGCCTATCTGGAAAGTTCTAGTCTAATTGGGCCTAAAGAGTTCAACAACTAGTCACATTCATGGACCCAATTAAAATCAACTGTGGTGGGCCTCAACAGTGCATTTATTAAGCCCAACATTTAAGGAACTAAAGGTATAGATTATTACCTCTAAGATTCTTCACAATGTGGTGGGCCCCACTCCTCAAAATTTCAGCCCAAAGGCCAAGCATAATTATAACATGTTACTGTCCTAAATTTGGGCACTCCATTGGAGTGGGCCGAGGGCCTCTAAAACTCTGAAAATTGAGGGCCAAGGTCCCTCATCATGCATACAATAAGAGAAAACCCAAAAAGGTGGCCCACCATCAGTGGAAACATTTTTGAATTATAGATTTTATCAACGCATATTACTGGACTTCACAGTAGAAAAAATCTGGCAGTCCAACCATCTTGGCCCATTCTTTTGGATACCCAAATTGGGTTAGTTGGGGCTAAAATTTTACAGAGTGACACTTCCATAGGTGGGACACAGCCACAGAAAATTTCAGAATTTTTGGATATTCCTAAGTATTTTAATTAATTTAAACAAAACAGTCTATCCAAAAATCGGACAGACCTGGATGTCCCAACGTGGTGGGCCAGTCCGGCCCTTGCCACGGTGTGCAAAGGGGTCCATTGGCCCTAAAATTTGATGGGTAGGTCCCACCATGGGTGGAACATAACTCTACAAAATTTCAGAATTTTTAAACATCTAAGAATATTTTAATTTATTTAAAGAAACCAATCTGTCCTGAAAATCGGACTAATCTGGACACCATATTATAATGGGTCGGTCCAGCCACCACCATGGTGTGTACAGGTGTCCATTGGCCCCAAAATTTTGTAGGTGGGTCCTACCATGAGTGGACCACCTCTCTGTACATTGTCATAATTTTTAGACACCCAAAAGTATTTTAATAAATTTCATAATTCCAACCTGTCCAGGGTGGAATGTTGCAGGAACAGTGCAGAAAATCCAGACTGTTCACCTCACTTGGACCACACCTTTGGGACCCCAATGAAGGTCAGATGGGGTTGAAATTTGGTATGGTTGTAGGTAGGTCATAATGCTATAAGAATCGCATATTATTTTGTTTCAGTATTCCCACCAAAGACCTATAAATCAGGCCCCAATGTGGCCCAAAAATCTGTCCAGGCAGATTTGGACAGCAACATGTAATAGAAATGATTAAAATATAAACATGATTTTTCATGGAATTTAACCCCAGGAATTTATGTGGTGGACTACCCCAGTGGGCCCCACAAATGTCCAAACCTTCCCCATCATCAAATACCCCTTGCATGTGTCCCATTTAAGTTGATTTTGGGGCCACATGTCTAAGGATGGACCCCTATGGGTTTCCAACTTCATGGTTGGTCTGGATTTTTGTTGGCCTACAAGGTGTGCCACACATGCAAGATCAAAATCTATCATAAATAAAAATAAAAATAAAGAATAGGCCACAAGAGGCGGGGCTCCGCCACATTGAGGCCCTCCTCTTCGTCAATCACACCATACATTCCTTCTATTCATATGTTACAACAAAGATCCACCACATGCATGTTCTAGATTCAAGATCAATGGTTGGGATGACATCCCAACCATGATTCTAGGGTCTAGATGACCTATCATGCTATGGAATCCAAGTAATCCTCCATGATGGGGGCCTATAGAGGGGAAACCCCATGCATGGACATGCATGCATCAAATTGGCCATTTGGCCACAACTAAGGGATGAAGTAGGATCTCCACCATGGATTGGTGGGTCCTACACTTCCCACAAAAAAAAAAAAAAAAGATCTAAGGACATGAAAATAGAACTCCTTAAGTCCTAAGAGTACACCCACCTTAGATTGCTCCAAACTTGAACCTCCTAGCTCCTAGTGCACCAAGGGATCCATATCAATGGATGAGATTAGATTTAGATGGTTAGATTTAAAGGATTAAAGGGGAAATGAGGCTGGAGAAGAGAGGGAGATGGAAGGGAAGTTGCTGGATTTTTTTTTTTTTTTTTTACAAATGGAAGAGAAAATGAGAAGAAGGAGAAAGAGAGACGGGATTTGTAGGGAAGAAATGATTATGTTGTAATAAAGCAAATGATAGCCTATGGTGACAATAACAATGTTGCTATACTTGGGCTAGGTTTGGGTGTTGTCTAGGTGGGTAGTGTCAATTTCATGCAATAGTGTAGTGTGTGTGTGGTGTGCATGGAAATTGTGTCATGGAAGTGATCCACATGCATTTGTACAAAAAGTGGGTCACATGATGATATGCGCATAACTTTTGATTCATAGGTCGGATTGACGCACAAGACACGTTGTTGGAACTGCAACGACGATACGAACGAGATGGCATAGGTATCGGGTCGATTTGAGTCGGGTCTACGTGACCGAACTCAAGGTGACCGCAAACACAATTCGAGGGTCGCGGGTCGCCGGAATTTGACCGGTAGGACCGCGAGATCATGATGAACAAGATGCATACTCACACACACACATGCACACTTGGGAACTAGGGTCGGGTCTCACAATCCTCCCCACCAACAAAGAAATTTTATCCTCGAAATTGACCAATCCAAGACAAAAGAAAAAATAAAACACCACCATCATATAATAATCATCATACAAGGAAGGCAATACAAACAATCATATATCTATCAATCATCAAACAAATGGGGATACGCTCTCTAATCTCGGCCTCGCGTTCCAAGACGCCTCGGCCCGAATGATGACCCATTACACCTTCATCCAATTCATCAAGGGAATGACCTTGGTCCTGAGGACCTGCTCCTTCCGATCAAGAATACAAATTGGCTGCTCAATGTAGGAAGCATCCTCACGAACCTCAAGTGGCTGCCAATCAATCACGAGAATAGTGTCTGACCCATATTTCAGCAACATAGAAACATGAAATACATCGTGGATCGCGGACAACTCGGGAGGTAAGGCAAGCCTATAGGCCACAGCGCCTATGCGCTCGGTAATCTCAAAATGTCCAATAAATCTTGGGGTGAGCTTGCCCTTCACACCAAAGCGTACCACAGCATGTCCCCGACTACGAACTCAAGGGGTCGACGCCGACGATCAGCAAAACTCGTCTGCCGACGATGAATTCTGGAATAACTCATATACCATGTCGCCTGATTGGGGTATCTTGCACGCATCAATCGTACATAAGCTTATAGAAGCTTAGAGGGTGGTGTAGGTGTGTGATAATGGTGCACAGAAGAGTAGTAGGAGATACAAGGAGAGAAGCATGATCAATGAGGATATCACTAGCCTTACCCAGGCTTATCATGAATACGGTGCAATGAGTACTGGGTACCATGCCAAGGCAATGCATGAAGGGGCTTGTACAACCAATGCTAATGCAATGCAAGTAATGCAATGCAATGCAAGTAATGCCAAGGCAATGCATGAAAGGGCTTGTACAACTAAGGATAACATCGCATGTCTGCCAAGAACATAGGACAAGTAGTGTCCCGAGATTCTTCTCGTCGCTCTGTATTGAGCCTATAATTGTCTTGATTCCTTGTGACGTCATTATTTTGTAGACGATGACGCGTGGACGTGGCGCCCGTGGTCGTGGCACTCGTGGTGGCGGTGCCCATGGTCGTGGTGCCCGTGGTCGAGGCGCTCGAGGTACTCATCCTACTCGAGTACATCCTGCTCCCGTTGTTGAGGATTCGATTCCCGAGGTCCCGATCCGGCCTGCTCCCCCAGTTGAGCTCGTAGCGCCCGTACCTCCAGTTGCTCCAGTTCCCCCACCTATCCCCTCTCCTCAGCCTACTGTTCCAGTTACAGAGGCTCCAGTTGCTCCAGTTCCCCCACCTATTCCCCCTCTCAGTCTGTTGTTCCGGTTTCAGAGGCTCCTGCTCCGACGGCTGCACCCGTGTCTCCACCTGAGGCGAGTGCTGCCCCTACTTTTCCGACAGTACCCATAGGAGCTGAGCATTTCTAGCAGCTGATGCAGCTGGTTGCCATCGCATTGTAGACCCGTCAGCCAGCTACCACTGAGGTTTTCGGCAGTCTGACTTACCACGTGCTAGTGCGATAGCCCGAGAGTTTCGCCAGCATGATCCCCCGAGGTTTAGTGGTGATCCTGACCCTTCTGCAGCTGAGGCTTGGCGCACTGAGGTTGCGAGGATTTTTAACACTATTCAGTGTCCTGCGGGCCAGAGAGTAGCCCTTGCTACCTACCTTCTTCAGGGTGAGGCCCGACACTGGTGGTCATCCGTGTCCAGGATGGTCGGGGCTCAGTTCATATGGACATGGGAGGAGTTTGTGACCCGCTTCGTCTAGAAGTTCTTCCCTGAGCATGTTTAGATCTAGCGAGCGATCGAGTTTGAGACCCTAGTGCAGGGCGATGATGTATCTCATCTCAGTATGAGGCCCGTTTCTTGGCCTTGTCTAGAATTACTCCTCATCTCACCAGCGATGAGAAGATGAGGGCCTGTCGTTTTGTGACCGGTTTGCATCCTGCCCTTCGCAGTCGTGTGGTAGGGCATTGCTTGGAGACGTTTGACCAGGTTGTGCATTGGGCACTAGTTTATGAGGAGGACGGGGCTATGACCCAGAGATCGAGAGAGCAGAGTTCCGGTGGAGACCGGAAGAGGAGTGCACCAGCCAGTAGTTCTAGGCAGCATCGTCAGCGGAGGTGGAAGGGCAGATCAGGGTATCGGCAGCTTGTGGCTCAGTCAGTAGCCTCTTCATCGTCATCAGCACCGCCAGCTGCTTCATCTTCCGACCCCTTTTCTGGTGTATGCTTCGGTTATGGACAGGTTGGGCATCGGAGGCGTGAGTGCCCTCTCCCCATTCAGCAGTAGCGGCCACCGCAGTTGCCCCCTCCTCGTCCTCCTTAGCAGTAGCAGAGAGCACAGCTTCCACCTGCCGCTTGTAGGGCTCCTCAGCAGCAGAGGCAGCCAGGCAGACCACCTCAGCAGAGACAACAGTAGCATAGACAGCAGCAGCAGCGACAGCAGCATCCGCAACACCAGTAGAGGGGATATCTGTATGTTGTTCGATCCCTAGGTCCAGTGTATATAGCAGCCCAACAGGCTCAGATTCAGGACTCTCAGTCTCCCGGTTTGCTTCCCCTACCAGCTTAGGGCCGTTTTTATTCTGCGCAACAGGAGCCAAGCCAGGACCTGCAGTCATCGACCATGGAGTCGTTGAGGGTATTCTTCTTGTTTCTACTTGTGTTGCTCATGTTTTGTTTGATTCTGGCACTTCTCATTCTTTTGTGGCCGAGCAGTTTTGCCGATCGACCGGTATTACGTCGAAGACCGTGTCTGAGGCCTTGACCGTTTCGACTCCCATGGGGAAGTCTATTGTGCTAACTCGTCACTGTCCTTCTTGTCCGGTGTTAGTGGGCGAGATGTTCCTCCCTACCGATCTATTTATGATGCTGATGGCAGGATTTGATGTGATTCTGGGTATGGACTGGTTTGCAGAGTATCGTGCCATCTTGGACTGTGCCGCAAGGACAGTCACGTTTCATATCCCAGGATTGTCAGTGTTCCAGTTCGTCGTCGAGCCTAGAGGAGAGCTGTTATCTAGTTTATTGGCTTCGGTCATTGAGGATTCTTTGGCAGAGAGTATTGAGCAGCTACTAGTTGTTTGTGAGTACCCGGATGTGTTTCAGGAAATACCGGGTTTACCGCCGCGTCGGCAGGTGGAGTTCCAGATTGATTTGGTGCCCAGTGCCGCACCTATCTCGAAGGCCCCCTACCGGATGACACCGCTAGAGTTGAGGGAACTGCAGGAGCAGTTGGATGAGCTCTGGGAGTTAGGTTTTATTCTTCCCAGCAGTTCGCCTTGGGGAGCCCCGGTATTGTTTGTAAAGAAGAAGGATGGTTTGTTGCGACTCTGTGTGGACTATCGCGAGCTCAACAGAGTTACCATCAAGAACTGATACCCGCTTCCCCGTATTGATGATTTGTTCGATCAGTTGCAGGGTGCGTAGTATTTTTCCAAGATAGACTTGCGTTCCGGTTACCATTAGATTCGGGTCCGAGAGGACATTTCGAAGACGGCTTTCCGAACATGCTATGGTCACTTTAAGTTTCTGGTCATGTCGTTCGGACTGACCAACGCGCCCACCGTATTCATGCAGCTGATGAATAAGGTTTTTCGGCCGTTCCTCGATCAGTTCGTGGTAGTATTCATTAATGATATTCTTGTATATTCGAGGACCCGAGAGGACCATGCTGAGCACCTGCGGATTGTGCTTGAGACCCTCCGCGCCCACCAATTGTATGCGAAGCTGGAGAAGTGCGAGTTTTAGCAGGAGGAGATGAAGTTCCTCGATCACATAGTGACGAGGGAGGGTGTCACTGGGGACCCCTCGAAGGTTGATGCAGTGCGTCAGTGGGGGCAGCCCATGAACGCGTACGAGATTTGCAGCTTCCTTGGTCTAGCGGGATATTATCGACAATTTATCGAGGGTTTCTCCCGTATTGCAGCACCACTGACCCGGTTGACGCGGAAAGGCGTCGAGTTCGTCTAGAGTGACGCTTGTGAGAAGGCATTTGCGGAGTTGAAGGACCGCCTCACGTCCGCTCCTGTTCTCACTCTTCCTGATGGGAGTGAGGGTTTTGTTGTTTTCACCGATGCCTCTAGAGTTGGCTTGGGTGTTGTACTGATGCAGCACGGGAAGCCAGTGGCGTATGCCTCGCGCCAGTTCAAGGTCCATGAGCTGAACTACCCCACTCATGATTTGGAACTTGCAGCAGTTGTCTTCGCACTGAAGGTGTGGATGCATTATCTATATGGGGTCAGGTTCGAGCTCTTCTCGAATCATAAGAGCTTGAAGTATCTATTTTCGCAGTCCGAGTTGAACTTGCAACAAAGGCGATGGATGAAGTTGCTGAAAGATTATGGTTTTGACCTTCAGTACCTCCCGGGTAAGGCAAACGTGGTGGCGGATGCGCTCAGCCGTCAGCCACGAGGCCTGGTGGCACATATGATGGTTCAACAGTGGCAGATACTCGAGGATGTTTCAGAGTTTGACTTTGAGTTTGGTCTACAATCTTCCATTATTCAGCTTTCGAGCTTATCGATTCAACCCTCTTTGGTGGCTAGGTGATCGAAGCTCAGCAGAAGGACGAGTCACTTAAGGAGTACCGAGCAGAGGCCACATCCGTGGAGCAGTCAAACTGGCAGATTGGTTCCGATGGTTTCCTCACCAAAAATTCAGATCACAAACCATCATTATGGTTTCAAGGAGGACCATTTATCTCCCCAATGTTGAGTCATCTCAAAAGCAAAGGATTAGCAAAAAGTCAAAAACCAAACAATAGTATTGCAAAGGACCAGTGCAACTAAGTTACAGTGAAGACAACACACAGAGAAATGGAGAAATTACAATGATTGCTTTATATCGGGAGGCAAAGAGCACTAAGTACAATGTAGTTGAAGTCTTCACATATTGGTACATAGCAAAGTGTAGAAATTTGCACATGAAGACACCCTTAACATGCAACAACTAATAGATAGGGCTAAAATGTTTAGATCTTATGGCCTTATGACAATGACAGCCAAGAATAGAATGCAAAGTTTAAGTTACATGAACCTTCATATTATTGCAAGACTTAATTAGTCCCTTTCATTCCCACTCAACTGCACACATGGTTTATGGATGGTTCATTACCACTCAACTGTACACATGTTTTTATGGATGGTGAATCCAGAACTATACATCGAATGAGTCATAATGTGGTTGTCCAATGCTACAGCACACGAGGATTGAGTTCATGTTCTGATGGGTTCCTTATGAGTTTGGCAAGAAATTTTATATATAAAAAAAAAAAAAAAAAAACCTAGCTTAAAATGGTGTTACCTGATATTGAGCTATAACCTTTTCCTGAGAATCTACATACATATGAACATGCAAAAATCAAGCAACAAGAAACATCTTAATGTGGACATAGAATTTCTTCATATTTCTAACATTTTTTGTTCTCAAACTCTACATCAGAAACTTATGTCAGGAACTTCAGGTTTTCTCAGATTACTCAGTATTGCAAAACTTAAAAAATGATTTAGCCTCAAAGTAGACACCAACTTGGTGAAAAAGGCCACCACCAATCCACCAACAAAAAAGGGCATCCACCTAAATTTGGTTGTGAAAACAAACCTGTAGTAGATTTTACTATTGCTCTGTAAGTTCTCAGCATTGAAAATCTGCAGATCATTGCTAGCATCACTTGATTTCTAGTACTTGAATCTTCATGCACCTGATTTCTTGGCTAGTACAAGAAAGCACCTAAAAGTACTAGAAAAGACACCGAAAGAACAAGTATTTTCCTATTTCTGAAATATGATTAAAAAAAATGCAATTTGGATTGAAAGATGAGATGGACATATTAACTCCACCTGTCTTCTGCCTGTTTTTGAATCAGAACTTATGGGAGTATAGAATTTCTAGAATTTCTCAAGGCTAGGTAGCCTAGAGTGATAAAAATGCAATAAGGGTTCAATTTTAGGCACATTTTTCTTCCATATTGGACTTTATCCATTTCAACTCAGTTTTTTGGTTTTTATCCAGTCTGTACAAAGATATAAAGTGAGACAAAATAAAAATAAAAATTGAAACTTGGTATAGATAGCTCATTCCTGGCAAAGAATTAAGATTGAACAGGTTTTGCTTCAGTTTTCTAGGGAAATTAAACAGTATATGCATATGGTACATATCACCAATTGTGCCACTCGTTCAGCATTCCCACGCTCATGCCAAAATCTGTTCTGGCTCTAGCTGCTAGCTAATGCTACGTCACTACCATGTGTTCACAAGTTCACCCTTTCCATTTATAAATGAATAATTTACAAATAAAAGTAAAAATAAATAAAATTTGTTGAGTCCAATTTAGCAAGCAAATGTGTGACATTTGTAGCATTTGTTGTCTAAAATGTAGCTACCATTAAAACATGAGTTAGAATTCAAATAGTGCACAATTCTTAATGTCTGGTTCTCATCCACTATATGGCATAAATGCATGGCAAGTTGGCAACCCCAGACAATACAAATTACCCTTAAAAAAAACGAAGAGCATACAAAATAACAAATTGAGGCCCCATTGTTGAATGTAGCCCAAATCCACACTTGATTCTGCGATCTTAACAATCTGATATTGCTCATTGAATTTGGGCCTCTAGCCATTTTATTTGCTAAATGCCAATTTGATAGCTAAATGGTGTCGAACTACCAATGTATCTTCAGTTTAAATCTTTAGTGTTTCAGTAAGCACAATAATCAATAACTTAAATGTGCATTTTATTAAATATAAGCACTTAAAGATTGCTTCCCAAGATCCTTCCATGGGTACTACACTACATTCTTCAGTATTGCTACACTGCATCCACATGAAACTAAACACGCATGTGCACTATATAGGAACACAATTAATAGCATAAGCACACATCCTAGCATGATCATGGGACCTGTGACTGCATAAACAACACATGACCATCAAGCAATACGCAAAGATCTGAAACAATCAAGTCAAGGACCTTAAACGAATAATTTCCACATAAATGGTCCTAGTTGAATTTACACTTTTATGGTGTGGCAAAACTTGATGGATAGTAACCTTGATAGATAGCAACAACTTTGATGGATAGTAATAACTTCTATGGTGAAGCTGCCTTGATAGATAGGTTGGATGCCATACACACACAAGTGGGCCCCAATGCCGCACTCATGGAATAAAGCTTATTCTACCAAGACTTGTACAGGAACAGTTCTCAAGATCATTCATGTGTACAAGATTAAATTTCACTCATTTACATCAAATCCATAGATCTCAATCTCAGAACACACACTGCTAGTAAAGAATGGGAATGTATTTATGATTGCTCCCTTCTTAGAGAAAAAGAAAAGGGCATAAGATGCTACGCAAGAAGCTTTTACACTAATTTCTTTTCCCTCTACTTTCATCCTGCAGCTCATCAATTTAAATCCCACCCAAGTGTCATAAAGACTATATAATAAAACCATTTTAAAGGTTTGAAATAAGATAAAGTTAGTAAAAACACAGCATAACTATATCGAACATGACTGGGGTTAAAATGAGACTAACTGTATATAGGCCTGCTAACAAGACTGAGACATCGGGATTCATAGGCATGCGTGTTAACATGGATCGCATGTAGAGAGCTAGGCTGTTTGTCAGGTGGGCCCATTGTGAATTCCCTGGCCCAAAAATCAAGCCAAATGCAGCATGCACTCATGAAATGGGCCACACCTACGGAAAAAATAGATGGTTATAAAATGGTCAACAGTTCCCATTCACCAAACACAAGTGAGTAGTCCCGCTACCTGTATCATCGAGAACAAAACAATTTGGAGAACTCACACCTACATGCAGGGTACCACAATTTGTAGTAACTTATGATCATTCCCCCATGACACTTGTGTAAGACAACAGTACCATGAAAAAGGTAGGTCCCACAACAAAGATCGCCTGGCAAAAAAAGTAATCCGGCCAGACTAATCATCAGGTGAGATGCACAGTTGACATCAACTGATAACTGGACTGACTCAACATACAGGGATGATCCACCTAATGAGAGGATCAGCCTGATTTCCAAGGCAGGCGATCTTCATGTTGGGGCCTATCTTTTTTGTAGTACTGATTTCCTACGCAAGTGGCTTTTGGCAGTAAATATGGTATTCACATTAGATGTCCTTTTAATAATAGAAAACCCATATAGAACTCACATGTCTTCAAGTAATCAAAATTTGAAAAACATTAAAATCAGTCAACGTGCATCAGATAACTAGAAAAAGCCCCTAATTACCTTAGTTCCAATCAAAACACCTGAAAACAAGTACCCAACATCCTGAAGTCCCATTGATTTTCATCAAATAAACAGAAACGTCAAAAACTAATAAAAGAAAAGTACCTACATGACCACTACCAATTTTTTCAGATAATCCAAGTACGAAGAACATCTGGGTCAATACATATGCATCAAATTGCTTGAGAATATCCCAAATTCCCTTGATTTGGTCCCCCCCCCCCCCCCCCCCCCCCCCCCCCCCCCCCCCCCAAAAAAAAAAAAAAAAAAACCATTCGATACAAGTACCCATCATCCTAAATTCCCATCATTTAATATACATGATCACATGAACTTCAAAAACTACCAAATGCAAAGTACCCTCATGAGATTCTCTTACATGTAACATAAATGATGTGTACAACACTCCATTAATTATGCCAAGTCCAAATAACCCTAAAATCAATCAACTAGCATCAAATAACTTGAAAGTGCCCCAAATTCCATTGGTTTCAGTCCAAGAACCCCCAAAAGCAACTACTAATCATCAAAAACTCCCATTGATTCACATCAAGTAATCCCACAAATTTTAAGAATTGATAAATGCAAAAGCACCCACATGAGATTCCTTTGTCTAAATCACAAAAAATTATAATAAATCTGCATAACACTTCATTTTTCAACCAATATGCATCAAATTAATGTCAAAGTAAATCTGGCTGAACTGGACATCAAGGTGATGTCCAGCTTTTGGGATTTCATAGAACAAGAGCATTTTATCAAATTAATGACTTTGTTGTAATAATCCAAGAGGATGGATGCGTTTGACGATGGCATAGAAACTAATAATGAAGGAATCATTCCCAAAAGGATATGATGTGTAGCATGATTTTAGAACTTGAAGTGCAAATTTTGGCCACTAAGAATGGCCATTCCAACTAAGGAATTACCTGTTCTCAAGTACCCTCGAGTACTTGATGAAGAGACCTTTTTTATTTTTACCTTCCCTCTATTTTTTTAATCATTAGCCCTTGATCTTGTGCATAATCGATTGGACTTGATGGCTCTAATGAGTCTGTTATTCTTCAACTTCCAACCTTGGTGACTATTAAACCTGTTTGACTTTGCCTTTTGGTAGGTAACTAACTTGGGACCTACAAAATGATACCAGAAGGTAAAATGGAAGAGATAGATGATCACCATCATTGTTGCAAGACGTGCATTTGCACCATCCCCTAATTGACATAATCTTGTACTCATTTTATACCTATGAAGGCACTTAATTTAATGTTTCTAAATTGGCAGTAGAAATATGAATCCAAGAATTTTACATTTGGCACAATTTCTATCTTTTTGTGGATGAATTGAATCTGTTTATTCTGTGTGCTCATATCTTTGAGATGTTTTATGGTGCAGGTACAAAGCATGGGGTGCTCTTTTGGGAAAACAGTTAGCAGAAAGAGATATCATAGTAGCATCCATTGATTACAGGTTTTTCTGTTATCTTAATTTAAGGTTGTACCATTTTGTTGTCTGATCCAACATATCCACGTACCTGTGCACATACATCAGCGCACACATGCAATCAACATGTTTCATGGTCCACATTTCTATGCAAAAATTTTCCTCAGGGAACCATCAGTGATATGGTGAAGGATGCATCTCAAGGAATCTCGTTTGTATGCAATACTATTGCTGAATATTGTGAAATATCTCCGCTCTCTGTAAGTTTCTTGTTGAATGAGAACTTAAAGGTTTTGGTTTATGAATATAGTTACATGACTCATCAAGTGGGTCATGTAACTATATTGGTTCATACATATACAGTCACACACATGTAATTCAACAAAACTATCAAAATCTTAGGACACCATGTAGATAGGTCTAGGAACCTGAAATCAGATTGGTTGATGATCCTGACCTCTGATTAGATGTCATTTGTTTGTTGAATTTGGATCCTAGACTAATGTTCAATCACATTCATTGCATGTCTATAAATACACAAGTTGGACCACCATTTCTATGGGCTTTTTTTTTTTTCTATTTTTGCAGCACATCTCCGCGAGCGAGTCGACAATTTAGATGGTTAAATATGTAGCCGTACAATCACAAAGTGCCCGCAATTTGCATGTTTAAATTTTCAGTTACAAATGCGCACATGTAATGTTACAAGGCGCGTGCACGTGAACTATCACTTCCTGTCAGTGTTTTTCTTTTTTTCTTTTTCTTTTTTTTCTGTAGCTGAGTGGAATTTGCCCATCCCTCTCATCCAACAATGGAGATACCTTGCTTAGAACCAACAAAAGCTTTGTAAGAAATTTATGTCTTAAGCTAGCTACCAATTTCCAAAGTTGTAATTGAAATTGCAAATATCTCTTAAGTTCTAAATTGATAACATTTAACTCTGTTGTACGAAGCATATGAGTTAATTTTTACACTAATTTATAGTTTATCTCTTCTTTGTATGTGCAGCTTGTGCTTGAAATTTGTTTGTTTGACACAAAGTTGTACAGTAAGTACTACGAAAATATGTTATGAAGGATAGCGAGCTGCTATTTACACAATCTCTGACAGCTAAATACACCCGCCGTTTCTATTTTTGGTTATATAACAGTGGAATATTTAGCATTGGAGTTTTGTTAAGCTCACATGTACGAGGAATACCATCTACATGCCGCCTAATATGCCAGCATGGCCAATATGCACATTATACAAGCCATCCATTGGGTGGATCTAAGTCTGTAGGTGTTCTAACTGAAAAAATACATTGTCCATCCAGTAGGTGGGCCAAGATGTCAGAAACAGTTGGATGGGTTTAAAAAAAGAAGAAGAAAATCAGCCAGGTTTTCCTCAGCCATACATTTTTTTCATAAAGTTTACCCAACCTGATAGAGGCTGACCTGATTCTTGGGTGAAAACAATCTACATATTGGCATCCATCTGGTATTGGATCTGGTACCAGCGAACCATGCTGGCACGTGTGTGGCATGTACATGAGGCTTACTGGCACACGTGTGGGCTTATTAGCAAAGATCTTTAGTATTTGTATAACCAAAGAAAGGATGAGCGTGCTTAGTGGTGAGACAGGTGTGTTTGGTGTTAGTGTGTGATATAAATTAGTTATTGCCAGAGGACCCATGGCTCACATGTAATAGATCGTCAAAAACAACATCAGGGAAATATATCAAAGATCTCAACAGATAGTAATAGATCTAACAACAAATCACAAACAACCAAAAAAGAAAATGTGGGCCCATTTTTTTGGTAGTGTCACCACAAATCACATCAGGGATTCCTCTCTACAAAGCTTAGTCATGGAAATCTATGCCTTGTTTATAAGAGGATTTCTATCAGACGATTGTAGGAAACTGGCGATGGAATGTGTATTATTACTATTCGTTTCTTACAAATGTTTGGTGTGGCACTGTAGCATTATGTCATGCGCTTCCTAGGTTGCATCCAGTGGCAGATGAGAAAGGAATATTTGTCTCTCAAGTTTCAGCAAAATAAGAGGCCAAGTAATCTGGTATACAGGTTTTACGAGGGCTATATCAGATGAGGAGATCAAGGACTTTATTCGTCTCATGGGATGCCTAGATAAGCACATTCCAAGAGGGAAGGGATGAGTGGAATTGGAATCTCGAAAAGAATGGAAAGCTTTCTGTTCAATCCTTTAACCCAATGCTAATGGGGGATTTAAATAGTCATACGAATGCTCCCACAACATACGCATGGAGGAATCCGCACACCCCATGGCATGGTTGTGTTTAGTTGGATTATAGGCAGGGAAATTTTCGCAATTAATCATCTGACAGGCAGAAACTTATCATTCCCAATGTCTGTACTCTGTTTTCATGTTGAGAAAATGGCGGATCTTTGTTCACAAATTGCTGAAACAAAGCAGAGATTTGACAAAGCCAGCAGTCTATTTGAGATAGAATAAATTATTCCCGAGTGAATCCATAATCTCTTTCAAGCTAGCAAGAGATACAATGTAATCTGATTTGTCCAAAATGATCCAAAAATTAGATTTCATAGGCATCCAGATGCGCTGCCCTTCCAAATGTTGACACGTAACATGAGATGACAAATAAAAATGCAGTAGCTCCTCAGTGCTGGTAACAAACACCAACACTGAGAAAAAGCCTTTCCAATTCAATTCTCCGACAGAAACCTCTTTCAGAGAACAGCCTGGGATCTAGAAATGTGGGCCCACCAGTACATTTACCACTCAAACAAAAAACACTACTCAGTTCCATTAGCTCATTTCATATTTCCATACAAAATCCAGCATTTTTTAAGCACATTTCAGATTTTTCCCTCAAAACAAACGAAAATCACAAATTTCATTACCAGATCACATCAAATCCGCTCATATCAGACCACAACACGAATCCAATCATCCAGATCTCACCGCCAATAGAGACAGAAACCACCACAAATGAAACCAAATCCATGCATTTCATGAATAAAACGAATCTAAAACAGAAAATCCAATGGTAGTAGTAAATGTCAGAAATAAGCATATACCTTTTTTTTTTCTTGAAGTTTTTGCAATGACGCCTCTCAATCTAGCAACAAAGATGGAAACCAGTAGTCCCAGATGCACCGAGACAAGTCAATGATGGAACTCCAATCGAGATGATGAAGGGTCCTCTGAGGTTTTCTGAGGTGATGAATCTGATAGAGAGAGAGAGAGAGAGAGAGAGAGAGAGAGAGAGATTCAGAGATTTGGGGCTTTTTTGGGCGGGCCTGTGTTTTCGGAGCACGCCCAAATTTGAGCGAGGTCTGGTATGGCTCCGTGGGCCCCACCATGATGCGTACCAAACATCTACCCCATCAGTCAGATGCATCATCCCATGGTGGGCCCAGGGATTTAAAATCAAATTAATCTATGATTTTTGTGATCAGTCAGATGCATCATCCCATGGTGGGCCCAGGGATTTAAAATCAAATTAATCTATGATTTTTGTGGGCCACACCACATATAAAAGTTGAGAGGTGTTACCCTCCATTAAAACATTCATAATTATTTTTGGGCCCCACAGAGATGTGGTCCACAAATCCAGCCCATCCATTATGTGTGTGCCAGTTGGACGAGGGGTCATACCAAGTTTAAGATGCTTCCAAATTTCAGGTGGGGCCCACCAAATGCTTTTATATGTTTTAGGCATGTCTTCACATGATTTTAGATGGTATGGCCCACCGGAGTTCCCTATACGACTGATTTTTGGGATATCCCATAATTTAAAAAGGACCCATTAAATGCATGGTGTTAATGTTTGACACACGTCATGGTTGGGCCCACACAACTTGACCTCATGGGGACGGCATGGATTAAACACATACATCATGGTGGCCCCACAGAATAAATGAAATTAGGATTTATAAATGATAGTAAAAAAAATTATTTAATTGGGATTTTAAAATGAAATTAAGATTAATACTATCAAATATTCTTGGGAATTTGGAGGATCTGGTAAGGTATATTAATCATCACATGGCAATATAAATCTCAAGTGGACCAAACCATTAAAACTTCCTAGGGTCCAATATAAGGTTTATTTGCCACCATTAATGAATGGATCAAGCTGGTTTTTGTTTTTTCCCATCATCTGGGCCTGTATGACCTAATCAACAGATTGGATGTCAAATAAAAAGTACAATGGGCCTTAAGAGGGTTTTAATGGTGGATATCCAATCACTATTGTTTTCATGTGGCGTGGTCCCCTGAGATTTATATCCCTCTCATTTATGGTATCAAACCCTGATATAATATGTAAAAATGGATGAACAGCATGGATGAAACACATACATCATAGTGGGATCCACAGAGCACCGACCACTAACCACTCTGTTCCCCTCTTGGACGCCCTACGGTGGTGTCACCAAGTTTAAAACCCTCCTTATTTGTAGTGTGGTTCATTTAATTAATCTTTGGATATGAATCATTTTTCGGATAAATCTCTAAAATGAACTCGATAAATGGATGAACAATGTTGGTTGATCCCGAATTTTCGGTAAATCCATAACCCAAGTGGATCATGCCACACGAAACAATGTGGAATAATGATTTCCACTGTTGATACCCTCCTTGGGCCCATAGTAATGTTTATTTGACATCCAACATGTTCATAATATCAAAAAGATATGAATGAAGAGAAAACACAAAAAATATGAATTATTGTGGGCCAACTATCCATCTCTTTCTTCGAATCATGATAGAATGAGATCTAAAAAATCAGATAGATCCATTGTCAAAGAAATGGAGAGAAGATACCATCATTTGTACCAAAGTAGCCCATGGGTGCAAAATCTAAGTTGTACATCAGGTGAGTCCCGCCGTGTACGTCTCTGATTCTAACCTACTACTCTAGTGGATCACATATTTGTCTTCCTCGACCTTCAAACAGCTGCCCCAAACATATTAGCTATAGAACCGTGCAAAATCTTATTCACAGGTACTCTTCCAGAAATTTTGAAGACAAGATTTCCTGGAAGCAGAAATCGCGGAACTCCTGGATTGCAGAAGGAGATTAAAATACGAAATTCTTCCACAATATCGCAAATGTTCGAGCAAGAATAAACAAAATCAAAGCCTTAGAAGTCAACAGGGTCCGAATTGAAAATCAGGAACAAATTTCAATAGAAGCTATAGGGTATTTCAAGAATCTTCTTTGTAAAGAAGATTGGTCCAAACCAAAGCTTAATAATCTCCAATTTGCCCAAATCACAGTAGAAGAAGCCAGCTGGCTTGAAGCTCAGATTTCAGTTGCGAAGTTTAAGGACGCAATTGGTTCCTTATCAAGTGATAAAGCCCTAGGTCCAGATGGGTTCCCAATATCCTTTTTCCATTCTTTATGAGAAGACTTATAGGGCGATATCATGGCTTTTATCTCGAAATTTCATGATAGAAGCTACCTGTCAAAGGAGTTGGCAGCATCCTTCATTGATCTGATTCCAAAAATTATAGGATCTGTGGCCTTAAAGGATTTCAAACCGATCAGCTTATTAGGAGGGCCTTATAAGATCCTGACGAAAATTCTTGCTACTCGTTTAAGAGGGATGTTGGGGAAAATTATTTCAAATAATCAAAGTGTAACATCCCGGATTTTTGCCAACCTGGGATTAGACATCCTTAGGCATTGGGTCAATCTTAACACCTGATTAACTTTTCAAACACTCAATTCAAAGCCTCAAATCCCGTCTTAAACCATTTTCTTCACAAATCCCACCCTTCACTACCTTGTGCTTTCAATTTTTCAAAGCACTTTCGCCCTAGACACTATCTTAAACTAGCTAAGTAGTAAAACTTGGATCACTTTATATACAAACTGCAAAGGCCTAAGTACCATCTCAACCAGAAAACAATTAGGATTAAATCCTTTAGAAATTTAACAAAGTTAACTAAGTGCAAAACTCGATTAGCCATGAAATCCGTTGGGATCGCTTTAAATACGATCTGTAAGACCCAAAACTTGCAAAATCAGTGACTCTAGGTTTCCCTAAAGTTTAGAACCAAACTCATTTCCCGTCTGCTCTCGGGAATGAAACGAAACTTCGTATTAGGTCTAGACCGCACATCGGGAGTCCGATTAACACGAAGCTAAGGAACTAGGACCGCCTCACTGGGCTTGACAATCATCTCAAAAATCAGATCCAGCCGATGTCCCACGGCCATTCGTTTCGATCCGGAGCGAGGGAGTGTGAAAAACACTATTCCCTTTGAAATTAAAATATCTGGAATAGTGATCTGGCACCATTCGCTTGCGCATCAGTATTAAGCAACCAGACCATCAGAATCAGACCAAATTACACCCTCGGATCAGGAAAAATTTCAGGAACATTTACATGTACTTGGAATTTCGGATCGTGGCCCACTGACCGTTGAACTGAAAGTGGTCCGCCACGTGCAATCTGGAAATCCGATCGAGTCGAAAACGTAATCCCTCATAGATCCATGTGTGGTGAGCTTAAGTCTGACGTTTGGCTCAAGGAGGGCCACCAGAACCTCTCTTTTGAGCTGGAAAAGTGATGAAATACCTATATTAGCAGTAACCTTTGAACAGGAGTCTATTTCGGTGAGTTTTGAGATTATATAAGGACCTTAAACCCTCTCTCATGGCAGCCATACGAATTTGGAATTGAGAGAGGGAAAAGAGAGAGAAAGTGAGGGAGAAGTGGGAGAATCTCCCTGCCGTCGTTCCCTGCCACCACACGGGCTGCACCATCCCTTTCTTGACGCTTTTCTGGCGTTTCCGGCATCGTTTCTAGGTAAGAAACCCTAACCCTAATCTGTTTTGGGGTTTAGACTGTTGTAGGTTGTGAATTAGCTAACCTATTTCGTTCTTTAGGTTGCCAAACTGCCGAATACGGAAGCTTAGCAAACCTATCAACTCCGTTACGATTCTACGACAAAAGGTGCGGACTTAGGGTGTATAGGTTAGGGTTTTCAACGCTTTCAATGTCAGATAATGATAGATTCATGATTTGCATGCAATTGCACATGTACAAAGTGCTTTCCGTTTCCTGTTTCGATTAACGTTGTAGAATATGGAATTTCACATACTCTAGGTATACGTAGAAATACCGTATACGTAATTTTTTTGGAGAAGTGTTTGACATGTTTATTTAATGTATGATTATACTATATATGGATAAAATACTAGTTTGGCGAAAGGAATCGCCGTAATACATGTTCACTTGTAAATGCTACGTATGTTGAAATTGTGTATTCTAGAAATACTGCATACGTATAAATTTTGGAGATGTATGTATCATGATTATTTGCTGTAGTAATATATTATACATGGATAAAATACTAGCTTGGCTAAAGGATAACCCTAATACATGTTTTACTAACATACACCATGTATGTTGTAATAGTGTATTCTAAGTGTTTGTGGAAATGGCTGAATGAGTATGGAATTCTCATTCATGCTCGCCATGACTAATCGTCATGGATTCATGATTGTTATATTGGCGATACCCCTTGACGAAAGGATTTGCCCTAAATCACGCCACGGCCATTATACACTATATATGCTAAAATGTGTGGCCCAAGTGTTTGTGGAAATGACTGAATGAATATGGAACTTGGATTCCTGCTTGCCATGACTATCCGTCGTGGGTGTACGCGTGTTATGATTGGGGCAACTCCCTAGTGAAAGGATTTGGCCTAATGCCTATATGATCGACATATGTCGTGTATATTGATGTATGTTTGTTTAAGTGTTTCTTGAAATGTCTGAATGAGTAGTAGTTAGCAAATTGTAAAGTATAAGGGTGTTGAGATATGATTCTCAACCTCTTTTAACTATGTGTATGATCTCCTTTGATAGATGTGTGATTAGGAATTGAACATGTACAAACGCATGCTTGTGTTGTGATTCATAACATGCTCAACTGCTTCATGATTTTAACTATGTAATGCATATGTTTAAATTTGTATTTACGTTGTATGATCCGTCATGGGTGATGGGGGAGCGGAGCAACGAGTGCGTGCAACAGCCCTGGCAGCCCTAAATAGATGATATCAGACTTGATTGTATGAGTTGAATCTTGATCCATTACTGCTTTATCTATCTGCAATTGATTGTGTTTGGGGCTATGATTATAGTCCAGGCAATCGGTAACGGGATTGAACTCGTGGCTGAGATTCATTACCACGTGGGATGTGTTCGACGAACTCGAGTCGTGCGTTGCCTGTCGGCAGTGGCTAGGCCACACGAAGTTATATACACTTCATGTCGTGCAGCTCAACGGGCGATCGTGCTAGTCGAGCTCGTCAAGTAACCCGATCTGCCTTATGCATGTTCACCCTGTTTGGACGCTACTGCTTGAACCTAGGGTACCAAACTTATCAGTGAAACCCCCTTTTAATCATGGTACCTCGATCCGCTAAGACGCATGAGCCGGGCATGGTGGTATGGGACACCGTGGTCGAGCTGTCGGCCTACGCTGGGGTCATGTGCCTCCCCATAGTGACCATTGCGCAACCAGACTCGTGAGCCGAATATGGTGGTGTGGGACACTGTATTCGAGCTGTCGATACCTACGGCGAGAGCCGAGTACGGTGAGACCTGTACTCGTGCTGACGGGCGACGAGTCCTCCGTAGTATCTTCGAGTATACTCCAAGGGTCTGTGATTGGCGACGAGTCTTTCACAGCAACTAGAGTATGAGTGGAGCCGAGTACGGTGAGACCTGTACTCGAGCTGACGGCTAGTGATTGAGCCGAGTACGGTGAGACCTGTACTCGAGCTGACGGTCAGCAATTGAGCCGCATACGGTGAGATCTGTATCCGTGCTAACAGGTGACGAGCCCTTTGTGATGCCTTCGCTAAGCCTCTCAAACCATAATATCGTATGAGATTAAATAGGATTGACGACCTTAGAATGGATCATGTTTGGGAATGATACAAGGGAGGTACCTTAGTTTCCCAATACTGCTGGTTGAAATGGACTAATAATAACTTGGTAATCATGAGCATCATCGTACCGCATGTGCTTTGTAGATGTGGCGCACTGAGGGAGTTAAGCATTCGCGAACGTAAGATGATGTCGCTTGAGGGTGGTTTGGCAAGGGCATACAGCATCATGTCATTTCATTCTTGCATTTATAAGAGTAGTAGTTAGAATTGTTTGATTTGTAATGCTTTATCATTACTGCTTGATTGAATTGACAACATGTTAACCTATGCTTTACTGTTCCACTGAGTTGATCACTCACTCCCACGTTACGGGACAGTGTTGTACACACCAACCAGATTTGTTGAGTTTCAAGTGGTGGCGATGCTTGTGAAGCAGAGCCGGACTACTTCTATGATGATAGGAGGAATTCTCCTATCTGTATCTCTCTGGCAGGTCAATAGGAGGCATTACACTTCCTTACATTTGGTACATTTTAGAACTGCACTTGTATTTATTTAACCTGGTAATGTTATCACACTCTGGAGACTCATCATAAGTTATATATTTTATCTATCTATCACAGTCTTCCGCTTGCAAATTTAACTGTCTCTGGAGTATGATATGCTGTTTTGGCTTAATCTCACTCATGTTCAATGCACGAATACAGTCAACATTCAATCATCATTCATTTTGTTGCATAAGTGATGTTCTGGAACTCGGGAGTTGAGTTTATGCTCGACCCCCGATTTTCAGGGCGTTACACAAAGTGCCTTTATTCTAGGCAAACAAATTATCGACAACGCTCTGATTTCTTTTGAATGTCTCAACTCCATCAACAAAGCCAAGTCAAAAAGCATCCTATGCAAACTTGACATCAAGAAGGCATACGATCATATAGAATGGGAATTTCTTCAATATATGTTATAAAGGATGGGCCTCGGTACTAAATGGTGCAGTTGGATCAATGAATGTGTAGGGATAGCTACCTTCTCGGTCCTTCTCAGCATAGCCCTAGCGGCACAAAGACATGTATGCCCGAGGATCACTGGCATTTTTCTCCCATTTTCCCTCCGAAACGGATTGACTACTCCCCCTGACACCAGCCCGGGCAGGTGGTCGGTGCTCTGTCGGCCCCACCATAATGTATGTGTTTAATCCATTCTGTTTATCCATTTTTAAAGATCATTTTAGGGCTTGATCCCAAAAATGAGAGAGATATATAAACCTCAGGTGGACCACACCACATGAAAATAGTAGTGATTGGATATCCACCATTAATATCCTCCTAAGGCTCACTGTACTGTTTGTTTGACATCCAATCTGTTGATTAGGTCATACAGGCCCAGATGAAGGAAAAAACAAAAATCGGCTTGATCCAAAACTTTTATGGCCCCCAAAATGTTTTTAATGGTAGATGCTCGTTAAACACCGTTTCCTGTAATGTGGTCCAATCGAGACTAGTATATATCTCATTTTTGGTCTCTTACCTTAAAATGATTTGTAAAAATAGATGGACGGCAGGTAGGCCCCACAGAGCACCGACCAGCAGCCATTGGCTGGTGTCAGGGGGAGTAGCCAATCCGTTTCCTTTTCTCTCATTGCGCCCGAAGTTCCCCAAACAGCAAGCCATTTCTCTCTCCGTCGATCTCTCTCTCTCTCTCTCTCTCTCTCTCTCTCCTCTCTCTCTCTCTCTCCCCCTTTCCCTTTCCCTCTCCCTCTCTCTCGATCTCCAAACCCTACAAGACTACCTCTATTCTCCTACTTTCTTCTCCAAACCCTAACCCATCAACCACCGCCGCTGTCCAGAGTCTTCCCCATCTCCAGTAGCAGCAGATCTGGTCTCAGTGCGCGGCTGCCAAACCTCCATCAACAGCCGCTACCATCATAAGAGGCCGCAGGTCCCTCATCATCAACAGCCAAACCCATCTCCACCTGCAATCGTCCACCATCATTAGGGTTCTGACTGGTAGGGTTCTGATTTGTAGGATTTAAAAATAAAAAATAAAAATTTAATTAGGGTTTTGAATATGGATTTTTGTTGAGCTCCAACCTGTTGCCAATCTGAAGAGGTGATGTTGCCATTTGAATATGGATTCTACATCGTGACGTATGGCCTCGGCATCTACTTGCCGAATCTCTTGATTGGATTCTTGTCTCCGAAGGTCGATCCGGAGCTGGAAGTCATGGACGGCCCGTCGCTCCCCACCAAGGGATCGGACGAATTCAAGCCCTTCATCCGGCGGCTCCCTAAGTTCAAGTTCTGGTAATTTCAGCTTTAATCGTGCAAGACACGTTTGTTATTGAATTGCATTGCGGATCTTTTTGGCTATGTTTGGATGCGCTGGTGAATTGAATTGCGAAAACTCATTTTTATGGAGCGGAAGTTTTATGATGCTTAGTAATATTCATATATGATTGTGGTTCTTTTAGCTTGTGTTTGAATCCTCAATATGAATGCTAATGAAATTACAATTTCGTCATTTACACTTTATTACACCAAGAATTGTGTTTGATTTGATGGTGCATCTGATGCGCCCTTACTAGTTGTGCTGAGTTAGGAGTTTTGGTTTTGGATGTTGTGATCACTGTAGTCTACCTGGGATTTGGATGCACCCCAGATCGCAAACAGAATGTATATTTTGGTGGAACTGCATTACATTGCGTGTTTCAGATGGTTACCATTCTGTTATAGTATTGTTAGGAACTATTGAAAGCAGAGGTTTATTGATTGGGATACTGTCTCTCTACTGTTTCCGCCGAAATCTACATCTGTAATGCTTCAGGTCTGTAATGTTTCAGTCCTTACCATAAACTTTGCAGATACTGATTTGAGTAGAAAAACATTCCTTCCCTGAAGAGACATCCAATGGTAGCCTTATACCACACTTTGGCCATTTTCCATAATACCAAAATTTTGCATTATAGTTAAGGATCAAAATATCATTACTGGGAACTTACAGTCACCTTAAAAACGTTTACTTCCCAAATATGTTTTGATTCTTTTGAATCTCTTTTACTTGCTAAAAATATCCTAAATCATTACCAAATTCCAATGGGACTAGGCCTTTTAGTTTTTGGCTCCGGAGCTGATTGCAACCTTCCAATCCCAGTCTCATGCTTTCCTATTTTTAAATTTTTTTTTAAAAGTAACTAGAATATATTAGAAAAAAGGAGAAGTACAAAAGGGGACTGCTGAGATAGCAGACCCAAGGCTACAGGCCAAGAAACAGAAAATTAAAATCTTTAAGACCTGGGACAACAACCCCCCATTCGATTAATAATGCTTTGCTTTTCAGTCTTGGCTTTTCTTATTTGATCAAACTGATTATAAAGCAGTCCCAAAAACAAGGAAAGCAGCTCATCTTCCTTATGATGAATTCGAGTAATTTGTTTATGTGCTAAAATGTCTTCAAGTGATTGCAAACTTTCGTGTTCTTTCTTTCTTTTCTAAAACATTCTGTCTTAGAGAGTGAGATTTCTTTTTCTTATTCTGTTTTCTTTAACTATTAAATACTTCCTTTTTTTTTTTTTTTTTGTTTTATATAGTTTTTCGTCCCCTTTAACTAAGGGTTTTAGGCAATTTTCTATTTTAAAATTACCTCGTTCTTTTTGAATTTTTTGTTGGTTATCCATCACATGCTGATCCTCTCAACTAACTAAATGCCAACTAAAAACTCAAAAAAAAAAAAAAAAAACTAAATGCCAACTACTGATATGGAATCTGTGGTATTCAACAAGTGAATGCAACCCCCAATGGATTCATTTTCTGGCGAAGAAATCTCATGTCTTAAGCGACCAATATTCCTCGAATCTGTAGTTTGACGGGTGACCTACTACCAAATCATTTCTTTTAAGAGACCACAGATATCGAATTGTAGTCGGCCAGAGATCGACACATGGCACGATCTAAACCATCAACTTCATTTGATTTATTTATCAGATATTTGTATTTTTATATTTATTTATTTATTTTGGGACTGATACACAAGATAGGCATCGGTACCTTTCTTGAAGAAAATAAAGCAAAAAAAGAGCATGAGAGAATATACTTATAAAATTTGAAATCCCAGGCCACCCAAGTGGGGCCCATGGTTTTGGGATCCATTTTTTTAAAAATTTATTTATTTATAATTTTAACCGATCATCAATGTGTGGGGTCCTGAAAATCTTCTAGATTGCATGATATTGGCCATTTGATAAGTTGGCCCAAAAATATGAGAAGAAAAAAATGTATTTGGTGGTCCATAGACCACTGTCAATGTAGAAAAGGAAGGTCAGTATGGAATTTTAAGAATTGGAAGAGGAACATGGATGAACTGTTGAGATCACTAAAGGATGGACCACCAAGCTTAAGGAAAATTTAGAGGTTGTTTAGCAATGTGGATTTGAATGCAGTTGGATTTTAAAAGTTATCTTTTGACCTGAATTCAAAACTATTTGAAATGCATGTGTATAACAAAAGTATTATTAAATTATTAATCTATTGTACATGTGGCATATTGATGATAGTCCCAAAGTGATCAAATTATCAGATACATTACTAATTTTATTAATAAAATTATCTCAAAAATCTTAACATTGGCCATATAAATCAACTGTTATCAGCTACATTATTAAAATTATCTAAATAATTCAAACATTCGTCATATAAATCATTAGTTAAAAAATGCTAGTGAGTTGCTCATTTTGTGATGGTGTATCAAGTGACTTATTATAATCATTCATATATCACACAAGTATATTAATTAATTAAGGATATTAAAGCTTACTTAGTAATCAAATTCAAATTCTTATAAATTTATTATATAATTTTTATGCACTTGTACTTTGAATTCATATTATAAGCAACTAAGGATTTTGAATTATCTTAATATATGATTTTGGAATAAAGTGTATTCAAAATACAAACACTGAAAGAAATTGTTACACAAATGCTATGAAAGACTCTTAAGTTAGTCTTCCACCGTATACTCTTCAAACATATACATTGAAATTAGGTTGGGTTGAATTCAAATTCTGGAAATGGATTCATTTTCTATCATTTTTGTCTTGGAGGTTGGCTTGAATGCATCCTGGCATATTGCAATATGATATGTCGGGATTTTATCCATTGAAATTAGGTTTTTTAATGACCCAAACCATTTGTGTGATCAGGCTCCCCTTGGATGAGGAATGCTTGAAAAGTTGGTCAGATTGAATATTTAACTCTTCGATTACACAAAGGTTTTGGTGATTGTCCATTTTTAAAGTAATACTCAAATTTCAAATGGTTGAAATAATCTAATATAAGAGATTTTATTTGTTGTCTATCCACCATACAATTTGAGGCTGACTGTATGAATGGTTTGGACCATTTAAAGATGATCCAGTTTCAAAGGATAAAATCCCGATGCATCACATTGCAATGGGTTGGGATGTATTCCAGTAAACCTCTTCATCTCGATATGTTTGATTCTGACATTGGCATAAATTTGTATCGAAACATGTGAATGTTTCATCAAAGAGGTCATTTTCCATTTTCTTTGTTTTTATGTCAGGCAATGTCCTTGTATAAATGATAGTACACAACTACACATTATCCACAAATACTACACAAGGGATTTATATATATTTTACTACATATAAATTGTTTCTTTTATTAGTTATGATCAATCATTGAGGGTTAAGGGTGGACTTCTATGAGATGGTGTCTATGTACATGGATGAGCTGCACAATTTAGCACTTCGTAGCAACAAACATTGGATTTAAACCACAATCACAAGTATCGTGTAACAATGTTACATCTTTGCACAGAATAAAACAGTTTTGAACAAGGTTTGAAGTATTGGCCGCCTTATCGGTGGTGAATGATATGATACCTAATACACTGATTTTAATCCTTGGTTTTCAATGACAGGTGGGGTGCATGGTCCAATAATCCAAACCCATGCCTGCTTGTCCCAACAGCAGATGGACTACGCCTAAGAATCTCCTCGATAGGACAATCTTAACCTATCAATTTCTGGCTTCTATATAAAAGTTTACGTTGTCTTGTCTCACTCATGTACTATTTCATGTTATATACATTGTATTATATACATCGTTGAATATACATTGTACGAGGTTTACAGTAATCTTGGAGTGCAAAAAATTTTCAATTCTATGCATTTTAGTCTAAGTTCCTTCTCCAATCACGATAGCCTTGGGAGGGTTGATTCGGGGGATGGGTTGATTGCAAAAGGGCCGTGGTCCTGAAATGATTAGGTCCGACAAGATAACCCAATATAGTTTTAATAAGCCCTTTTGCAATCAACCCATCCCTCGTGTCAACCCTCCTAAGGTTATTGTGATTATAGAAATAACTCAGACTGAAATGCACTTACTTGGAAATTTTCTGCACTCTAAGATTACTGTAAACCTCGTACAATTTACTTAGAAATTTTCATCAGCTGAAGGTCATCTAGTATAAATGTATTAGCTCGAAATTGATGGAGCAGACCCAGATATGCGTCGGAGCTATCTGGATGCTGAGTGGGGGTCCCTGGAAGGTGGGAACCGCTGTTATGACCATGATGAAGCTGTCCATTTCCTATGGACAGCATTGGAAGAGCTTGGCCATTTGGACAGGCCATGTTTATGTATTTGCTCGAAAATCTGACCCGGATGTGCGTTGGAGCTATCCGGATGAGCGGAGGTTCCTGGAAGGTGGGAACCGCTGTTATGACCATGATGAAGTTGTCTATTTCTTATGGACAACATTGGAAGGGCCTGGCCATTTGGACAGGCCGTGTTTATATTCGTATTTGCAGGGACCACACCCTTAACCTAAACCGAACCCAAACCCGATTTCCTAAACCTAAACCTTAACTTATTCTCAATTCCCAAGGCTATAACCTATAACCTATAACCTAAACCAAAACCTAAACCTAAAACCTAAACCTTAACCTAAACCAAACCCTATAACTAAACCAAAACCTATAACTTATAACCGTAACTTAAACCTAAAACCAAAACCTAAACCTATAAGCTAAAACCTAAACCTAAACTTAAACCTAAAACCTAAATATTTTCTCAAATCCCTAAACCTAAACCTACACCTAATCTCAATCTCAACTCCCTAACCTAAACCTAAACCTAAAATTGAAAACCCAAGCCTAAACCCGATCCTGAACCCGAACCCGATTTCCTAAACATAAACCTTAACCTATTCTAAAATCCCTAAACCTAAACCTACACCAAATTCTAATCTCAACTCCCTAACCTAAACCTAACCCTAAACTTGAAAACTCAAACCTAAACCTGATCCCGAACCCGAACCCGATTTCCTAAACCTAAACCTTAACCTATTCTCAATTCCTAAAGCTATAACCTATAACCTATAACCTATAACCTATAACCTAAACCTAACCTTAACCTAAACCTAAACCCAAAACCTAAACCTTAACCTAAACCAAAACCTATAACCTTAACCTAAACCAAAACCCAAACATAAACCCGACCCCGAACCCTAACCTAAACTCGATCCCGAACCAAAAGCTAAACCGGATCCCGAACACGAACCCGATTTCCTAAACCTAAACCTTAACCTATTCTCAATTCCCAAAGCTATAACCTATAACCTATAACCTAAACCTACACTTAACCTAAACCTATAACCTTAACCTATACCTAAACCTATACCCTAAACCTAAAACCTAAACCAAAACTATAACCTTAACCTAAACCAAAACCTATAACCTATAACCAAAACCTAAACCTATAACCTAAACCTATAAACTAAAACCTAAACCTAAACCTAAACCAAAACCTATAACCTTAACCTAAACAAAAACCTAAACCTATAAGCTAAAACCTAAACATAAACCTGAACCTAAAACCTAAATGTATTCTCAAATCCCTAAACCTAAACCTACACCTAATCCTAATCTCAACTCCCTAACCTAAACCTAAACATAAACTTGAAAACCCAAGCCTAAACCCGATCCCGAACCTGAAACCGATTTCCTAAACTTAAACCTTAACCTATTCTTAAATCCCTAAACCTAAACCTACACCAAATCCTAATCTCAACTCCCTAACCTAAACCTAAACTTGAAAACCCAAACCTAAACCCGATCTCGAACCCGAACCCGAACCCGATTTCCTAAACCTAAATCTATAACCTATAACCTAAACCTAAACCTAACCTAAACCTATAACCTAAACCTAACCTAACCAAAACCTAAACCTATAACCAAAACCAAACCTTAACCTAAACCGAAACCTATAACCTAAACCTTAACCTATAACCTATAACCTAAAACCAAAACCTAAACCTATAACCTAAACCTATAAACTAAAACCTAAACCTAAACCTATAACCTAAACCTTAACCTATAAGCTAAACTTATAACCTTAACCTAAAGCTAAAACCAAAACCTAAACCTATAACCTAAAACCTAAACCTAAACCTAAACCTAAAACCTAAATGTATTCTCAAATCCCTAAACCTAAAATTACACCTAATCCCAATCTCAACTCCCTAACCTAAACCTAAACTTAAACTTGAAACCCAACCTAAACCCTGAAAAGGCCTAGCTATATGTCCTAGAGGGGGGGTGAATAGGACAATGCCAAATAAAACTTATAACATCGGAATTAAAAAGATATGATAGTCAAAATAAATCACAATGCAGGAAAGTAAAACAACCTCAAAATTCAGATCTTGAGAGGTTGATAAAATGTTGTTCTAAGGACAACCTTACACCAAAAAATCAGAGTTTATGGTAGGACAACCTTATTTCTAGAAAGATCTTTGTATCAAATCTCAAACCAAAGAGGAATACAGAAATAAACACAAACTGAACTGAAATAAATTGTAATCACAAATGTATTGTTCTAGGGACAGCCATACACCATAAAAATGGCAGGACAACCTTGCTGGAACAACACTTTAAAGGAAATTGAATATCAAGCTGATAAAGGAATAACAGAAAATAAATTCTAAACTATTACAAAATTCCCACAATGCTTGAATTAAATGATTACAACATTCACCACCATACATACATCCCACAAATGAATAATTAAAGATTAGAAGTATAAATCATTCAACCACAACACAAGGGATTATAGTGGTTCGCCTGTGTGTTCACCAACTGTTAACACACAGCCACACAGAATGCTACTCCACTCCTAATATCCTCACACAGGGGATATTAGCGTTCACTAACAAAATAGGTTTTCACAGGTTCACCCAAAACCTTTACAATTGTGTCTTTGTCTGTAGGCTTACACAATTAAAAAAACCTCACTTTTGAGTTTTCCTAGCTCTCCTCAGATAACCAATACAACAAGATTTTTCTGGCAAATTTTGAAAGAAACCAAAACAGAAAGGAATTTACAATTAAATGTAAAATACCTGATTATCTCCTTTGTTTGTAGTGTAGCAGCCCGGTAGAACCAAGTCAGAGTAGATGATTGAATGTCTAAGTTCAATGTCCAGTACTCAATTACAATGGTTCTAGTTCTAATAGATTTTAAATTAAACCAAATAGGCTTGCCTTAATTGATTTTGATTCCAAAGAAAGGGAATAACAATTCCTCTTATCAAATTAGATTGGAATAGCAGAAACAAAATCAATTAAATAAAGCTAAGAAAGAGAATATTAAATAAGCACACTTAGCTTAGATAGAGCACAAAATTATCTCTCAGAAGTTCGACGAAGATTGGCTTGAATGAATTAATTAATTCAATGAATTCTTCTGAGATTCGTGCTTTATTTATAGGTGAGCAGATCGCGTCTTCGACTGGTCTAGGGAGCTCTTCGACTAGTCGAAGAATTAATAGATATTTGAAAAATCGGGCGCGATAAGCTTTGACCATTTTACGACTGGTCAAAGGTCTCCTTCGACTGGTTGTAGGTCACCTTCGACTGGTCGAAGAACCTGAATTTCATCGCTGGACTTTAAGTCGAAGACTTTCGACTGGTCGAAGATGCAGTCGACACTGTTCCTTCGACTGGTCGAACAGATTCCTAGACTAGTCGAAGCCTAACAAAAAATATTCGAATTTTGTAACAAACTCACGACTGATCGAGGAATTTCTTAGACTGGTCGAAGAAAAGCTAAGACTAGTGATGAGGGTCAAATATTGCATATCAGACCCCAGTAATTGCACGATTTTATGTAAATCATAACGCCTAATGTCATAATTTAATTGTGTCTTGTCGCAGGATGAAATAAAAGCGTGGATTGAAAAAATGATATTAAAAGCGTGAATTTGACGCTCCGAAATTACCAGAGCTCGGGATGGACTCCAGAAAACCAATAATGAAGATTTTACACGCCTGGGATCTGAGGAAAGCAAGCCAAAGGGGCCCGAAAAAGTTCCAGAATGCAAGATCACATGGTTCCCGCCATCCGATCAACTCGAAACTTCATACATGTGATGGGGGCCGTAAATTAACCGTACATATTAAATTTCATCTACTGAAGATCTCAGAAAGTGGGCCAACGGACAGATCAGCCCATAAAATTTCCAATTGGGGGCCCACCTGATATCTGGAACTGCCTCAATTTTAGTCCCAATGGTTTAATTAAGATGGGAAAAAGGATGGACGGTGTAGATTTCTCATAAACATCATAGTGGGTCCCACGTGTGATGCATGTGCACCATGCACTCACATGCAAGCCGTGCACCGGACGGCCAAGGCGGTCGGCGCAAGCGCTGACCCGCACCCTCTCCCTCTCATGCAGCCAGCGTCCAGCGGACGGCCGTTGGTCAGACGGTCCTCAGTTGTGGGCCCCACACATCGCCCAAATGCGAGATCTGAACTGTTCATTGATCTTCTGGGATAGGGAAGACCCTCACCTAGGTGGAATTTTGGCTTAATACTGGCAATCACTCGATTCCCACCGCCAAACGTAAGACGGACGGTGGAGCAGAAATTCAGGTGGACCTCATCAACGGAAAGTGCAAACATGCATTCCTGATCAAAATTTTCTCCTCCATCCAATGGACGGAGTGGATTTCCCAAAATAAAGAGTAAATGGGCCCCACCAGAACAGACAGCGAATCCGCGTCCCAGTTTCGGCAGCAGCGAACGGACGTCGCTGGTCCATTTTGCGAAGAGTTGTGGGCCCCACCCATGGCCTGTACGACCGATCCAAGCCATCCATCTTGTAGAGGGCCGCGAATACTAAAAACCCATGTTGAAACTTTGCAACCATACGTGCACATGTGTGTGATACAGAGGCCACAAAAGGGCTGCCCTGCAACGTTCAAATCTGATCTTTCTGTGTTTTCTTCTCTGGGCCGCGTTAATGGACGTTCAAAACCACCCATTCTTGACTGAAATTTCGTTCTGAATCCAATGGACGGGGTGGATTTTACAGAAAATACTTCTGTGGGGCCCACCGATCATGGCTGCGAAAATTTGCACTCCATGTCCTGCTACGACTCTGCCACTGACTCCAGCCTTCCAGCAGCTATAAAAGAGGAGTTTTTGAACGTGGGGGGGCATTCAGAAATTGGGGGAGCAAATCCAGAGCTCAGATGGAAGGAAAATAAGAAAGAAGAAAAGAGAAGGAAGAGAGAGAGAGAGAGAGAGATTGAGAAATGTGATGTTCTTTTATGAATTTTATTTATCCATCTGTTTAATGGATTTTATGGGTAACTAATCTCTCAGCTAGGGCTGAGATGAAGCCCCTAATTTGATTAACTCTTTTATTGTTGAATTTACTTTAAACTTGATTGGTGTGTTTCTTTCTCTAAGTGGGCTTGATTGGTTTAAATTCTATACTTCTCCATCTATGAACTCGACCAAAGTATATAGATGGATGTTGTTTGGATGCTTATTCTAGGTGCTTGTGTCTGATCATGAACAAGTTTCCTATAGAGGAAGAAACAGGGTGCTTTAATGAACTATACATTCCATGTGCCCGACCAAGGACATGGGATATGTTATTCATGACATTGCTTAAAGGAATTAGACATTCTGTATGCCCGAGTAAGGACACGATTGTGCTTTCTCTATACAAGTGGTATCAATCTAGATTAAGGTGAATCAACAGACAAAACAAAGGTTATGATAATTAGGGGTGGATTCGAAAGTCCTAGTGCTCTTTCTCTGATTGAATTTTCTTCCCTATTCTCAATAGTTATTTCCATAAATTTGTGTTAGTAATTCGCTACATTATTTGCTGGATTAGTTAAGGAGAATCACAGATTTGAATTGTGACGATCAGTCCTCGTGGGATTCGACCTCGATCTTACCGAGTTTATTACTACATCACAACCCTATACTTGGGGAGTGAACAAGTTTTTTGGCGCCGTTGCCGGGGACTGTTTCGGTCCAAATTGAATTTAGGATTTCTCTTATCATAATTCATAGCTTAGGATTTTACTAACTTAGAGTTCCTTTCTTTATTTTAGAAATTAACCTATTTCCTGTTTTGTAGGGTCCTGAGATAAACTTCTAATTTGGTAATCCCTTTCTAAATTCTTTACTTTTTCTAATTTTTATTTTTAGAATTAGGTTTTTACTTTTTAGAAATTTTCTAATTCTAGAATTTCTTTTGAATTTTTAAATTTTCTATTTTTAGATTTAGATTTTTTCTCTTAAGTAACTTTCTATTTTCTAGTTTTAGAAATTTCTTTTTCCTTTTTAGAAACTTACTTAACTTTTTATATTTAGTAACTTTCTAATTCTAGGATTTCTTTCCTTTTTAGAAACTTACTTAGCTTTTTATTTTTAGAAACTTTCTTTTTTAGAAATTAACCGTTGCTTAGGATTTTTCTATCATTATTTTAGGAAACTTGATTTGTTTTTGTTTCTATTTTCAGGAATTGAGGAAGAAAGCTACTAAGTGAGGAGGAGCTTCTTAAAATTAATCATCTCCTTTTTCCGGGTTTTTCTTCCCATTCTTATTTACATAGTTTTAACTTGTTTTAGAATATCATAGTTTCTAGTTCTAGTTTTCTTTCTCTTAGGTTGTTACTTAGTTTATGCTAGGACGTAGATCTCTAGATATAGAACTAGCGTCTTGTGATCCTGAAATAGAAAGAACATTCCATAGAAGATTGAGAGACATCCCAGTTGAAATGGCGAACGAGAATGAAGTTAAAGCGCTTAGGGATTATTCAGCCCCTGTCCAATTTAATGCACCTTCATGCATATTGTTGCCAGCCACAACGGCAGCACACTTTGAACTTAAACCTGGAGTCATACAATTGTTGCCCTCTTTCTACGGTTTAGACAAGGAGGATCCATATCATCATGTGAAAGAATTCCTAGACATTTGCTCTACCTTCGGTTCCAAAACTTCTCAGATGAATCAATCCGTTTACGCCTTTTTCCTTTTTCTTTGAAGGATAAGGCAAAAGCATGGTTGAATTCTCTAGAAGTTGGGTCTATCACTACATGGGACCAACTGTCTAGGAAGTTCTTAAACAAGTTCTTCCCTGTTCACAAAACTAATGCCCTCCGTAGAGAAATCACTAACTTCACACAAAAAAGAGGGCGAGCACTTTCATGAATTTGGGAAAGATGGAAGGACTTGCTTCTTAAATGTCCACACCACGGTTTTGAGAAGTGGCAACAAGTGCAATACTTTATGACGGTTTGACACCCTAAAATCGTCGCATGGTTGACGCCACTAGTGGAGGGTCCTTCATGACCAAAAGCGATACCGAAGCGTGGAAATTCTTTGAAACCTTGTGTGAAAACTCCCAGCAATGGGACTATTCAGATAGAGGTGAAAGAAGTCCTCAACCACAAAAGAAAGGTGGTATATATGAGATAGGAGTCACGCCTGATCTCTATGCCAAGATTGATGGCATAACAAAGAAGGTTGACGCTCTGATGTTGCATAATGGACCTCCACAAACAACTCAAGCCAAGGCTTGTGCCATATGTTCTAGTCCTGCCCATCCTACGCAATCTTGCCCATCTGGTGCAGCATTTCCAGAATTCATCTCTGAACAAGTTCATGCTTTGAACACCTTTCAAAAACGTGGGAATGATCCTTACTCGAACACATACAATTCAGGGTGGGATAGACATCCAAAATTTTCTTGGGCAAAGGGACCACAACAAGGAGGACCATCTGGAAATCCTCCTATGCAACCTCAACAGTTTCCGCAATATCAACAACTGCCTGCACAATCAAGGAAACCATCTCTTGAGGATACACTCCATCTTTTTATGCAGAGCTCTCTCCAATTCCAAAAAGACACCCAACAAACCTTACTAGCCAACCAGCAAAGCTTACATGCAAATGCACAATCCATTGCTAAGCTGGAAGTACAATTGGGTCAACTAGCTACCGCATTGAATGAGAGAGAGAAGGGTAAGTTCCTTGGCCAACCTGTGGCTAATCCAAACGGACAGTATGAGATTGGCTCTAATTCCAATCAAGGGCAATACCATGAGCAAGCCAAATTGATCATTACCCTTAGGTCAGGCAAACAGATTGACAACAAAATAGAGATACCTAGGGATGAATCAAATTCTAAAACAGAAGATCAAGGTGAAGCAGAGAGACACACCAATGCATCCAAAGTCCAAAAACTCTTTGACTCTCCAAGAGCCGCTGACGTGCCACCCTATGTACCCAAAGCACCCTTTCCTCAACGTCTGGCACCAATGAAGAAAAGAAACAACTTTGATGAAATCCTGGACGTGTTTAAAAAAGTGCAAGTCAATATCCCGTTGCTTGACGCTATCAAGCAAGTCCCTGCTTATGCTAAGTTTCTTAAAGATTTATGCACTCAAAAGCGTAAGCAGAATGTTCATAGGAAAGTCTTCCTTGCAGAGCAGCTCAGCTCCATGATTCAACATAACCACCCCTCCTAAATTTAGGGATCCAGAGCTCCCACCATCTCTTGCGGCATAGGAGATCATAAAATCGGGAAGGCATTACTTGATTTAGGGGCGAGCATGAATGTGTTACCATATTCGGTTTATGAGCAGCTAGGACTTGGTGAGTTGAAACCGACTAAAATAACGTTACAGCTAGCTGATAGATCTGTCAAGGTGCCTCGGGGTGTTATTTAAGATGTACTAATCCAGGTTGATAAATTTTATTTTCCAGTGGATTTCATAGTTATAGATACTCAGCCTGTTCAGAATCCTCATAGTCAGATCCCAGTCATTTTGGGTCGTCCATTTTTGGCCACATCTAATGCTATTATAAATTGCAGGAATGGAGTTATGAAGTTGTCATTTGGTAACATGAATATTAAACTCAATGTCTTTAATGCAGGACAACAATCCGCAGATTTGGACGACATATTTGAAGTGGACATGATCGATAGTCTAGTGCAGGACTCCTTCCTCAAATCTTTTGAAGATCCACTTGAGACCTGCTTAGCACAACATGGCATGGATTTTGACATAGATAGTCCCATCCACGAAGTCAATGCACTGCTCGACTCTACTCCGATATTGGAGACTGAAAAATGGAAAGCGAAAGTGGAACCTCTTCATCCCTCTGAGACTCTTCCTGACAGCACAGTTTCTAACTCTGAGAAGGCAAAAGAGAGCAAGTTGCTTAATGTTCTTCGAACATATAAGGCAACAATTGAACGGAAGATAGCAGAAATACAAGGAGTGTGCCCCACTGTATGTAAGGATCATGCTGTGGAAATGTCACGTAAAATGCAATGGAAGCATGATCCTAACATGGAAGAAGTTGTTCGAGCAGAAGTCCTTAAATTATTTGACGACAGTGTCAGTTACCTCATTGCAGATAGCACAGCTCATGGGAACTCACATCACTTGTCTGGGATTGGTTAACCACAGTGTTGAGGTAAGTTCTTTGGCGGACCCTGGTCTTAAAGATTAATGAATTCATGGTCCGTTCTTGTCTGGCTGAAGACGTTAAACTTAGCGCTCCTGGGAGGCAACCCAACGTTTCATTTCATTTCTTTTTCCTTGTTAGTTAGTTCAATGTTTGTGGGTAACATTACTGCAAACCCTCACGAGACTACAACTCGTCCACTAGGGGTAACCTAGGGGTTCAAAGGCTTGTTGCATACGCTAAATGCAATCGAGAGCACCTGCGAAAGTGGTATAGGTAGGATCTTTCTTTATTTTTCTTTTTGTTATTTTTACTTCTGTTAATTTCTCTCTTGTGCTAACTGGCCCTTACATTGATAATTTTGGGAAAGCCTCTTGATTCTTCGTCCAGGTACCATCTTTCCATCACTATTTTCTTTTCGTTATCTCATGTGCATTGCATGCTTATTTCTTTTACATTGACGACAATGTAGATTTTAGGTTGGGGGTGGGAGATTAGGTTACCTAATCAGTATTTTTTTGGTCTTGAGCAAAATTGTGAAAATTTTTTAAAATTTTTCTGGAATTTCTATTGAATTCAAAGTGATTTTGAAGGATAGTTGTGATTTTGAAATTACAAGATACAGAATGTGAGTAATTTATGACTCTTGGATTCAGTTGTCTAGCAGATTTCACACTTAAGTTTGAATTGTTAATCCATGATTAGAAGTTGTAAACATTGATTGAGCCAGGATTGCACATGTCAGATCTCACTTACACATTAAGTTTTCAGTTCGATATTAAATGGTAACTTGGTAATCACTAAGCATGAAAGGAACCAGCCTGAAAAACAAAATTTCTAGCATCAGTTTATAAAAAAGAATTGAAAGAATAAGTCACATAATCGTCATCATAGGTTTGCTCCCTATAGATGAAGATTCGATTCCCCATAGTTGACATGAGAAAAGAGTTAGGCGACAAGTTTTCACCATAGGTTTGCTCCCTATAAGTGCGAATTTGATTCCCCTCCTTGGCACCACTGTTTATAAAGGAAATCAAAGGCTGATAGAACAAAAAGATGATCTAAAAGGCTAGTGTTGGTTTCAGGTTTGGTTGTCACGAATTACTAATGATATCATGAAATTGACAATTGGATCTTTTAATGATTGTAAACCGAGATTACACTATACACTCATGGAACTCAACGTTTAAAATTGTTCTAATTAATGGATTAATATTTTTGAACTTGATTATGAAGTTTACTGTAAGCTTGATTTCAGGAGAAAAATCTTCTCACCATTCACGAATTTTAGAATTTTCACATCTCAACTATATGTTCACAAGTCACTTGAGTTTACAGGAATTGTCTTTTATTTCTGAAATTATTTTTCGCATGTTTTGCTTGGGACTAGCAAAATGCTGGTTGGGGGTTGTGATGAGGGTCAAATATTGCATATCAGACCCCAGTAATTGCATGATTTTATGTAAATCATAACGCCTAATGTCATAATTTAATTGTGTTTTGTCGCAGGATGAAATAAAAGCGTGGATTGAAAAAATGATATTAAAAGCGTGAATTTGACGCTCCGAAATTACCAGAGCTCGGGATGGACTCCAGAAAACCAATAATGAAGATTTTACACGCCTGGGATCTGAGGAAAGCAAGCCAAAGGGGCCCGAAAAAGTTCCAGAATGCAAGATCACATGGTTCCCGCCATCCGATCAACTCGAAACTTCATACATGTGATGGGGGCCGTAAATTAACCGTACATATTAAATTTTATCTACTGAAGATCTCAGGAAGTGGGCCAACGGACAGATCAGCCCATTAAATTTCCAATTTGGGGCCCACCTGATATCTGGAACTGCCTCAATTTAGTCTCAATGGTTTAATTAAGATGGGAAAAAGGATGGAGGGTGCAGATTTCTCATAAACATCATAGTGGGTCCCACGTGTGATGCATGTGCACCATGCACTCACATGCAAGCCGTGCACCGGACGGCCAAGGCGGTCAGCGCGCTGACCCGCACTCTCTCCCTCTCACGTAGCCAGCGTCCAGCGGACGGACGTTGGTCAGACGGTCCTCAGTTGTGGGCCCCACACATCGCCCAAATGCGAGATCTGAACCGTTCATTGATCTTCTGGGATAGGGAAGACCCTCACCTAGGTGGAATTTTGGCTTAATACTGGCGATCACTCGATTCCCACCGCCAAACGTAAGACGGACGGTGGAGCAGAAATTCAGGTGGACCTCATCAACGGAAAGTGCAAACATGCATTCCTGATCGAAATTTTCTCCTCCATCCAATGGACGGAGTGGATTTCCCAAAATAAAGAGTAAATGGGCCCCACCAGAACGGACAGCGAATCCGCGTCCCAGTTTCGGCAGCAGCGAACGGACGTCGCTGGTCCGTTTTGCGAAGAGTTGTGGGCCCCACCCATGGCCTGTACGGCCGATCCAAGCCATCCATCTTGTAGAGGGCTGCGAATACTACAAACCCATGTTGAAACTTTGCAACCATACGTGCACATGTGTGTGATACAGAGGCCACAAAAGGGCTGCCCTGCAACGTTCAAATCTGATCTTTCTGTGTTTTCTTCTCTGGGCCGTATTAATGGACGTTCAAAACCACCCATTCTTAACTGAAATTTCATTCTGAATCCAATGGACGGGGTGGATTTTACAGAAAATACTTCTGTGGGGGCCACCGATCATGGCTGCGAAAATTTGCACTCCATGTCCTGCTACGACTCTGCCACTGACTCCAGCCTTCCAGCAGCTATAAAAGAGGAGTTTTGGACGTGGGGGGGCATTCAGAAAATGGGGGAGCAGATCCAGAGCTCAGTTGGAAGGAAATGGAAGAAAGAAGAAAAAGAAGAAGAAAAGAGAAGAAGAGAGAGATAGAGAAATTGGTTTGATGTTCTTTTATGAATTTTATTTATCCATCTGTTTAATGGATTTTATGGGTAACTAATCTCTCAGCTAAGGCTGAGATGAAGCCCCTAATTTGATTAACTCTTTTATTGTTGAATTTACTTTAAACTTGATGGTGTGTTGTTTCTTTCTCTAAGTGGGCTTGATTGGTTTAAATTCTATACTTCTCCATCTATGAACTCGACCAAAGTATATAGATGGATGTTGTTTGGATGCTTATTCTAGGTGCTTGTGTCTGATCATGAACAAGTTTCCTATAGAGGAAGAAACAGGGTGCTTTAATGAACTATACATTCCATGTGCCCGACCAAGGACATGGGATATGTTATTCATGACATTGCTTAAAGGAATTAGACATTCTGTATGCCCGAGTAAGGACACAGATTGTGCTTTCTCTATACAAGTGGTATCAATCTAGATTAAGGTGAATCAACAGACAAAACAAGGGTTATGATAATTAGGGGTGGATTCGAAAGTCCTAGTGCTCTTTCTCTGATTGAATTTTCTTCCCTATTCTCAATAGTTATTTCCATAAATTTGTGTTTGTAATTCGCTACATTATTTGCTGGATTAGTTAAGGAGAATCACAGATTTGAATTGTGACGATCAGTCCTCGGGATTCGACCTCGATCTTACCGAGTTTATTACTACATCACAACCCTATACTTGGGGAGTGAACAACTAGTCGAAGAAGGCCTAGGACTAGTCGAAGAATAGACCAAACCCATGTAAAATAAACATCCGACTTATGTATCCAAAGTGACCTACTCTTAAGGTCAACCTAAGTCAGTCAGTCAAACCTCAAACATGAAGTAAGGACATTGAAACATTGGAACAAGTGACTTTGAAGTTTAAGCTTTGAAGTCTTGATGTAGTTCAATCTTGAAATATTAATGTAGTTCAATCTTGAAAGTGTCTTGAGTTCTTTACGAACTGCCTTGTACTCTTCTTGAAGTCTTGTATTCTTGAGTCATGTCTTATGAGCAGTTCTTGCAGTCAAGGTTGATCTTTGTACTTGTGAGCTTTGATTGTTGTGAGCTTTGCTTATTCATGAATGTTGATCTTTGAGAGAGCTTCACTTATGCAAGTTATATAACAGTGATTTTGGTACCACAAATTTGACAACAGACAGGGATATAAACTATAGCACTTACAAACCCGATCCCGAACCCGAACCCGATTTCCTAAACCTAAACCTTAACCTATTCTCAATTCCCTAAAGCTATAACCTATAACCTAAACCTAAACCTAAACCTAAACCTTAACCAAAACCTATAACCTAAACCTTAACCTATAACCAATAACATATAACCAAAACTTATAACCTATAACCTAACCTAAACTTAAACCTAAAACATAAACCTAAACCTATAACCTAAAACTACAACCTAAAACCTAAACCTATACCTAAAACCTAAATGTATTCTTAAATGCCTAAACCTAAACCTACACCTAATCCTAATCTCAACTCCCCAACTTAAACCTAAACCTAAACTTGAAAACCCAAACCTAAACATTATCCCGAACCCGAACCCGATTTCCTAAACCTAAACCTTGCCCTATTCTCAATTCCATAAACCTAAACCTAAACCTAAACCAAAACCAAAACCAATAACCTAAACCTAACTTATAACCTAGAACCTGTAACCTAAACTTATAACCTATAACCTAACCTTAACCTAAACCTATAACCTAAACCTAAACCTTAACCTATTCTCAAATCCCTAAACCTAAACCTACACCAAATCCCAATCTCAACTCCCTAACCTAAACCTAAACCTTAACCTATTCTCAAATCCCTAAACCTAAACCTACACCAAATCCTAATCTCAACTCCCTAACTTAAACATGAAAACCCAAGCCTAAACCTGATCCCGAACCTGAACCCGATTTCTAAAACCTAAACCTTAACCTATTCTCAAATCCCTAAACCTAAACCTACACCAAATCCTAATCTCAACTCCCTAACCTAAACCTAAACCTGAACTTGAAAACCCAAACCTAAACCCGATCCCGAACCCGAACCCAGTTTCCTAAACCTAAACCTTAACTTATTCTCAATTCCCAAAGCTATAACCTATAACCTTAACCTAAACCTAAAACCAAAACCAAAACCTATAACCTAAACCTATAAGCTAAAACCTAAACTTAAATCTAAAACCTAAATGTATTCTTAAATCCCTAAACCTAAACCTACACCAAATCCTAATCTCAACTCCCTAACCTAAACCTAAACCTAAACTTGAAAACCCAAACCTAAACCCGATCCCGAACTCAAACCCAGTTTCCTAAACCTAAACCATAACCTATTCTCAATTCCCAAAGCAATAACCTATAACCTAAACCTAAACCGAACCTAAACCTATAACCTTAACCTAAACCTAAAACCAAAACCAAAACTTATAACCTAAACCTATAAGCTAAAACCTAAACTTAAACCTAAAACCTAAATGTATTCTCAAATTCCTAAACCCAAACCTAATCCCAATCTCAATCTCAACTCCCTAACCTAAACCTAAACCTAAACTTCTAAACACGATCCCGAACCCGAACCTAATTCCTAAACCTAAACCTTAACTTATTCTCAAATCCCTAAACCTAAACCTACACCAAATCCCAATCTCAACTCCTTAACCTAAACCTAATCCTAAACATGAAAACCCAAGCCTAAACTCGATCCCGAATCCGAACCCGAACCCGATTTCCTAAACCTAAACCTTAACCTATTCTCAATTCCCAAAGCTATAACCTATAACCTATAACCTAAACCTAAACCTAACCTAAACCGGAACCTTAACAGAAACCCAAACCTAAACCTTAACCTAAACCAAAACCTATAACCTTAACCTAAACCAAAACCTGTAACCTAAACCTTAACCCCAACTTATAACCTTAATCTAACCTAAAACCAAAACCTAAAACTAAAACCTAAACCTATAAACTAAAACCTAAACCTAAACCTAAACCTAAACCTTAACCTATAACCTAAACCAAAACCTATAACCTTAGCCTAAACAAAAACCTATAACATAAACCTTAACCTATAACCTATAACCTAAACTTATAACCTAAACCTAAAATGAAAACCTAAACCTATAAGCTAAAACCTAAACCTAAACCTAAAACCTAAATGTATTCTCAAATCCCTAAACCTAAACCTAATCCCAATCCCAATCTCAACTCCCCCACCTAAACTTAAACCTAAACTACAAAACCCGATCCCGAACCCGAACCCGATTTCTTAAACCTAAACCTTAACCTATTCTCAAATCCCTAAACCTAAACCTACACCAAATCCCAATCTCAACTCCCTAACCTAAACCTAAACCTAAACATGAAAACCCAAGGCTAAACCCGATCCCGAACCCAAACTCGATTTCCTAAACATAAACCTTAACCTTTCTCAATTCCCGAAGCTATAACCTATAACCTAAACCGAAACCTTAACCTAAACCAAAACCTATAACCTTAACCTAAACCAAAACCTGTAACTTAAACTTAACCTAAACTTATAACCTTAACCTAAACCTAAAACCAAAACCTAAGCCTATAAACTAAAACCTAAACCTAAACCTAAACCTAAACCTAAACCTAGAACTTAAACCAAAACTTATAACCTTAACCTAAACAAAATCCTATAACCTAAACCTAAACCTTAACCTATAACGTATAACCGATAACCTAAACTTAGAACCTTAACCTAAACCTAAAACCAAAACCTAAACCTAAACCTATACCTAAACCTTAACCTATTCTCAAATCCCTAAACCTAAACCTACACCTAATCCCAATCTCAATTCCCTAACCTAAACCTAAACCTAAACTTGAAAACCCAAGCCTAAACCCGACCCCGACCCCGAACCCGAACCCGATTTCCTAAACCTAAACCTTAACCTTAACCTATTCTCAAATCTCTAAACCTAAACCTATACCAAATCCCAATCTTAACTCCCTAACCTAAACCTAAACGTAAACATGAAAACCCAAGCCTAAACCCAATCCAGAACCCGAACCCAATTTCCTAAATCTAAACCTTAACCTATTTTCAAATCCCTAAACCTAAACCTACACCAAATCCTAATCTCAACTCCCTAACCTAAACCTAAACCTGAACTTGAAAACCCAAACCTAAATTCGATCCCGAACCCGAATCCAGTTTCCTAAACCTAAACCCTAACCTATTCTCAATTCCCAAAGCTATAACCTATAACCTAAACCTTAACCTATAACCTAAACCTAAAACCAACACCAAAACCTATAACCTATAACCTAAACCTATAAGCTAAAACCTAAACCTAAAACCTAAAATCTAAATGTATTCTCAAATCCCTAAACCTAAACCTACACCAAATCCTAATCTCAACTCCCTAACCTAAACCTAAACCTAAACATGAAAACCCAAACCTATACCCGATCCCGAACCCGAACCTAGTTTCCTAAACCTAAACCTTAACCTATTCTCAATTCCCAAAGTTATAACCTATAACTTAAACCTAAACCGAACCTAAACCTATAACCTTAACCTAAACCTAAAACCAAAACCTAAACCTGTAACCTAAACCTAAACCTATAACCTAAACTTATAACCTATAACCTAAACCTATAAGTTGTAACCTAAACCTGTAACCTAAACATATTACTTATAACCTAAACTTATAACCTATAACCTAACAGTAACCTAAACCTAAAACCTAAACCTTAACCTATAACCTAAAACCTAAACTTAAACCTAAAACCTAAATGTATTCTCAAATCCCTAAACCTAAACCTACACCTAATCCTAATCTCAACTCCCTAACCTTAACCTAAGCTTAAACTTGAAACCCAAACCTAAACCCGATCCCGAACCCAAACCCGATTTCCTAAATCCTAAACCCTAAACCTATTCTCAAATCCCAAAACCTATATTTATAACCTGAACCTGAACCTAAACCTATACCTAAACCTGGAGGAGCTGGCGAGGCAGAAGGAGGAGCAGGAGAGGCAAAGGGAGGAGCAGGAGAGGAGGATAGAGGATCAGCTGGTGAGGCAGAGGAGGATGGAGGAGGAGTTGGTGAGGCAGAGGGAGGAGCAGGAGAGGAGGATGGAGGAGATGCGGGTGGAGCATGAGCGACGGATGACGGAGATGTTTCAGGCTTTCGCTGCACGCTTACCCACCGATGCCCCACCACCTCCGCTTTCATCTTTGTGATTTTTTGTTTATTTGTTTATGTTAAGTTTATATGTATTTATGCGTGAATGAATGTGATGCAAATAAGATTATTTGTGTTTGGATGAATGTAGTTTATGTAGTTTGGGTTTAGATGGATGTGAATGTGAATATGATGAAATGTGTATATCAGGATGAATATGAAGGAATATATTGTTAACAGGTGTATATCAGGAATTTTGTACGGATTTTGAGCTGGAATATTTTTATTTTTTTTTAAAGAAACTTTTGGTGACGAAAATTTTCGTTGCTAAAAGATATGTGAGTTTATTTTTAGCAGCGAAATTTTTCGTTGCTAAAAGTCTTGTACAGTACAAGACTTTTAACAGCGAAAATTTTCGCTGCTAAAAACACAGATTTTTTCTAACCCCAAAACTTTTATATAGTGTTTTTTAGCGACGAACATTTTCGCCGCTAAAAGTTTATGTAGTTTGGGTTTAGATAGATGTGAATGTGAATATGATGAAATGTGTATATCAGGATGAATATGATGGAATATATTGTTAACAGGTTTATATCAGGAATTTTGAACGGTTTTTGAGCTGGAATATAGTTTTTTTTAAAAAGAGACTTTTGGCGACGAAAATTTTCGTCGCTAAAAGATATGTTAGTTTATTTTTAGTAGTGAAAATTTTCGCTGCTAAAAGTCTTGGACAGTACAAGACTTTTAGCAGCGAAACTTTTCGCTACTAAAAACACATATATATTATTTTTCAGTTTTAACGCTAAAAGTTTAAAATTTTTAACAGTGAAAAGTTTTGCTGCTAAAAGTTTTATATAGTGTTTTTGAGCGACGAACATTTTCGCCGCTAAAAGTTTATGTAGTTTGGGTTTAGATAGATGTGAATGTGAATATGATGAAATGTGTATATCAGGATGAATATGATGAAATATATTGTTAACAAGTTTATATCAGGAATTTTGTACGGTTTTTGAGCTGGAATATATTTTTTTTAAAAAGAGACTTTTGGCGATGAAAATTTTCGTTGCTAAAAGATATGTTAGTTTATTTTTAGCAGCGGAAATTTTGGCTGTTAAAAACACAAATATTTTTTTTTTCAGTTTTAATGCAAGAAGTTTAAAATTTTTAGCAGCGAAAAGTTTCGCTGCTAAAAGTTTTATATAGTGTTTTTTAGCGACGAGCATTTTCGCTGCTAAAAGTTTATGTAGTTTGGGTTTAGATGGATGTGAATGTGAATATGATGAAATGTGTATATCAGGATGAATATGATGGAATATATTGTTAACATGTGTATATTAGGAATTTTGTACGGTTTTTGAATTGGAATATATATATATTTTTTTAAAGAGACTTTTGGCGACGAAATTTTTGGTTGCTAAAAGATATGTCAGTTTACTTTTAGCAGCGAAAATTTTTGATGCTAAAATGTTCCGAGTCTTTAGCGACAAAAAGTGGGGAAAAATGTTTGGAGCATTTAGCGACGAAAATTTTCGTCGCTAAAAGTCTAATGCATGATTTTTAGCTACGAAAATTTTCATCGCTAAAAGTGCACTTTTAGCGACGAAAATTTATTTCGTCGCTAAAAGTGACTTTTAGCGATGAAAATGTGTTTCGATGCTAAAAGTTCCGTCGCTAAAAACCTTCTTTTTTGTAGTGTCAGTCAAAAAAAGAAAAAAAAAAGGATTAGGAAATTTCATACCTTGATAAGAGAAGGTTCATGGCCATTCCAAAAAATGTCTGGATAACATCCAAGCCTCCATCTTTGGCCTCGATCTTTTGAATACGGCCATGACACATAGACAATATAAATAATATATATATATATATATTATATATATTATATATATATATATATATATATATATATATATATATATATATATATATATATATATATATATACCACAAAAATCAGACAGAGAAATTATGGAAATGCAAAGAAGTGAAGAATCTAAGGACACCCACCAAGCACACTTTCGAACTGGAAATGAGAATCCTCATCTGCCGATTATGATTATAGCCTTAAGTTCATATGTCACAGAGCTTGTGGCTGAGGGCAGAAAGATAATAACAGTAAGTCGGTGATAAAGAACAACAACAGTCTGTCTCTCTGCTGCTGCTGCTTGTATGAACCATTCCCCAAAAGGCTCCATAATTGGAGATTCTAGCCATCAAATCTTTGGCTTCTCTCCCATTGAACGTGATTGCTGGTTCACTTCTCTTTTCTTTCTCTTTGCAGGACAACTGTCTTGATGGTATAATACGTTATGGTCCACCCATGTTTGGGGCCAATAAAACAATGGTCCATCCATGTCTAGATCACCTAACCATAGCCCCATATGTACAAGCCTCATGTAAAATGGGGTTGTTCCATTGAATGAGAACAGTCAATGGTCCGAATCCACCAAACAAATGCTCATTAATCAGAGGTAAAGATTATTAAATCAATCTGAATTTTGAATGTTGACCTATCTAAATCTAAAGTGGGTCCAGTAACAATGCCAGTTCATTTCTCATACCATTTGGGAATCTACATGGCACCATTAGGCAATGCTCCCGATATGTTTATTCTTACATGATGCCCTTGAGTACCTTAACATTTCAAGAGAATATTTATACACAATGGGGACTTGCATTCAATGACAATGGAACAATGTGCATTTTCTAAGGGAAGAGATCCCAATATATGTGTACTCAAGTGGGTTCAGGTGTGAGACCCAACCTGAGTCCGCATGTGTGCATGTGTGTGTGAGTATGCATTCCATTCATCTTGGTCCCGCGGTCCAACCGGTCGAATTCCGGCGACCTGCGACTTTCTGTTAACATTTGCTGTCTTCTTCGAGTTCGGTCACGTTGACCCGATTCGGATCGGCCCGAGACTCATGCCATCTTGTTCGTATCGGCACCGCGGTTCCAACGCCGTGTCCCGTGCGTTAATCCTATATGTACATCTCAAGTTATGAGTATCGATCGATATGGGCCATTGATTGCATGATTGGTGGACCCCACCATGGTTTGCACATTTTTCATGCACATAATGTCACCCTAGGCTGAAATTTTTAAAAGGCTAACCTTACAACCTTATTTGTATTCCCCACTACAATCATTACTTTCTCTACCCTAGGTAAGAGAGGTAATGGTTACTTCCCTTAAAAGTTTTTTTTCTCTCTTTCCCTCTCATCTCTCTCTCTCTCTCTCTCTCTCTCTCTCTCTCTCTTCTTAATCCCTAGCAACTTCCCTCCATTTCTCCAGCCCATCTCCCTCTCCATTTCCAGCCCCTTCACCCTCTAATCTCCTCCCATCTAACCTTCAACAATCCATCTCACCCATTGAAACATGTCCCTTGGAGCATGAAGAGTAGATTGATGTAACTTTGGAGTAGGATCCATTAAGGTGGGTGCTCTCCTTAGCTTCTTCTCTCTTACTTCTCTTTTCTTTCTTTTCCTTGCATGCATGGAAGCATGTAGGACCTACCAATCCATGGTGGAGGTCCTACATGGCTCCTTGGATGAATGTCATGGGCCTAGATCCTACTCATTTCCTTCCATGGTGGGCCATTCTCCATGGACCCACCATGATGCCTTCTCCTTTATTCTTGCATCTCATAGGCCATCTAGGCCTTTGCATGCATATAGGGAAGGTGTCCCTACCCTCCAACAAATTATCTTGATGCGTAATAACTTACATGTAAGTGTATACATAGTGGATGGCGTGGATTGTGGAGTGAAAGGTCCACTAGTAGTGGGACCTTCCACCAATGGCTGATTGCTTCTTCCTTCTCCCTTTCTCTCTATTTTTCTCTTGTGTATTCTGATGATGTGTGGCCCACCAAGGAGAGGTCAGCAACATCTCAGACCCTTAGCTAGATGGGAAGTCCAAACCCACTTTGACTAGATGCCTAAGCCCACCATGCATGCATGGTTTGGGTGGCCTCCAAAATAGGTTTTTCATGGAGGTCTAAGTGAGCTCATGGGTCTGGAATTTTGTTAAACCATCAAGGTGGACCCCACATGTTAAATCAAGGCCATAAACCCTTTGATTAATTATTAGGGGCGAAATATGAACAACGTATGTTGTTGTCCAGATTTCAGGCCCAGTTTGAGCACGACTTTTGAGCTAATGTTTAGATTTGTTTGCATGTCTTTTTCTCCCAAATTTCTTTGGGATTTTTTTAGAGTGTGAAACCTACTTTTATATAAATGGGGCCCACATCATTTCCCCCATGTTTGAGGCCTATGGGATTGGCCAAAGTAGGCTGACTATCCAGAAATTTCTGGACAGTCCAGCAACATTGCATGTTAGAAATGCTCATTTTTCATCTTGATTTGGCAGTAAGTGGGCCACTCCAGTGGACCCCACTTGCTGTCCATATGTGGGACCATCAAACCCAGCAATTTTCCCGTAATTTGGGCAAGTATAAGCCCACCCCATGTGGTGCCAAACATGGGACAACAGTATTTTCCGCACCAGCAGATTTTCTGGATATTCTTTGCTGGCTATAATTTATATGAATTAAATAAAATACTTATACTACCTCAAAAATTTTAAAATTTTGTAGTGAGGTGTCCCACCCATGGTAGGACCTACCTACAAGATTTTAGGGCCAATGGACCCTATTTGGGCATCCAAAAGGATCGACCAACATACTGGACTGCCAGAAATTTCTGTTGTGCAGTCCAGCAGCATAGTCCCATGAAAAATAAAATTAAAAAAATACTTTCTAAGAAGGTGGGCCATATTTATGGGTCCCACCTTGTTGTAGGCTTGATGAGGGACCTTAGGTCCAAATTTCAGGAATTTTGGAGGCGCAGAACCCACCCATTTTGATGGCCCAAATTCACTACAATTATTTCCAGCAACATTTTACCCTAGACAGATTGTAACTTCGGAATTTATTAAAATACTTCTAAGTATCCAAAAATTATGAAAATTTATAGAGAGGTGGTCCACCTATGGTGGGACCTATCTAAAAATATTTGGGGCCAATAGACACCTGTGCACATCATGAAAAGGGCCGTACTGGCGCACCACATTGGGACGTCCAGGTCAGTCCGATTTTCTGAATAGACTGTTTTCTAAAAATAATTAAAATACTTCTAGTTATCTAAAAATCACAAAAAATTGTGGAGGTGTGGCCCAACCATGGAAAGACCACTCTGCAAATTTTTAGGGCCATCAGGTCCCTGTACCGACTGTGGTGTGTAGCCTACAATTTAGATTAGTTTTGGACCAAATACCCAGGCCTGTAGGATTTCCCACCATGGGACGTCCCTACCTTGGGCTGCTAGGCCAGCATTCCAACGGCATGGCCTACTTGAAGTAAGTGTTATATATCCCCCTTCTTATCTAGTGGGACCCACAGTGATGTGTGTGGGCCATCAGGAATTAAATATACTGTAAAATAATTTTATTGTTGGATTCCAACCAACCCAAGAAAATGGGTGGGCTGGAATTTGGTAATGGGCCTTATAGCCTTGGTTGGGCTGGAATTTTGATAGGCCCGTTGGACCCTTGGGTCCTATATTTACCATGCCATTGTGATGGGTCTTATGGGCCAAAACTCAAGTAGTTGGGCCCTTTCTTGCCTACTATAATAAATCCATACTTGGGCCGAGATGTGAGGCCCAACTTACTCATGTTAAATATAAGGATTTTCCATATGTTGGGATAATGGGCTGCCCATTAGGCCCACTACAATGAGTGAACCCATGACCCTTATGGTTCGGCCCTAATCTTGCTTAAAGGCCCACCAAGTTTCCTATGTATTGGTCTTAGTGTATGGCTCACTAGACCATGGATTGATTTGGGCCTTGGACTTTTCCTTTCATACGTAGTAGGCTACCCTTTTTGGGACCCAGTTGAGGTTAGATGTCCTCCTTGTTGGCCCTAAAGTAGGCCCCTAAGGCTCTTATAGGTGGTTGAAGGCCCACCTTGAACCTTGTTAGGCTCATTTCCTCCTTGAGGTTTTAGGACTCCCCTAGCTTGTGGGTTATCTCAAATTGTTGGGCCCCCATTTTAGAGAACTTCATTTCTCCTTAGTGTACTTATTTGTATATCTTGTCCTTAACCCTCCTTAGGACGGAGGATTCCATATTCTACAGGTAGCTCACTTACATCATTGTGACCCATATGCATCATCTGTGTGAATTGATTGCATTGTATGATGGTCACTGAGGGATGAAGTTCCTCCCCTCATGCACATTGAGTGCCTAAAGCTTGTGCATGATCTGTATCTATGACTATGCATTGGCATCGCATTTCATGATGATACCGCCCTTGCTTCACCAGGGCCTTGCCTCCATAGGGACATTCGTGGATGGTCGTATGTGTGGACACCGAAAATGTTACTTGTGCATACAGGGTGCATAAGATGCCCATGGGTGAAATTTCCAAAACTTTCATGGTACCAAGGATTTGCTTCAACGCCGTGACCGAGTGGAATATATAAGCGCACGAGGGCCTTATACCGTTAGGTCGTGACTCTCACTGTCTTATAGTCAGTTGGATAGGGGTGTGGCCTTACTCGCCTGATGTAAGGAGGCATTGCTAGGCTGAGTTTGACCAGCTCATAAATGGGTCCGCTACCTTCAGGCCTTGCTGGTCATTGGCTATCCACAGGTAGGGTAATGAGGTCTCTTACGCTCGTTTGACTATGCGGGGTCTGTAGAGTGGTAGTCATTCAGCAGTGTAATGGACCCCGGTGATTTCCTTATGAATGAAAATGTACTTGACATGTGGTTTGGGTATGAGCACTGGCATTACTGCATCACATTAGCATTGACTGTATAAGCCCCTTCATGCATTGCCTTGGTATGACGTCCAATACTCATTGCATCGTATTCATAATAAGCCTTGGTAAGGCTAGTGATATTCTCATTGAGCATGTTCTCTCCTTGTACCTCCTACTATTCTTCTGTGCACCATTGTCATACACTTACACCACCCTCTAAGCTTCTATAAGCTTATGCACGATTGATGCATGCAGGTGATTCTAAGCGGGTGTCATAGCGGCAGAGCTTGGAGTAGAGCTGTGCTTGAGGACTCTAGTGTTGTTGACTTTTCTCCCCTTTTATATCATCTTATGTATGTCCTTTTGGACCTTATGGATACCTATAAAAGTTCAAATTCTCATTGGATTTTGTGATGTGTGCCTTTGTTATTCTCAGATATACTTGCTGTGATCTTGGGGATGCTCGTATTGGAATGATTATATTATTTTGGAAATCCTCCTTGTGGGATTCCAGGATTGGAACCTGCATCATGAGCCGAGAATGAGGTACTACGGAGGCTGTTGCGGTCAGAACCGGCCATCGGGTTCCTTATGAGTCCAGTTACTGAGTTTGGGGCGTGACATCAGGTGCATGTATGAACTTCCAAATTCAATTGTAACTTATAACAAAATCTAGTGAATATGAATTCAGTGTAGAGAGCAAATATAAAAGGCAATATTGGACCATTGATCTTTCTTTGAAGGCCATAAATGAGGAAAGTGGGGTTAGAATCAGCATGAGTGCAAGCACAATCCAAACACAAAATAGACCAAGTCCTCTAGGCACAACCAAATACAGTTAGAAGTTAAGCAATTTAAGGCCTATACATGAGGCATACAAGGATGTCAATAGATCAGGTCCTATAATCCCCATACTACAGTAACACGTCCGAGCCTTGCCGTGTCACTTGCAATAGCTGCACATCAAGAATGTTGTTCTTGTAAACATAGTTTTCTTATGTGAGAATCTACAAATACAGAAGGAAAAAAAAATGTTATTCCATGATTACCTTTATCTTTTCTTAATTTCCAAATAACTCCACATAAAAGAAATTAATTGGTATTAGAGTTAGAGATTGGAATTCAACTCAATATTGCATCAACATACATATTAAAGCAATTGAAAACTTACTTATTTCCAAGAACCGAATGAAGGTTGACAATGATCCGCTCTTCTTCAGTGGAGAATTTTCCTCTCTTGATATCAGGCCTTAGATAATTCTACAAACATATTTCAATAAAGCTGAATCTTACAATATGACACGAAAGAACACTACCAAGCCATCATAGGCACTTCAAATAATTCAAGCACGAGCTTGGAAATATCATCTAAAGTCGAAACAAAACAAGAAATTATGATTAAAAAACAAGATATAATTTTCCAAATTATTAAGTCTTGTGTCCCTACCTCTTGGATCTCAACTAAGAATGAAGTTCATGTTTCATCTCATGGCTGCTACGGAGTTCTACACTAAAAAACAAGCACACATGTGTAAAGAAGCACACAAGTACAAAAGTACAAGTTCATGTTTCATCTCATGGCTGCTATGGAGTTCTACACTCCAAAACACGTGCAGAATATGTGTAAAGAAGCACACAAGTACAAAAGTCTTAAGGAAATGCTAGGATCTCTAACCTTGGGAGATATTATGAAATGGTCCATCCACAGTGGAGCCTAACAAACCAATGTTCTGGATAAAAGAACTATTATCATGATCCTCTAGGTAGATTGAATTCCTAAACTAAAAAGAGAGACACATCCGCACTCTCAAACACATAGGAGAATGTAGCTATTGCTTAATGACTGAACGAGATATTGTTAGAGCAATGGGTGAGTAATGAATTGCACAAGTAATTAAATGATCACATTGTTAATAGAAGAGTATAATTTAAAATTGCTTTTCCTCAAGCTAATACCTACATGTCATCGCTAGTTGAAAACATGAAGAAATCATTTGAAGAACACTAAGGAAATCTATCTCTTCAAGCTGACAAGAATCAGATTGTGAGAACCAAAATATCTCATTTATACCAAAACCCTACCACTATTTCAAAATCTAACAAAAGGGAAAGAGCATATTCAGTTAGAATGGTGCAGGTCTGAACAAGCCAGGGGATTACACTTACAATTATCTTGATCTTGTAAGCTTCCAAGAAGAGATGTCTATTATCCGGTAGAGGACATCAAATACCTTCTTATGAAGACTGCAAAAGAAATGTCAGGATCATAACCAAAATTTATACTCCATTTTCTGAAATTCAACCTCTAATGTATGATCATAACCAAAATTTATACACCATTTTTTGAAGACTCCAAAAACCTAGTTTCCCAAGGAAAAAAAAAAAAAAAAAAAGCTGATTTGTAGATAAAAGAAGGTCACAAAAGAAACAGAAACAGGAGTACTGACCTGCATATCCCATCTTTTATTGAAATTCCTTTTAAGGCAACATAGGTCGTGTTACTATATATATGATTCAAAACCATCCAAGATTTTCAAACTTAGTTTCTAGTATCCAAACATATACAAAGGAAAAGAATAAAAAATAAGAAAAAATATACAAAATAGACAATCCAAAAATGCATTCCATTAACCTGCAAGCAACAAAATGGAATTGAAAATTACAATGGACATACATTTTGCATAACCAATCCATAGAAATAAAGAGGTAATTTGAAATTTGAAAGTTATCGAGACATACCTCTGAAATTCAAAATTGCAACCAAGGCCACAAGCTCGTTAATCTCTTTCAATATAGTCAAACCTGGTTAAGGTTGGACTAAGACCCATTAACTTAAAAAAGCAAAAATAAGACTTCATCATGATTTCCTTCTATTTATCAATTTAAACATGAAACACACAAATAAATGCTTGGACACTACCAAGGTGTATTTTGAACATGAATTCTCAACAGACGACTCAAAAGAGAAGAAACTCATGAGCATAATACAAATCCTAAAAATGAGTATCAACCCAACAGAAATATCATGATAAGCATAGTTTTCTACTAAAGTTAAGTAAATAAAGAAGTAGCACCATTAACCAACCTGATCAAGTCCTAAAAGTTAGCAAGCAACCACCAGCAAAACAACATGAAACTGTGAAAAAACACCAACAAGAAACCACCTGTAAGAGAACAGTAAAACTAGTGTTGTCCAAATATAAGCATACTTTATGCAAACCAAAGAAATTACATCATGTGCCTAGCAGGTGGTCAAGCAGGATTATCTGATTATAGACAGCCAATCAGGAAGAAGAAAGCTGGAATATTAAATTAACTTGGTGTGTACTTGAGAAAAAAAGAAGCTAATTGGATCCTCTTTTATGGAATATGCATAATACCTACAACAAAACCTTAATGTAGATCAGCCCAAGTTTGGCCCATTTAAGTCATTGGGTCTAAAAGCAAATAGGGCCTTTGATTTCAGGCCCAAGCTTGCATATTAACATTATACAAGGGCCTATAATCCTCCGCTTGAGCATCAGTATAACAAATTGCAAAACATGAGGATGGCCATGTGATTGGTGCCCATGGATTGACTTACATTTCTCATTTATTTTTGGAAAGCATTACATGCTACACATATAGTGTAAATTTAGGCATATGCAATTACAAACAAAAGAGAAGTGCAATTAGAAAAACCTTTGGCTGCAATTCTACACAATCAACAAAATCAGCATCTGCAACCAACTCCTTTGCATTTCGAGGTCGTAGTCTTACAGCCACTCGAACTCTTCCAAGAATTGTCCCAAGCATCCAAAGAAAAGAAAAGAAATTCAGAATTGATCATAATTAAATTAAAAAAAATCCAGACTACGAAACAGATAAAACAAAAACTATAATATTGGAATCATAGTTTTAAAAACTAGAAAAGTCAAACTAGAGTTAAGTCAAAGAGTAGGTTAAGTTCTATTGAGTCTTGAAGACCATGAATTTTTTGAGTCATCAAACTATAATGGACCAAAACTCCCAATATTCAGTTGTTAATGACACACACCCTTTTTCCAGGCAGGTCGACCAATTAGCCTTCTAAGGAACATAGAGAAAAGGTACACACAATAATCTTTTTATTTTTTTTTCTTTTTTCCTTCTTTTTATCAAGAATCCTCACAATATGATGAGATATAACAAGAGATTTTGATTAAGAGATAATCGAGGAGGAAATAATTCCAAAATAGAGCCTCATGGATACCACCTTTTTTAACAGTAACATCTGCAGCAGATCCATTTCAGTTTATGGTTTTTAATGGTGTAAACAATATACAAAGTTTATGGCATGGGCCAAAAGATGAACTATATAGAAATTTCAGGTGGACCACAACATACAAAACAGTGGTGGAAGACCATTATAAACATTTAATTTTTTTTTTTTTTTATAATTTTTTTGTGGGTCACAACAATTTTGGATCTAATTTTATCAAAACAGGTTGGATACTAGCAGATGGCAAGTGAAAAATGATAGTGTTGGAAATATGTAAATACCCATGAAAAAGCTGGACAAAAGGAAAGTGTAACATGGCCATAAAGATATCTGCGCAAAGAAAGCTTCAAATTGATTAATTTAAAAATAGAAAAAGATATTTGCATACTGTTTGCTACTCCAAACAAACAATATCAACTCACCTAAGGCCCTGTTTGGTAGACACCTAAAAAATGAGTTGATCTCATTTTGGTTAACAGAAACTATGCATTAATCTTGATCTCTAATAGATAATGAGTTCATGTTAAAAGTGATTATGTAATACAGATAACAATCTCTAATACATAATTATTGTTAACTATAATGAGATGAACACATTTTTGGATCTACCAAACAAGTATTAAACATGTCAAATAAAATTGCAGATTCAACTAAATAGAAAATATGAAGTAGAATTGCTTAGTATATTTGTTCCTAATATAAAGAAGCATAAGAATTAACATCTTTTAAAACTGAGATTATTGGCATTGTTAAGCCAGCATTTATTACATGATTAGAAAGCCATAACATATATCTAAGCAAAAATTGTAATATTGTAGCTTGAAAATAGCTTTTTTCCTTCTAAGTTAAAAGTGAATAAAGAAAAGAAAAAAAAAAAAAAAAAAAAACAAAAAAAAAAAAAGAAAAGAAAAGAAAAGAAAACAGAATAAATAAAGGAAAAGAAAAAAAAAGTAGTGAATGTAACAAGCAATCACATTAAGGCAATATGCACATCTAAAAATGAAATATAAAACGCAATATGTAGGATCCCGTTGCTTTATGTAAGGAATTTGAGAAGCTCTTGCTAAAATTTAGCACTGCTGTGAAGTGAGCAGATAACAGCTTTTCATGATGGTGACAATCGCATTGAGATCAAAAACCTTATAGGGCTATTTAGCATGAGTAAGTTTTAAAAAGAAAAACAAATAAAGAACAAGCAGTAGTAGTGATATGGTGAGAGCTATGGGAACGATACTGAAGATTTTTCTTAGTTCATTGAGACACTTGTGGTAGAAAAAATCTCAAAATAGAAGGCATGGCCCAAACTTCATTTATTTTCCAATTTCCAGCACATGGCAATGATACTGACAAATACTTCCTATCAGTCAACGACTAAATGCACAGAAGGATTAGATAATAATTTGATTGAGTGGATAATAAAATGATATCCAATTATCAAATCTATATATTCATCCGTAGAAAGCAGAATCCATATAAAAAACAAAACAAAACTGAACTTTAGTATGCTTTAAGAATTGTTTGGGTATACCCCAAAATCACAATAACATCTACTTTTTGGTGGTCCACTGAGCACTTGGAACTGTGCACAAACAAGAACTGCATTTCACAGGCTCCCATTATCTGTCCCAAACTGATGGTTAAACTGTTTCAAGCCAGGGCAACTGGAAACTATCTGACAATATACCTGGGAGCAAAAGCATCTTGCTCATCCAGATTCAGGTCACTCTAGTCTAACGTACTATTAAGAGTCATCAAGCAGCCATAGCTTCAAAAAGTGCATGTCAACACATTAAAAAGGGTTTCGACAATGCAAATCCCTAATTAGGGATTCGACAATGTAAATCCCTAATTAGGGATTTGACAATGCATATTCCTAATCAGGCGTTCTAAATTGCAGAAATCAACAGCAAGAAGGGAAAAGCCTTACATCATACCTGAGAATCGGAGATTCACGAGTAGTGAAAGGCCGAACTGCAGCAGAGGGCTGAGGAGATTGAGAGAGAGGACTAGGGTTTTTGAGAGAGAGAGAGAGAGAGAGAGAGAGAGAGAGATAAGGATAAAGATAGTGAGAGGGAGAGCGCGCGAGAGGGAGAGGGAGAGGAAGAGGGAGAGGCAGAGAGAGGGAGGGAGAGGGAGAGCATGCGAGAGTGAGAGGGATAGGGACAGAGAGGGAGAGGGAAGGAGAGCGAGGGGGAGTGGAGAGGGAGAGGTAGAGAGAGAGCGAGAGAAGGCGCAATGAGGCTAGGGCATTTTTTTTTTTGAAATTATAGGGACCCTTTGCCTACGGCCGTTAAAACTGGCCGCGGGCAAAGGGTTACCCCATCGGTCAACTAAACTCTATTTTGTTGTAGTGACGTCAACAGTGAGCTCCACTTGGACCCTATATCATGCAAACCCGAAAGGAAAGCAGATAAATCAAGAAAAAGAAGAAGAAAGAGATTGTGGAAAAGACTCAATGATCCTAAGTTGAATACTAGAGATCACAAATACAAGACTATAAGCAATCTCAATAGTCATCTAATCTTGAACTAGAGATCCCCCCCTCCCCCCGCTTCGACAACTATAGTAGAGAATAAGAAATTTTATAAAGAGAATATCAATCAACTTGTCTTATTCCATAGGACATAGGTCCTATTGATAATCAACCTTACAATCTGTAATAAAAGATATAAAATCTAAAAATCTATGAAATAGGAAAGCACTTAAGTAACAAAGCATTCTATTAAGAAAATACCTAAAATAAGAAAATTAGATAAGAAAATATTTATGATTATTCCCTGCATAAAAATAAAGATACGAAAGAAAGAGTAGATTTCCTAATTTAGAGATTTGAGAAAAATGGAAAGTGATGATGGCTAGAAAAGAAAGGTGGTCCTTTTCTTGTACACACGTGCTGATTGTGCTTGCATGATATGCGGGCCTTTTCTTCGAATCTTGATCAATCGACATGTGTGGCCATTTGGTTGCATCACTATCTCTTTGATTAGAAAAGGGATTTCTTCTTGTAATATTTGGTGGATCCCATTCCTTACTTGATCTTGATGCTTTTGGTACATCTTGTGCAGACAACGTAATCTATGCTAGCTGTGTGTTAGATTTATGTTATTTGAAAATCTTATGGGCTAGATTTGATTTTGGATAATCATATTAGATTGTAAAGACACGAATCTGGGACCAATCTGAGTTGTAGGATCGTATGTATAAACATTTGATTTGATGTAATAGGACTCATTTGGATCTGATCTTGTAAATGGGCCCCACCACACAATGTTGAGATATAGATATGATGATTCGTATGTATGCACTGATTTATATATGCTAAAATACTTTGTACACGTGGATTTGAATTTATGATCTAAGGTAGATATGAGATTTTGATTATTGATCAATTGTATGGATCAACACCGATCTAATATGATGGGCCCCACATGGAAAACATAAGAAAATCCAATTAATTTTATGGATTTGGATTCCCTAAATGTCAAGGTTAATTAATGTAACATATAAGATGTTACCGTTTTAGCCGAAGTTTAGCATGTTATTTGATATGTGTATTTTTCCTTAATTAATGACAATTTTAACTTATTTGGTGAATAATCATTTATCCGTGATGATCGAGATATAGGTTCTTTTGCAAGAATTGATTAGAAACATGCCTAAAAATATGTACAAGCGTTAGATTTTACAAAACACTGGGATTAGAAATAGTAACGAAAATGATATTAACCTAGACCCTTTATTTATAGACCATATAGTTTTCATGATCCGTTTGACCTGATATTTTATCACATGCATATCTAGAGTTGTACATGAGTTGAACAAGGTCAAGCTTGGCATAACTCGACTTGGCTCAGCCACTAGCTGGCCTTAGCTCGAACTCGCCTTGGCTTGGTCCTCGAGCTTGATTGGCCAGCTCGGATTGGTTCGGTCAGTAGCTTGGGCTAGTTCGAGCCTGTGCGGCATTTTCTCGAATACATGGAGTGCACCTTCAGTTTCTCACAGTATGTAAAGTAACAACAACAGTTTATAGGTATTTCATCAAACACTTAGTAGGCAGCATCAAAATTAAGATGCAAGGGTATTTGTTTCATATACATACCTTCCTCGCCACCAGCCGACACTTCGTTAAGTCATTTCATTAAACACTTGGTGACCAACATCAATATCAAAAGAATTAAGTCACTGAATTGGTTCGATCCGAGTTCAATTCGAGTTAAGGTTCGATCCGAGTCGATTAGAGCTCCGACAAGCTCGAATTTAGCTCGAAATTTTTTCGAGCTCCAAATCGGCTCGACTCAGCTCGAACTCAGTTTCGAACCGAGTTAAATCAAGGTTTTTTGAGTTGATTCGAGCGAGTTAACTGAGCTAACTCAGTTTGTGTACAGCTCTATGCGTATCTAACATAAATGAACCATACATGTCAAATTTCAACCCTTAGATCATTACAAAAATGCCCCAATTACCAAATCGGCACCTTAACCCTTGATTTTAATGTCCATCAAGTGAGGAAAGTTCATAGGTAGTCATATTCGAATACTTCCCTTCCTGTGAATAACTTGGATCGCCCATCATATGGACTGAATATAAGATATAGGTGCCTCACATTGATAAGCATTTTTAAGCTCCAAGTTACCACATTTTAAGAAATAACCAAGCTTACCAAATCTTCTTATATCTTAAATCTTTCAATTGACTCACTTTCCAGCGTCAATCACAACCCATATTTGGACAATGTCTTGGCCTTATACGAATACGAGATTATACAAAATTTGAATTATAATCGATGATCCTACATCATCAGACCACGTTAAAGTTGGTTCCTGCATTTTGGCGCAACATGTGAAATTTTAGATTTAAAACTTTTCCACCCTTGATCAACCACCAGTTTTTCCAATCATTTTTCTATCATGACTACACGTTTCTTCCAATTTGGGATCATAATCATCATCTATGGACCCTTAAATCAATACCAAGTCATTTTTGGCATCCACCAAGCCATTTATTAAGATCAACCAATCTAGGTAATAGATCACCAAGAAAATTACATATCTCGACTCTACTCTTCAACTTAAATAAGGTGAACAGTTTAGTATTCTTAAAAGATTGGCTCTTAATTGTTTTAGGAGAAACCCACTTAGAGTGGGAGGGTGTGGATGCCCACCTCATGTTATAAGGGGGTGTGTTAGACGTCCCCTCTTCAAAACCCTTTGACACACGCCCTTCTCTAGCCCTCCTCACGTCCAGCCCCTTACATGTTGAGTGAGAGAGAGAGAGAGAGAGGACGCCCTGGCTTAAGGACTCCCAACCCCCTTCACTTATTTCTTTTACATGTGTGACACCTCCAACCATTGCTCATGTGTGACGTCATGGTTTGTGTAGCCGCCTCTTTTTTCAAATTCAACTTAGGGTTTTCATCTAAGGATAAGGTGAGGAATCCTTTTAGGCTTATGCACAATTCTAGCTATTATATATATATATATATAAATTAAATCTAGGCATTGTTTTCCTTGATTATTTGCATGTGGTATGATTGGTGTAATTTATGTTAATTCTTTATTTTAATTTATTTTATTATTTTAAATTCGAGGATGATTGAATGAATCTACATTTGGATATGTTTGTTGGAGAATTTAATCATGAATGGGCCTAAACCCTAACTACATGATGTAAGGTTCATAAATTATGTGGAATTGATGTTGGAAACCCTATCTAGATTAAGTGTACAAACCTATGACACCTAGATTAATGTCCTATGATGTTAGATATCATGGGAACATGTATATCAATGAGTTAATCCACTATGATGAGCAAAGCTGTCGAGGCTACAAGGTGTGGCAACCAGGTTAGCCCATATAAACCCTTTATATTGTAATATGGATTGGCTTATTTATTATGGTGTTAATGGTGTCTAACCTGGGAAATATGTGATGATATAGCGCAGGGATTTTTTTATTAATATGAAAATATTACATGCTTAGATGTATGAATATGGATTCAAGGGTAGAATTATGTTTATTAAGGAACAATGTGAAAACTGAAATGGCGGTGAAGACCGCACTAGTTGAAGAAGGAATATGCCAATATGTCTTAGAGGGGGTGAATAGGACTTTTAAAAGTTTTTATGATTTATTTTAAGATGCTATTACACTAATCTTAACAACAGACATATATTAGGATTACTAAAAAATAACTCTACTGGCTTCCAAGCCCGGTAGAGGATCCAATCCCAAACCTTTTTAGAAGTAAACAATATGCAAACTAGTTTATGATGGATATGATTGTGTAAGTGTGTAAGGTGTGATATCAAAAATTCGTATATATAAATATTGAAGCAAATCACACAATCAGAAGAATAACAATCTCAAACACAGTCATTTTGATAGTGGTTCGACGATCAGTCTACTCCACTCTCGGCAGATGCACTCAACCCTTGAGTGTGCCAGATTTCACTAAGGAGGTTTCACAACGGTTCTCCTCTAAACTAAGGTTTTAAATCAGGTTCACCTTCAACCTTTACAACCTACGCTGAGGCTGACTGTTTATGCTCTCACGAGTAAGGGTCAACACAATGCACCCACTTTTAGTCACACTAGCCAAAGATCTTCCATAAGACCCTACCGGAGGTTTCTACACAGTTCACCTTCAACCTAAGGTTTCACAGCGGTTGACCTTAAACCTAAGGTTTTGCTGGTTCACCTTCAACCAGATGTTTATACTCTCCACAGAGCAAGGGTCCACACAACGCACCCACCACGTACACTCCCACCGGAGGCCTCCTTGAAGACTTCAAAGGGTGAGAAACACTTTAGACCCAATCCTATAAAGGAATGATCAAAAGGTTCCTTTTGGACTCTAGATACTTACAAATAAGTTAATGAGTCCCGATAAGCACAATGCCGAAGATCTCCTCCTCCTTGTTGACGAAGAGTCTTCTGCTCCCTTGATCCGCAACACGAAAGATGTACCGATATATGGTGACGGGTTGGGTCAAGGTTATGATGGAATCCTACTCTCTAAAGGTTTTCCTATAAGAAAGATAAAGTAGTTCCAATCATCTAGGCATTCAAGACATCCCAACTTAATGATTTGTCATTAAGGTGGTAGCTAAAGGATCCTTGAATGCGGAAGTTCTTTCCCCAATCCACTCTATTGAATATCAATGGTAAGGGTGGATTGGAGGATGAACTTCCCTGAGAGAAAGGGCTTTGGGTATATGATCTAATGTTAAACACTCAAAAGCTCTCTCTACTTTCTCTCTCCCAGCAATAAAGGCAAGACTCTCTATATATAGGCAAAAGGTTCCAACGGATATAAAATAGTCACATTTATGACAGATTTCGATATCATCGAACAGTGTCGATATCATCAGGCGTATATTCTCGATAACATCGACGGTCCGCTCGATGACACAAACTCAAATGTCATACGCTTTTGAAACCTTTTGCCAGCTGGTCGAGGGCATCGATACTTGTATCGATGTCATCAGATTTCGAACTTCGATTCCATCGATATAAGGATCGACTCCTCGACTTTTGAAAAATGAGAGAGACTTGACTTGAAATATTTCAGGTTTTTAAGATATGATCGAGGGTCAGCTGATGTCATCGAAATTTGCATATCGATGCTATTGAAGGCAGTGTCGATGAGATCGATAAATCCTATAGATTTACCAATAAGCTCGCTGGACAGATTGTGTCCAGTCTCGATCCAATCGAATCGGCCTCAATATCATCTACATATGAATATCGATTTACTCGAATGGCCCCCGATCAAAGTAAAAACCAACATAAAATATTTGTTGGAAGAATTGTGCGCCCTCGATCAATATCATCGATGGACTTCCGATCTTATCGATATTTGATTTTAGATCATATCGGAAGGAGCATCGATATATTGATGGAATTTGAAATTTTCTTTAAAAAAACAGGGGCGCTGAAAATCTGCCTGTCGATAATATCGAGTCGATTTCGATAGACTCGAGATTTGAATGTCGATGATATCGATAGGTGTATCGATACATCGATAATTCGTCCAGATATGTTACGAGGTTGCTGAACATTTTTGGTCCTCTTTTCGATGGTATCGATGGAGTATCAAGGACTCGATACCGCAAGTCGATCATATCGAGATGTGTATTGATACAATCGACAGGGCAAGAAAACTTAGAGAATTTTCGTATTTTGAAAAACGTTTTCTTACCCACAACCCTATGATGTTCTATTTTATTTTTAAGGGTTTTAATATACCTGATGATTTTGGGACAAGGGATGTGAGGCTTAGATTTACCTGTGGCGAGCTTGCACACTTCCGGTTGAGGCAGACGCTTGAATTGATCTTCCTATCAGGCTCTGTAGATAAACTAATTCAATACTCATGCTAATTGACAAACCAGGGCACTTTAAAAAACTATGCCTGTTTTATGATGAATATCATGTGTTTATAGACATAGTACACCTATGTGATAATATGATGATTGATTTATGTATTTTGAATGCCACATCACAAGGAAACCTCTCTCCAAAGTGTTTTGGAAACATGTTATGGAATTATAGAAACATATGAGGTTTATGTTATATAATTATGAAAACCCATGTGTTTTATGTTATAGATTTGGTATGGAATATCCATATGTATAGATTAAAGTGAATTATGGAGGATCCAATGGTTTGATTTTTTCTTATGGTGGATACATGAATGGATGATGATGAATTGGGTCATATGTAGCATCATGTCTATCTTAGGGTGTAGTGAACAATGGGATGGGGTGAGATGGTGACTTATTGAGTATGAGCATAGTTAAACTAATTAGATGTTAAACTAGATTAATTAAAGGATTGGCTTAATCTCATGCATTCATTGGGATTCATGAGTTAGGTCAACCCCTTTGGCTGTTACAATAGAGAAAGTGACAAGATATTCTGATTTCTTTAGTTGTACACTATCTAATGAAAGCGACCGGATATCCCCGTTTGATTAGTTGGGTTCTTAGAGCATGTGAGAGCGACAGGACATTCCCGTCTCACATGAGGCATGTGAGAACGACAAGATATTCCCTTCTCACATGTGGCTCAGTAAATTCTAATGACTAGTGGATAATGAGAGAGATAGGATCTTTCCCTCTCATTTAGTCAAGGTGCCTTCATCAGAGCATGCATATCAATCATTGCATTAATTAGGATTTTACATGGATGTTTTTCTTGAATTATATATGGGATGATTATACTATTGTTATGATAATCTTGGGGGATGCCCTCACTGCGTTGAATCTAGGCAACTCATTCCTCACAGGGAAAAACAACCATAGATTATGCAGGTGACAATTCAAAGAATGAGCTAGACTTAAAGGTGAGAGTAAAGATTGTCCGTGGTGACGGATGGTGATGATGAAGCCAAGACGGCTTGGACAAGATTCTTGTTTCTTTTATTTATTTTGCTTTCTTGGTAGTAGTTCCTCAAAAATTTAAATTTGTAATGAGTCCGATGGAAAAGGATTGAGCATGTACTAATTTGATATAATAATAGTGAATGGAACTTAGAGTAGTATGTAATGGAATGAGAATGAATTTTTCCCGTCATTTATGCCATGATTTTCATTGAAATAAGAGATTATAATATTGTAAGGAATATGTGCAGTATTTATAATCTATCATATTAAAATTATTACCTTGGAATTCCTTTTTTCGTGTTTTCCATGAGAGTTGAAATCTCGAGATGTTACAACTAATTAGTCCGTGGGTTTAGTGGACAACCCACCATAAGATTGAATGTTAGATACCATGAGACATGATTATAAAACATGTTAGATACCCGCCATAAGAATTTTGGGCTCATCAATTGCTTTTCATTTTAATAATTCATTGGAAGTTAATCAACTAGTCTTAGAATAGAATTTTAATTTGACCAAACTTTGAACGACTAATTTGAGTTACATGCAAGTACTATAAAATTTATTTAATGCAACATTTAAAACTCAAAAACTTTGGGGTATTCTGTGTTATATGTGTGGAAACCAGTCCATCTATTAGTTGATAATCCTTCTATTCACTTTATGCATAAAAAATCAGCCAAATAAAAAAGCTTAGTGGGGCCAAACTGATTGAAACAATGTAAAAATGCACCAAAAACCTCGTAAGTTCAAGCATTATGGCCTGCCTGAATTTGTTGTCAACTTCATTTTTTATTCTCCCTTGACCGTGAAATGTTATCCTAATGATTGGGTTTGATGAAATCTAAAAACCATGGTGGCCTCACATATAACCTACGGTTGGCGTCCCATCCCCATTGTTCCTTGTGCTTTGGCCCACCTAAGTTAGCACTACCAAAAAATGGACCAAAGGCTACGGACTATGTTGGCTTTCAATACGGGGTTAAGCTGTCACTATATTACTACGACTTTAAATTGTAGCTAAAAGCTCAAACAAGATGGAAAAAAGTCGCGAGTTTTATTTCCATCGGGCGGGCTCTTTTCCCTTTCTTTATTCCTCCCTCTATCTCTCTCCCCTCGTTCTAGGGCATTCTATTTTCCTCTTCTGACAAAAGAGAGTCCTCCACTGGTCTCGCCGTAGAGAGAAATCGAGCCCCAGATGGGTGACACAAAGAATATGATTTCCATCGGCCTCGTCTGGGGCATCATCAATGCTATAATATGTCGAGGTGCACTCCTCTGCCACCAGAAGCTAGACGTTGCCATGACAAATCCCCGTCATCATCTCTCCTCCACGAACAGACCCTAGCGCATCTCACAAATGGATGTATCTTTTCCTAGCCTGGCAAACCATCCCTTTCCTTATAAACTCTAGCCTATACTGCTTTCTTCTCATCTAAGGTGACCCTCGAGTCTCTCGTCGTTCCGGTCACCAATGCCATGATGCTCACCATGATAGTTGTCGCAGCCATGGCCCCAGGTGAGGAGACACGTGTCTGAAATGCATTGTTAGGTACTGCGCTTATCGTTTTTGGTGTTTGGATTTGTATTTCCTAAGGAATTTTAAGAAGCTATAGATTTTCTTTTCCACATTTTGATAGATTTGTGTGTAGGTAGGAATCCCCACACATATTTGGGTATGGATTTTGTACATTCATTTTTTCTTTTGGGAATAAACCCATTTCATGATTCATAAAAAAAGATCTCTCCATCTGCCTCTTTTGGATCTGAGAGAGAAAAAAGAACAAGACCTGCTCTAATTGAGGATTTCCGTAAAATTGTAGCTAAACCATTACATGCGAAACTTAGATATATGTCTAGTTGTCCTAGAGGGGGGTGATTGGGAATTTTCAAAATTTATTAACTCTTTTTGCAAACACTTACTTCTAATTACATAGATAGAGATATTTAAGCTAGAATAAGTTTGCAAAGAAAATTAGGATAGTGATATACATAGTTGTGGCCTATTATCAAACATGTATTGTGTAGGAATTGTGTAAAGCATACCAAGTAGTTAATCAACACAAAACATGAAGTAAAACATTCAACACATTACACAACGATGTATAGTGGTTTGGCTACATGCCTACTCTACTCTTGGCTCTCACACTCTCTCCTAGAGTGTGTCAGATTTCACTATCCAATGGCTTTAAATAAGGTTAACCATGAACCTTTACAACCAACACAAGGTTACCAAAATTTCCCACATAAGGCACTTGACAAGCCCTGCACAAAAGATACAAGTTCTACACAAGAACTACAAAATTATCCTACACAAGGACACTATATGTCCTACAAAACTGCCCCACATAAGGCATTCAATGTATCCAACATAAAGATTTACCTTAAGATGTATTGTTGGAACATCAATGAATGTAGAAGTTCATAGTTCAATCCAAGTAATAAGTATTACAATGATTACATTTAAGAATGGATTGAATGGTGAACTCCTATGAGGAAAGAGGGCTTGAGAGGAAGGGTATTTACTCCTGGAACAACTCTCTCAAAGCTCTCTTCAATACTCACTTGCAAACCCTAGAAGCAACCCCAATCTTTTATAAAGTAAAATCTCAACGATTAGAAAACGGGCATAAATTTGTCAGGTTCAATGTCATCGAAGGGTCTTTGATGTCATCGAAGTTGCCTTCGATATCATCAGACCTTCTTCGAGTTCATAGAACCTTGCACATGATTTTCAAATAAGTGTTAGATAGTTTTTATTCAATGTCATCGAGAATCCTTTGATATCATTAAATAAGACATTCGACGTCATCGAGATTTTTTTTAAAAAATACTCTCAGGTTGCTGGACTAACAGGGTTCATTTACAATGTCATCGAATATCCTTTGATGTCATTGAATTTCAAATTTCAATCTCATTGAACAAGGTTCGATGTCATCAAATCAGTTAGGATAAATTGCATTTTCTTGTTAAACTGATGATGAACATTTGCGATGTCATCGAGGTCAAGTTCAATGTCATCAAGAGTTTCATGGTTTTCCTTTGTAAACTCTCTGGACCAACTTGTCCCATTTACGATGACATCGAGCCTACTTTGATGTCATCGATGACATGCCTTTGACGTCATCGAACATAGTTCGATGTCATCAAGCATTATGATTTTCCTTGTAAACTTGCTGGAGTGTTTTGAGCCATTTGTGATGTCATCGAAGTTGGTTCAATATCATCAAACATAAAGTTTTGATGTCATCGACAATATCCAAAAAATTTCAGTTTAGTTGCTGGATAGTCAAGGCTCATTTCCGATGTCATCAAACTAACTTTGATGATATAAATAGAGTTCGATGTCACTTCGATGACATCGAATGTAGTAAAATTTTCAGTTTAACATTTAACTCCAAAAGCTACAAGGTTAGGCTTGTAACACCTTACTAAAAGATGTTCCTAAATTATTTTGAGTATGTATGGACCATGGTAAATGGAGTTTTATAAACATAAGGGTTTGGTTAGGTTTGTGAGGCTTGATTTACCTATGTATCATGCTTGAACCTCCAAACTTAATGAGCCTTCAATCTTGATTTCTTCATCGGGGCTCACTTGACTTTAGGACTCATACTTCACGTTAATTGACAAACAATGGCACTTTCGATCCCTCCCTTTTTCAATTACATTACAAAATACCTAACAAACCCTAATCACAATATACAACTCAAGATTACATTACATTACATTACAATCAGGACTATTACATAAGTAAAGCTCAATTACTTCTTGACTTGAGTTGCTCCCCCTAACTTCCTGCATTACCATTATCAACAAAAAGATACATGAGTAATGGTGGTGGGAGTTATGGTTCTCCCCCTTTTTGTCAGTGATTCACAAAGGTTAATAGTGTATAATAGAAACACATCACTAAAGATTAAGGAAATAGGTCTAGTGTTATCAAGAAAAAGAAACCAGGCTCCATCTAAAGACCTAGGGTGATACGAATAATGGTCTGTCCTAGGGTCACAGATGGGGGATCTAACACCGGAGAGTGACAATATGTAAGGAAATGATAGAGTTGGTCTGCATGAGTCGGACCGCAAAAGGACAAAACCAGGCTCCATTTAACCGCATCAAGAGCGGCTTCGACCCCATAGGGATGAATACATTCTCGGAGGATTTGGCATTCCAAGATGAGTTTTCGCCCCTTAAATTTTTTGAAAAATGTGGCATTAAGGGTGGGGGGTAGGGGGGTGGAGGAACCTTAGGCTGCGACGTTCCTTGTCGTAGCATACCCTGTTGTGAGGCAGGAGATGCCGACGATGAAGGCACTGGCAGAGCTTTGGCTCGGTCGGCTATGTAAGGAGCACACTTTTTAGAGGACATTGGGCGAGATGACTCCTCGACAAGTGGTTGTTTTCCCTTGTCCTTGACCATAATGTGATTCAAGAAAAAGAATGATAAGGATCTTCTAAGAAGAAAAACCCAAAAATGAAAACGCCCAAACGATAGAACCCTAAATAGAAAAATGGAAATGAAGAGGAATCAATGGTTTTCTTACCGGAGATGAGTGATTTGAGGAAGGAGGATGAGAGAAATCGGCCCAGGGAGCTCCAAAGGTTGGCCAGGTGGAAGATGGACGAATGAGTTGCAAAAGAGGAAGAAGAGAAAGTGAAAAATGATTCAGTGCATGCCCCTTTTAATTTGATTCTGCGTTTGTTCGATGTCATCGAAGTCGCTTCGATGTCATTGAAATTCAAGTTTCAATGTCATCAAAGATGTGTTCAATGTCATCAAACCTTTTTCGATGACTCATCTTCCATGAGCACTTCGATGTCATCGAAGGTGACTTCGATGTCATCGAATGTCTCATCGAAGCCTAGACAGATTGTCTGAATTTTAAGTTTTCAGCATGCTTCGACGCAAAGTTTGAGATGTAAATATATATCTACCTATAATGCAAGATTTGTACACTCAGTATAGGACATACAAAATTTATAAAAAAAAAGGAAATCAAAGTAAACAAATACATATTTACATAAAAAATATTTAATGAGACCAAAGAATCTCATATATAACAGTTAAAATAGGTGGGCCAATAATGAAACTAGATTGTGCATACCCCAATAGATTTTTGGAGATCTCCAAATCTATTGGCGTCCAATGACTTCATTATTATATCGGTAAGTTGTTGCTCGGTAGGCACGTAGTCCAACACAATGACATTCTCTTCAACAAGTTCATAGAAAAAGTGGCGTTAGATGTCTATGTGTTTAGTTCTAGTGTGTTGAATTGAATTTTTTGATATGTTGATGGCACTAGTGTTATCACAAAATAGTGTCATTGTGTTTTATTTCATCCCATAATCCAGCTACATTTGCTTCGTCCAAAGAAGTTGTGCACAACAACTATTGGCTACAATGTATTCGGCCTCGGTGGTAGCTAAGGATATGGGGTTTTGTTTCTTGCTATACCAAGACACTAGACAATTTTTGATGTAAAAACAACTACCGTTGGTTGACTTGTGATCATTAATATTACTAGTCCAATCGGCATCCGAATACCCAACAATGATATTAGATGTGTCGAACGGGTACCATAGCCCAAAATCAGTAGTCCCAGCCACATATCTAATTATTCTCTTAACAACGGTTAGATGTGATTCTTTGAGATAAGCCTGGAACCTAGCACATGCACCTATGCTAAATGAAATGTCCGACTGGCTTGCTATAAGGTATAGTAAGCTCCCTATCATGCTGCGGTACAAATGTTGATCCATGCACTTGCCGGTTAAATCTTTTGAAAGCTTAAGTGTGGTGCTCAAGGAGTATAATGTGTATAGCCAGAATCAAGTCCAAAACATTTTACCAATTCTTTGGCAAATTTTGTCTGGCTAACAAATCTCCTATTTTGCAACTGTTTCACTTGTAGACCCTAGAAAGAAATTGAGCTCACCAAACAAGATCATTTCAAATTCTGATTGCATAAGATTGACGAATACATGAGCCATATCTTCACAAGTGGATCCAAAGACAATGTCATCAACATAGATCTGGGCTATGAGTAAGGCTTTACTGGTCTTTTGAGTGAATAAGGTTTTATCAACACTCCCCTTGCAAAACTGGTGGTCTAATAAGAATTGCGTCAAATGCTCATACCATGATCGAGGTACTTGTTTCAAACCATAGAGTGCTTTTCTCAACCTATATACTTGTTGAGGATATTTGGGATCAATAAATCCCTTTGGTTTTTCAACATATACTTCTTCCTCTAATACACCACTGAGGAAGGTGCTTTTGACATCCATTTGAAACATTTTGAATTGTAAAGAACATGCAGTATTGGACATGAGGATTCTAATGGACTCCAATCGCGCTACCGAGGAAAAAGTTTCATCAAAATCTATGCCCTCAATTTGCGAATATTCCTACACGACGAGTCTAGCCTTATTCCTTACCACATTCCTAGATTCATCGAATTTATTTTTGAAGATCCATTTTGTTCTGATAATAATATTTTCTTATGGTCTAGGGTGTAGTTTTCACACCTCATTCCTTTCAAATTACTGCAGTTCTTCTTGCATTGCTACAATATAATATTCATCTTGAAGAGCTTCTGCAACATTCTTAGATTTATTTTTTTAGGTGAAACAAAGATGACTGTTTATGGTCTCAAGCTGTCATCGAGTTTTCACACCAGCTCTAGGATCTCCAATTATCTGATTGAAAGGATGATCCTTGACAACCGGCATGTCACCCAATGGTTGAGACTCATGTGGTGAAGTGGATTTGTTATATGATTTACCTATAATGCACTGTTCCACATCTTCATCCACATCAATGGTAGGACTATTTTTGTCAGGTGGTTGGTCATCAACAACCACATTAACTGTTTCTTATATAGTGAATGTCCTAAAATTGTAGACCCTGTAAGTATGACTATTCAAAGAATATCCCAAGAAAATTCCTTCATCGCTTTTAGAGTCAAACTTTCCTAAGTGTTCCCAATCTTTAAGAATGTAACATTTACTTCAAAAAACCCAAAAATACTTAACAGTGGGTGGCTTCTTATGTCACAATTCATATGGAGTTTTGTCTAATCCTACTCTAGAGTATACATGATTAATTCTGTAGCAAGCGTTGTTGACAACTTCATCTCAGAAAATTTTTGGTAGGTTTTTACTGTTTAGAATAACCGAGCCCTTCTCTTGCAACACCCTATTTTTTCTTTCAGCCACTTCATTTTGTTGAGGAGTTTTTGGTGATGAGTACTCATGTCACATTCCAGATTCATCGCAATATTTCTAGAAATAATCATTCTCAAACTCTCCTCCATGACCACTCCTAATTCGATCGATCACATATCCTTTCTTCTGTCTAGAGTCACTTAGTGAGTTTTTTAAACTCTTCAAATGTATCCGAATTTTCCATAAGAAAGGCGACATAGGTAAAATTGGAATAATCATCAACCACCACAAAAAAGTGTCTCTTTCCACCATAACTCTCAACCCTAGTGGGACCAACAAGGTCCATATGCAGTAATTCAAGTGGTTTTGAGATTGCTATGGTGATTGTCTTTTTGTATGCAACTTTAATTTGTTTTCCTTTAAGATAATCATCACACATAACCTTCTTCATCTTCCCAATCTAGGGAAGTCCTCTCACTAGGTGTTTTGAGCTAAGTTGAGACAAGTTTCGGTAGTGAACATGGTTGAGTCATTGGTGCCATAGTTCAGACTTATTATCCCTGGCCAAGTGACATCTAGTGGATGGGACATTTTCTCCACTGCTTTCAATCACATAGCAGTTGTCACTGGTGCGGAGACCTCCCATAATTAATTTTCCTATTTGATCTGAGATCTCACACACTTCTTTGAAGAATTTTGTAACACCCCATACTTTCTAGTACTTGGGTGTTACCATGTAATCTAGTTTAATATAAATAGAAACCTAACCTACTTAAATATTCATGATCACTACGGTTTAAATCTGATCGTTTAAAACAGTCCCCGTTTGTAAGATAACCCATCCATCCATTGGGGTTCGAACCATCACACCATCAGTACAACCCGTTGTTAGGACTTCGATCACCTCGATAAAAGAATCAAACCATCTAGAGGTCATATGATATTTAATAAGTATATTATTTTATACAAACATAGATCAAACTTTATAGATGTATTTTAATAATTTATCTGAAAATGTATTGAAATAGGGTGATATGTATATATTTAATGCATATGAAAATAATATTATATTAAATAAATATAATGATTGATAATTTCACAATGTATAATTGAACTATAAATATTAGTGTAGTATTAAATATCTTTTATAAATATGTACACAAAATTTATTAGATATTTTAATAAAATTGTATATTATTTAACAATGTGGTTTTAAATATGATATTGTACAATTTTCAATTCATATGTATGTATAATATGATATTGTATATTATGAATTTTATATTAATAAATATGTGATCAATAGCATGTATGTTAATATAAAAAAAATAAATTATATGTATATTATGTATGAGATTTCAATTATTTTAATTACAAGTAATATACAAAAGTAATAAAATCTATATTAATATTAGTATTGGTTAGTAATAAATGATGAAAGCCATACAAATGACCCTTTAGGACCATTTAACCATCGATGTTCGATTTCGGGAAGATCCAGCCGTCAGATTGATGGAAATCTACCATCAGAACTAGAATCAATTTGTATCGCCCACCTGAGCGTGGGATCCACCTGATCCTTAGTCAAAGGTCCTGCATGGAGCCCCCAAAGTGAATAGACAGTGGGGATTGTGTAAAACATCGTTGTTGGCACCATGTTTATGGTGCACGTACACCATGGTGTAGTGCACCTAATATGCATCAGGCATGCCAGCCCCTGTCAAACTAGGGCTCACTGCAAATTCTCTTAAATAGAGAGAATTTCTCTCTCTCTCTCTCTCTCTCTCTCTCTCTCTCTCCTCTCTCCCTCTCTCCTTCTCTGTTGTCTCCAGTCGCAGACGGACAGACGTCGTCTGTCTGTTTTGATCAGTGGCCCACCGTGACCACCCCTTAGGACGATCAAAACCGTTCATCTTGCTGGGAATCAAGATTTTAACGGACCCTAGGTGGACTCACTTGCTGGAGTGCACCCACATGCACACAGGAACCGACACAAACAGGGCCTGAAAGCACATCGTTTTAAAAAATGAAAACTGTCTCATTGCCAGCTTGACAATCCGCGTGAGAGTAAATCCTCCCATTCCGACCATCCATTTCAAACCGATCCTAGCCCTCCAAAGCTAGGTTTTTGCTACAGAGAGAGAGAGAGAGAGAGAGAGAGAGAACAGCAAAAAATCTCTCTTATTGCCCCAGCTCTAACCCACTGAGAGATCTTTGTTGGACCTTCGAAATCTTTCTTCCACAAGCTCTTGTGGACCTATACGAAGTGTCCAACAGAAGCACAATGGAGGAAAACTCACTGATTGGAGATCCGCCATTGGAATCGCACCATCTTCTTCGCTGCGTCTGTCAGGTTCGGGGAAGGTTGTGAATTGAGTTGCTCGAGTTTAGATCCTCCTGGAAGTCTCAGAAGGAAGAAAGGAAGGAAAGAAATAGAGAGATAAAAGAAAAGAAAACTAGAGGTGGGGAGGTGTGGCTGTTGCACCACGCCGATACAACCTAACTCAAGGCCTCGCTAGTGCGCACCGCTGGTCGGACTTGGTCCAACAACCTCACTGGGCATGCTGGAAGTAATGGGAGACGATGATGATATGTCTGCAGATCCTTGGGCCCTGCATTTTCTTTTCTCAATCCAATGGTCAGGATCTGATAAAAAGGATTCAGAGCAGTTGCAAGAAGAGGATTTTTCTCGGGCAAGAAGAAGAGCTTGCATCAGTTAGTCTCTAACATGTTCTTGACTCTTGATGGTCTAACGGTTTGGATCTGATGATCTTACTAGACATGAACGATTTGAGTCAGAAGCACTGATTTTCCATGCCTTGAACTCACGAGTTCATCTCTCATGGCTTGGTTTTGGTGAATTCAACTGAGATCCCTCAGGATGGAGTTGAAGCTGGACCGAGACAGTCTAGCCCAGCCTCAATTTGGGCCCTGATCTGGACTAGGCCCAGGCACCGATTTGGGCCAGGGTTGGGGCTGAAATTGGCCTTTACTTGGGCAAAAACTAGCCCACATTCTGGGCTGAAATCAGTCCAAAGAATGGGCTAGAACCAGCCCTTCTTTTGAACCAAAACCAGCTTAGAGGTGGGCCAGCTACAGCCACAAACATGGGCCACACCATAAGTCTCACTAGGCCACACTAAGCACTACTGGGCCAAAATGTGCCAAACCAAGGCCCAATTTGGGGCCATAGTCGGGCAGCAATTGCAGGGCTGAATCGGGATGAGACCACGCCAAGTTTTGGGTCTCAATGTTGGGCCACAACTGCTGGGCCTGATCAAGATAGGTGCAGGCCCAGTTTTCACTTGGAGTATTAATATTATATATGAGTAACCACTAGTAAATTGTCCATACTATTATTATCTATTACATACAATTATCAGTATTAAATATTAGTGTTTTGTCTTGTCACTCTTCAATATCATCACTAATAATAGACCATAATGTTAATCATCATTGTTACTACCTTATTAGCTAATATAACACTAACGCTAGTAGTTATCTTGTGATTATTGAAATTTAAATTGTAACCAACACACCAACTAGATTTCAAATCCTAGGATCTAAGTTAAGACTAAACCCTAGGTTGAAAGTCCCGATCTTACACTAAAAACCCTAAGAGAAATGATTCAAACTCTAGGCCATGACCTCAAACCTATGTGGTGTGTAGAACTCGGATCAAATCGTACTAATTGGTGTCATCATAATAATTATTAACTAATGTCAACTATAACACTAATGTTAATAAATATCTTATAATTATTAAATTAACAATAAGGTTAAGTTCACAGAATCTAGCTTAGACCTAAACATTAAGATAAAATCATAGACCTAAGTAATCTAAATCCTAGGTAGATACTTTAAACATAAATAGCAAGTTAAGTTGGGATCTAATGATACAATTCACGGTAGGATCCAAGTTTAAGGGCGTGCGCGCTTCCTAGCAACATTAATGGACAATTCGACACATCAGGTGATGATTTCTTCTCATTGAGCTTTCCATTTTCCCATTAGCTTAAGTATAGTTTTATTTTAATTTAAATTGATAATTGATATCTCCATCTTATAATCATATGTGTAATTGTTGGAATCAAATTGCTAGGTTTCATGCTTAATATTTATCCTACATATTATCTCATGCTTGTAGATTATTTGTGGATTGCTTGTGGAACTTAAACTTGTACATCAGTGGGAAACCCTTACCTATGAATGTACACCCATACTTGGGATGTAACCCGACTAGTTGTGATTGTAATGGACCTTCGGCTTAGTGGTTATTGAATGACGGTTTAAATTAAATGTTGATGTGGGCGTACCATCCAAGGGTTGCTGTGTCTAAGTGGTTTTTAAGGATGGTCTTTTATCGCATGGTTTTGATACTCACCCTATATGGCTTATTTTGATATTTGCCCTATTTAGCTCGTTTTGATATCGCCTTATGTGGCTTTGTTATGGTATTTTTTCTATATGGGTTAGATGTTTTATACTGTGAAACCATGCGATGGTAAGCCCCATATATTGCAATATGATTGGCAATTAGTCGACAGGGTTCCATTAAACATCATAAGGTAGTAGTCTCATAAGCCGGGATGATGGTATGAGACTTATGCCCAAGTTGTCGGCCTACACTAGTGACGAGCCCCCGTAGTGACCTTGAGCTTATTTAAATTAACTGATTGTAACTGGTCTAATAATGGTTTGGCTAATCATGCATACATGGCACAGACCAGCATCTATTGTTATAGTACGTGATGTACGTATTTGTTGGACTGGATGATTTTCGCAGGTCGATGATTGCATGGGTGACGAGCCCAATGTCCGCACGGATGAACATCCCTGGGGCGTTGATTGCATTCACGCATCCATGCATCTAATAAGACCTGTATCATGCATGGTTTTGTATGCTTTGCTTTATGACTATGCTTACCTAATGTGGCGGTGTGTAATCTTGAGGGGAATTCACATTGAGTTGTCTACTCATCCATCAAATATATAATCGTACAGGTAGCATAGGTGGCCTAGAGGACATTCATGTTCATATTGATGAGGAGCAGGCTATGGTTGATAAGGGTACATGACTGTAATTGTTAAGGGTTGCTACAGGATTTCACAGCTCAAGATTGTTATAAATCTACTTTGTTTCACATGTAATATTATTTTATTTCGTAACTGTAAGAATGAAGACATTGGTTTGTATAAGTCATTATGGGCAGCTCTTGTATATTTAAATGATAATGCAAACTTTCTTTTTATGTTTAATTTGTCCATACTACGCTAATCTGCTTACTCTAAAAGAAAAGGAAAAATTATATATATATATATATATATATATATATTATATATATATATATGGGTGGAAATTGGTTCTCTATAAGTTAACACTCGGGTTTTTGAAAAACGGGTCGTATACTCGGGTCCTGAAAACATGGGGCGTTACGGTTGGTATCAGAGAATAGTTTAGACAAACTAGGCCTTGGGAAATGATCTTATACAAACTTTAAATGTCTCAAATTAGGATGTTTGAAACTAGAAGTTTAAACTTAGGTGAAATTCCCTTAGACTTAGAAGAATAATTGAGAATTTAGAAACCCAAACTTAGGTTTCCTTAAAAATTATTAGGATAGTCATCTGAAGTTTTGAAAAATTCCCTTCAGAATCTGAGAACATAGATACTTCAAACTTTAGGCCCCTTGAAGTTTTTAGGTTAGACCTTTGGATGCTAACTTATGTAGAAATCACTTAGAATTGGGAGGAATTGAGAACATAGAAACTCTAGTGTTAGGCTCCTTGAAAAGTATTTGGATGACGATGGAGCTTAGGAATGATCTAAGGTTCCTCTGAAAGTATAGATGCTCAATATTTTAGGTCCCTTAGAGAGTTGTGTGGATTACGAACTAAACTTAAGTCCCTTAAACATTTTAGGTTTAGTCATTTGAACTTACAAATAAAAACTTTAGTTCCCTTTTTAAATTTTAGGGTGAGCCATTGGGACTCAAAGATGAGAACTTTGGTTCCCCTATAAACTATAGAACCATTGTTTGAAACTTAGAAACAAAAATTTTGATTCCTTTGTAAACCATTAGGATGGTTATCTAAACTTAGAAACCAAACCTAAGTGTCGTGGGATGACAAATACCCACAATGATGTTCATAAGAACAAACCAAAACGCTCCTTGGACTTGGCTCTCAATGAACAAGTTTCAAGGAATCCATAATTTGAAATTTCCAAAATATCATTACTTAGGAATAAAACTATCATAGTATTAAATGAATGAAATGAACTTACACTTCATAGGAATTTCCTTGATCACCAGATTGTACATTTGGTTTCACATGAGTACTCTCTAAACTTAAGAATCGCACTAGGAAGTGTAGTTTGAATTCCCTAATACATCTTCATACTTAGATATAACATTTTCCACAAGTTTAACATGTTATAATAAAAATAAATAAATTAGTTAGAGGTGAACTTATAGAATCTTAGGTAAAATTTTCAACCATAGGCTGAGCATGTCAAGGCTAGATTTGAAACCCTAGGTGAACCCAGTAAATTTCAAACTCAAATTTCCACGTAGGAATTTGGTCATGAAATTTTTTAGTGCACTAGGTGACCAGAGTGTGCGCTGGAAGCGTGATGGTCGTTCATGTCTATTCATGTAAATTTTGGGTGCTCTCATTAAAAAACTAGAATAATTATAGGGCGTTCCCCATGAGTCTAGAATAGTCAGGATCACGGACTGATGGAACCATGCTTAAACAAAGTTTACATGGTTTGGCTCAAGTTCTAAGTCCTAGTAAATCTTAACGACCTCAATGCTCCGATCAAGCGAAGGATCAAGATTTAATGAGATTACGAATGGATACCAAGATCCTCTGTCATGCGCAGACAGATGATTGAGGTATTGGGCTCAAACCAACTACAACCATCTATTTGTGTTGGCTCGAGCATTGAAAATAGAAAACTGTAATGTACTTTAGTTAGCAGTGAAACTATCATTAAAAGAACGAGAAAATAAAGAGAAAGATATAAAATATTATTAGTAGCCACCGAAATGAACTTGTGATCTTAATAGATACTATAAGAAATTTTAATGTTGACAAGCGATAGGATAATCCCCTAATTCTCGAATGATTTCTAATCGATAGTAGAACCCGTACACACCAATTGATCTACTAGACTAGAGACTTGAGGGTGGTGTCAGGTCTGTATATAACTTGTTGGGATTTCATGTCACACCTCAGACTCGGTAACTGGAATCACAAGGAACCCGATGGCCGGTTCTGGCCGTAACAGCCTCCATAGTACCCTATTCTTAGCTCCTGAGGCAGCTTCCGATCCCAGGATCCTACAAGGAGGATTTTTCATAACAATATAATCATTACCAATACGAGCATAACCAAGATCACAGCAAGAACATCTGAGGATAACAAAGGCACACATCGCAAAATCCACTATAAATTTGAACTTTTACAATCATCCATAAGGTCCAAAAGGACATACATGAGACAAAAAGGAAAGGAGAGAAAGGTCGGCAACACTGGAGTCCTTAAATGCTTAACTCTACTCTACGCTCTGCTGCTACGACGCCTGCTTAGAATCTCCTGCACGCGTCGATCGTGCATAAGCTTATAGAAGCTCAGAGGGTGGTGTAGGTGTGTGACAATGGTACACAGAAGAATAGTAGGAGGTACAAGATGGGAAACATGCTCAATAAGGATATAACCAGCCTTACCAAGGCTTATCATGAATACGATGCGATGAGTATTGGACGCCATACCAAGGCAGTGCATGAAGGGGCTTACACAACCAATGCTAATGCAATGCAAGTAATGCCAGTGCTCATATCCAAACCACAAGTCAAGTACATTTTCAATCATAAGGAAATCACCGGAGTCCATTACATTGTTGAATGACTGCCACTCTACAGACCCCGCACAATCAAACGAGCGTAAGAGACCTCACTACCTGCCTGTGGACAACCAATCACCAGCAAGGCCTGATGGTAGTGGACCCATTCACGAGCTAGTTAGACTTAGCCTAGCAATGCCCTATACACCAGGCCAGTAAGGCCACACCCCTATCCAACCGACTACACGACAATGGGAGTCACGGCCTAATGGTTTAAGGCCCTCGTGCGCTCATATATTCCACCCGGTCACGACATTGGAGCAGATCCTTCGTACCATGAAAGTTTTGGGAATTTCATGCATGGGCATCCTATGCACCTGGTATGCTCAACTAATATTTCCGGTGTCCACACATACGACCATCCACGAATATTCTGTGAAGGCAAGGCCCTAATGAAGCAAGGGAGGATACTCACATGCTATGCAAATGTCAGATGCATGAATTACACAATCACTCATGCATTAATCTCAAGCATCCATCATGCTCTAGAGGGGAAAACTCCACCCCTCGGGGAGATACCAACATACCCTACACAATGACATAACCATAGCCATTCATATCTCAACCAAGCATGCATATGATGCGTATGGGAGTGGGCCATAAAGATGAATAGGGATGCCAATGAGGTAAAGATGAACTCTCTACCTAACCATGAAAGGTCTAGGTACTTAACCAATTTCCTCATAAGGAATACAACCTCTAGTGGGGGCCCATTTACCTGGGGTAGCCCATGAGACTAAGGAGAACAATGATATGGGCCCAAATAGATGAGACGGGCCTAGTAAGGGTCTATGGTGGGCCTTTAACCACTCATAGAAGCCCATGGGCCTACCTTAGGGCCACCAATGTGGACATCCAACCACAATTGGTCCTCAAGAGGTAGCCCATCTCTAATTGATCACGGATCAAGGCTCAAGGCCCACACAACATTAGAAATAAGAAATGGGCAGCCATAAACATACCACATACACTCATGCTGGGCTTCAGAAAGGCGACCCAAGGCCTATCCAAAACATAGGTCCAAGAAAAACACACATAGCCCAACCCATACATACCACTATGGGCCCATAGGGGAAGGGTTAAGGCCCAACATAAAGGTCACTAGTCCCATATATTGTGGTGGCCTAATGGGCAGCCCATTGCTTAAACCACATAGGCAAATGTCATGCTCTTAGTCAAGTAAGGTTGGACCTACAACCTGGCTCAAGTATAAAGTTGATTTGGTGGGCAACTAAAGGCCCATCTACTTGTGTAACCTGGCCCACTAACCCAACACAATAGTATGGTAAAAGAAAATGACCCAAGAGTATTCTAAAATATAAGGGAGCAATAAATGCCCAATTTTCTCAATATGGTGGGCCCCATAATCATGGCTCCAATGGGCCCTAGAACATCAGGGATGGGTCCCCAACCCAAAAGTTCTAAAATAACAAAGGGGACAATAATGTACAGGAAATTTCTGCAATGCGTGTTGTTGTCCTAAATTTGGGCACTTCATTAGAGTGGGTCTAGGGCCTCTAAAACTCTGAGAATTGAGGGCCAAGGTCTCTCATCATGCATACAATAAGAGAAAACCCAAAAAGGTGGCCCACTATCAGAGAAAACATTTTTGAATTATGGTTTTTATCAAGGCATATTGTTGGACTGCACAACAGAAAAATCTTGCAGTCCAACCATCTTGGCCCATTCTTTTGGATACCCAAATGGGGTCAGTTGGGGCTAAAATTTTATAGAGTGATACTTACATAGGTAGGACACACCCTCACAAAATTTCAAAATTTTTTTATATTTCTAAGTATTTTAATTAATTTAAATAAAATAGTCTGTCCAAAAAATCGGACAGACCTGGACGTCCCAACGTGGTGAGCCAGTCCGACCCTCTCCACGATATGCACAGGGGTCCATTGGCTCTGAAAATTTTCTAGTTATGTCCTAACATGAGTGGACCACAACTTCAAAAATTTTAGAATTTTTTGAACATCTAAAAATATTTTAATTTATTTAAAGAAATCAATCTGTCCTAAAAATCAGACTGATCTGGACACCATATTGTAATGGGCCGGTCCAGGCACCACCATGGTGTGTACAAGTGTCTATTGGCCCCAAAATTTTGTAGGTAGGTCCTACCATGAGTGAACCACCTCCTTGTAAAGTTTCATAATTTTCAGACATCCGAAAGTATTTTAATAAATTTTGGAATTCTAACCTGTCCAGGGTGGAATGTTGCTGGAATAGTGTAGAAAATCCAGACTGTCCACCTCACTTGGACCACACCTTTAGGACTCTAATGAAGGTCATATGGGGCTGAAATTTGGGGGACATCAAGATGAGATTTCCACCTTTCAGAAAAGTATATTTGATGGGTACAAAAGGTCCCCCAATCAGTCCCAAATTTAAGCCCAAAGTCCAACAAAAATCTGTCCAGAAAATTTCTGGGCAGCAACATGTACATGAAATAAAATGAGCATATAAACCAAAATAAGAGGAAATTACCCTATGGAATTTGAGTTGTGGTCCACCTCAGTGGGCCCCATAAATATCCAGACCTAATTCATACCATAAAATCCATTGCATGTGTCCAAAAAGGAACAAATGGGGCACCTATGTTCATAGAGTGGACAGACATGGGCTTCCACTCTCTTTGGATGGTCTGGATACTTTCAGGCCACAAGGTGGGCCACACACATCTGAGAATAATAGATCAACAAAAGAATAGTAAGAATTGATCACAAGGGAAGGCGCTCTGCCACATTGAGGCCCTTCCCTTCATCACAAACCACAGATATCACTATATTGATGAGATTACACGATCTACCCATGCATGCATCTTCTAATCAAAATCCAATGGTGGAGATGCCATCTCCACCAAGGATCAAGGATCTAGATGACCCACAAACCTATAAATCAAAGGAAAATCTCATGATGGGGTCCATGGAAAATGGCCCCATCATGGAATCATGCATGCATAAAGTGGGTTGTTGGCCACACTCATAGAGTCATGTAGGACCTCCACCATTGATTGGTGGGTCCTACACACTCCCAATCAAATGAAAAAGGTTCATGCAAGAGGAAAGGAAAGAGACTAATCCCATGAATCACCCACCTTGAATCTTCAAGATTCTCCTATCTCCAAGCTCCTTAAGCTCCAAGGGTTATAGATCTATGGTTGAGATCATGTTCCAAGGGCTAGATGATGGGGGATTAGAGGGAGAAGGGGCTTGAGAAGAGAAGGAGATGGAAGGGGAGTTGCTGGAAATTCTAGCAATGGAGGGAAATGAGAGGGAGGGAGAGAATAAAGAGAGAGAAAGAGAGACTATGACGGGTTTGTAAGAGAATCTATCATTACCATAGGGAGGAGTTTACAAAGTTGTAGGTTACACTAGGCCTCTTGGTGGTGTTTGTGGTTGGTGGTGTTAGTTCGATGCAATTGTGTAGTGTGTGGGTAGTGTACCTTGGAACTTGTGCCAAGGGTGATGGTGGTCCACATGCATTCTACTTAAGTGGGCCACATGATCAATGGTCATATAATGAAAAGTACACAACTTTTGATCTACATATTGGATTTATGAGCGAGACGCGGCGTTGGAACCGTGGCGACAATGCGGTCGCAATGGCATAGGTCTCGGGTCAATCCGAGTCGGGTCTACATGACAGAACTCAAGGATGACCGCAAACACTATCCAAGGGTCGTGGGTCGTCGGGATTCGACGGGTAGGACCGCGAAACCATGATGAATAAGATGCATACTCACACACACACATGCACACATGCGAACTCGGGTCGGGTCTCACATTTCACACCTAGGCATATACGAGATGGGGTGCACCGTTAGGATAACCTTGCTACTTGTACCATTAATAATTGGAACGAGCATCATCAAATCTCGGGGACGAGATTCTTCTTTAAGGGGGGGGGGGGGGGTAGATTGTAACAACCTCAGTTTTGGGTGCCTAGTGGTATACGTTTGTACATATAGAAAAACAACGAATGTTTAAAATCACCACAAATATTATCATCATAGAAGCACTGAATTTCGGGGACAAAATTCTCTTTAAGGGGGGTAGATTATAAAACCCCGTACTTTCCAGTACTCAGGTGTTACCATGTAATCTAGTTTAGTATAAATACAAACCCAACCTACTTAAATATTCACGATCACTACGGTTTAAATCTGATTGTTTAAAACAGTACCTGTCCGTATGATAACCCATCCATCCGTTAGGGTTCGAGACGAACTATCACACCATCAAAACAACCCGTTGTTAGGACTTCGATCACCTCGATAAAAGAATCCAACCATCTAGTGGTCATATGATATTTAATAAGTATATTATTTTATACAAACATAGATTAAACTTTATAGATGTATTTTAATAATTTATCTGAAAATGTATTGAAATAGGGTGATATGTATATATTTAATGCATATGAAATATTATGAAAATAATATTATATTAAATAAATATAATGAATGATAATTTCATAATGTATAATTGAACTATAAATATTAATGTAATATTAAATATCTTTTATAAATATGTACACGAAAATTATTAGATATTTTAATAAAATTGTATATTATTTAACAATGTGGTTTTAATTAATATGATATTGTACAATTTTCAATTCATATGTATGTACAATATGATATTGTATATTATGAATTTTATATTAATAAATATGTGATCAATAACATGTATATAGTAGTATGTTAATATAAAAAAAATTATATTTATATATATGTATGAGATTTTAATTATTTTAATTATAAGTAATATACAAAAGTAATGAAATCTATATTAATATTAGTATTGGTTAGTAATAAATGATGAAAGCCTTACATATGGCCCTTTAGGACCTTTTAACCATTGATGTTCGATTTCAGGAAGATCTGGCCATTAGATTGATGGAAATCTTCCATCAGAACTAGAAATCAATCTGTATGGCCCACCTGAGCTTGGGATCCACTTGATCATTAGTCAAAGGTCCTACGTGGGGCCCCTAAAGTGAATGAATGGTGGGGATTGTGTAAAACGTCGCTGTGGGCCCCATATTTGCGGTGTACGTACACCATGGTGTAGTGCACCTGATGTGCATCGGGCGTGCCAGCCCCGGTCAAACCAGGGCTGATCGCAAATTCTCTTAACTAGAGAGAAGTTCTCTCACTCTCTCTCTCTCTGTTGTCTCCAGCCGTAGACGAACAGACGTCGTCTGTCTGTTTTGATCAATGGCTCACCGTGACCACCCCTTGGGACGATTGAAACCGTTCATGTTGTCGGGAATCAAGATTTTAACGGACCCTAAGTGGTGTCACTTGCTGGAGTGCACTCACATGCACACAGGAACTGGAGCAAACAGGGCTTGGAAGCACATTGTTTCCAAAAATGGAAACTATCTCATTGCCAGCTTGGCAATCCACGTATGAGTAAATCCTCCTATCCCGACCGTCCATTTGAAACCGATCCTAACCCTCCAAAGCTAGATTTTTGTTACAGAGAGAGAGAGAGAGAGAGAGAGAGAGAACAGCCGAAAATCTCTCTTACTGCCCTAGCTCTAACCCACCGAGATCTTCGTTGGACCTTCGAAATCTTTCTTCCACAAGCTCTTGTGGACCTATAAGAAGTGTCCAATGGAAGCACAATGGAGGAAAACTCACTGATTGGAGATCCACCATTGGAACCGCACCATCTTCTTCACCGCACCATCTTCTTCGCTGCATCTGTCGGGTTCGGTCAGGTTGTGGATTGAGTTGCTCGAGTCCAAATCCTCCTGGACGTCTCAGAAGGAAGAAAGGTAGGAAAGAAATAGAGAGAGAAAAGAAAAGGAAACTGAAAGTGGGGAGGTGCGGCTGTTCCACCACGCCAATACGACGCGACTCGCTGCCTCGCTGGTGCGCACTGCTGGTCGGACTTGGTCTAGTAACCTCACTTGGCATGCTAAAAGTAATGGGAGGCGATGATGATATCTCTGTAGATCCTTGGGCCCTATATTTTCTTTTCTCTATCCAACGGTTAGGATCTGATAGAAAGGATTCAAAGCATTTCCAATAAGGGGATTTCTCTCGTGCGAGTAGAAGAGCTTGCATTGGTTAGTCCCTAACATGTTCTTGACTCCTGATGCTCTAACGTTTGGATTTGATGATCTTACCGGGCATGAACGATTTGAGTCAGAAGCACTGATTTTCCATGCCTTGAACTCACGAGTTCGTCTCTCATGACATGGTTTCGGTGAATCCAACCGAGATCCATCAGGATGGAGTTGAAGATGGACTGAGACAGTCTAGCCCAGCCTCAATTTGGGCCCTCATCTGGGCCAAGGTTGGGGCTGAAATCAGCCTTTACTTGGGCCTTGAATTGGGCCAAAACCAGCCCACTTTTTAGGCTGAAATCGGTCCAAAGAATGGACTGGAACCAGCACTTCGGTAGGACCAAAACCAGCCCAGAAGTGGGCCAGCTACAACCACAAACATGGGCCCCACCATAAGTCTCAGTGGGCCACACTAAGCACTATTGGGCCAAAATGTGCCAAACCCAGGCCCAATTTGGGGCCATAGTCGGGCAGCAATTGTAGGGCTGAACCGAGCTGAGACCAGGCCCAGTTTTAGGTCCCAATGTTGGGCCACAACTGCTGGGCCTAATCAAGATAGGTGCAGGCCCAGTTTTCACTTGGAGTATTAATATTATATATGAGTAACCACTAGTAAATTGTCCATGCTAATATTATCTATTACATACAATTATCAGTTTAAATATTAGTATTTTGTCTTGTCACTCTTAAATTTCATCACTAATAGTAGACCATAATGTTAATCATCATCGTTACTACCATGTTAACTAATATGACACTAACGCTACTAGTTAGCTTGTGATTATTGAGATTTAAATTGTAACTAACACACCAACTAGAGTTCAAATCCTAGGATCTAAGTTAAGATTAAACCCTAGGATGAAAGTCCCGATCTTACATTAAAAACCTTAAGACAAATGATTCAAACTCTAGGCCATGACCTCAAACCTATGTGGTGTGTAGAACTTGGATCAAATCGTACTAATTGGTGTCGTCATAATAATTGTTAACTAATGTCAACTATAACACTAATGTTAATAAATATCTTGTAATTATTAAATTAACACTAAGGTTAAGTTCACAGAATCTAGCTTAGACCTAAACTTTAGGATAAAATCCTAGACCTAAGTAATCTAAGCCTTAGGTCGATACATTAAACATACTTAACAAGTTAAGTTGGGATATAATGATACAATTCATGGTAGGATCCAAGTCTATGGGCATGCGCGCTTCCTAACAACATTAATGGACAATTTGACACATCAGGTGATGATTTCTTCCCCTTGAGCTTTCCATTTTCCCATTAGCTTAAGTATAATTTTATTTTAATTTAAATTGATAATTGATATCTCCATCTTATAATCATATGTGTAATTGTTGGAATCAAATTGCTAGGTTTCATGCTTAATATTTATCCTGCATATTATCTCATGCTTGTGGATTATTTGTGAATTGCTTATGGAACTTAAACTGGTACATCAGTGGGAAACCCCTACTATGAATGCACACCCATACTTGGGATGTGACCCGACTGGTTGTGATTGTAATAGACCTTCGGCTTAGTGGTTATTGAATGGTGGTTTAAATTAAATGTTAATGCGGGCGTACCATCCAAGGGTTACTGTGTCTAAGTGGTTTTCAAGGATGGTCTTTTATCGCATGGTTTTGATACTCGCCCCATGTGGCTTATTTTGATATTTGCCCTATATGGATTTGTTTTGGTATTTTCCCTATATGGGTTAGATTTTTTATATTGTGCAACCATGCAATCGTAAGCCCCATATATTATAATATGATTGGCCACTAGTCGATGGGGTTCCATTAAACATCTTAAGGTGGTAGTCTCATGAGCCGGGGATGGTGGTATGAGACCTATGCCCGAGCTGTCGGCCTACGATGGTGACGAGCTCCCGTAGTGATCTTGAGCTTATTTAAATTGGCTGATTGTAATTGGACTAATAATGGTTTGACTAATCATGCATACACGGCACAGAGCAACATATATTGCTATCGTACATGATATACGTATTTGTCTGACTGGATGATTTTCGCAGGTCGATGATTGCATGGATGACGAGCCCAATGTCTGCTCGGATGAGCATCCCTGGGGTGTTGATTGCATTCACGCATCCATGCATCTAATATGGCCTGCGTCATGTATTGTTTTATATGCTTTGCTTTATGACTATCCTTACTTAATGCGACGGTGTGTAATCTTGAGGGGAATTCACACTGAGTTGTCCACTCATCCATCAAATATATAACCGTATAGGTAGCACAGGTGGCCCAGACGATATTCATGTTCATATTGATGAGGAGTAGGCTATGGTTGATAAGGGTGCATGACTATATTTATTAAGGGTTACTACAGGATTTCACAGCTCAAGATTGTTGTAAATTTTCTTTGTTTCATATGTAATATTATTTTATTTCGTAACTACATGAATGAGGACATTGGTTTGTATAAGTCATTATGGGTAGCTCTTGTATAATTAAATGATAATGCAAAATTTCCTTTATTTGATTTGTCCATACTACGCGAATCTGCTTGCTCTGAAAGAAAAGAATAAATATATATATACATATGGGTGGAAATTGGCTCTTTATAAGTTAACACTCGGGTTTTTGGGAAATGGGTCGTATACTCGGGTCCTGAAAACACGAGGCGTTACAAATTTGACCATGTGTTCTTTATCGTATATATGTGAAATGCTCAACAGATTATGTTTTAGTCCATCAACACAAAGAACATCCTCAATCTTGGGCATATGTGGCCCAACAATAGTCCCACATCTGATGATTTTGGTGGTGCTCCCATCTCTAAAAGTGACTGACCCACCATCAAATTCGGTGTACCTACAAAAATGGGTCTTGTCACCTGTCATATGCCTGGAGCAATCACTATCAAAGTACCATTTTGAGTTGATGCTTGCTTTTGGAGATGTATGGATCACAAGGCAATTTGCTTTTGATTTCATGATCCATTTGGAAACAACCTTCTTTAGAGATGTAGGTCTCCTTTTTTATTCTCCCTTAGGTGCCTACTTATTCTTGGGTGATTTGGATTTTAAGGTCAACTGATCTTTTTCCAAATTTGGCTGATTAATCAATTCTTTGATTTTTGATTCAGTTGAGTGACTTGCTTAATCACCTCCTCCATCCTTTTTGTCAATTTTGGAGGAGTGGAGAACTTCCTCTTTTCATTCTTTACTTCTCTAGGAGGACTCTTCATGTTCTTCATCATTCTTCCGATAGGTTTAAATTTACCTATTTGGTTTGCACCGGAAGTGGAGTGGGAGTGTTTAAAGCTTGATATTCAAATTTAAGGTATCCCATGTCTCCACATGAATGGCTGATATTTGAGGTTTTTGTTTGGCTACCTGAAACCATTATTTTCTTAGTCATAGGAGGTGCAAGAGAAGACTTAGTTTTGCTACTCTCATATCCTAGTCATTTATTGTCCGTAGAGGTTTTTCCCATCCCTAAAAGTCTTTCTAATTTTTCATTGCTCTGGGAAAACCTTGACTAAGTTCAGTTTGTTGTATTGATTTCTCTAATTGTATTCTCAGATTTTGGTTACCAATTTTTTATTTGTTGATTTCCGATTCTAGACGTTCAATCTTTTCATTCAAATCTTCAATTTTAAACCCATCATCAGTTGCTTCTCTCACAAGTTTGGAATTTTTAACATAGTAGTTTTATTGATCATCTACCAAACGATCATTTACAGCTAGGGCTTCATCCAATTCTTTTTGTAGTTGTTTGTTCTCATTATTGGCTTGACCAAGATTTTTAAGGATATTTATGCTGTGAGTATAAAGCTAATCATAAACTACTTGTATGTAATCATTTTCTTGTTCTTCTTCTTCGGAGAAGGAGGTGGCCTTTTCATTTTCCTATAATTTTTTTTTTTTTTTTTTTTTTTTTGCTTAATATCCCCCTAAATTTCGAATGATTGAAGTGGTGGAGGCCATGAGAATTTTCAAGGATTTCTGGTCTCCATCACTTCTAGACTCATCTGAATCTGATTCAGTCTTCGTGTCGTCCCATGTGGCTACCATAGCCTTGCCTTTAGATTTCTATGAGGGACAATCAGTAGATAAGTGGCCATATTTTCTATACTTGTAACAATAGGGCTCATTTGACCCTCTTGATGGTTTGCCTATTTGGCACTTATGGTCAGGATACTTCCCTTTGTTAAATGTTTTCCACAGTTCTTGTTAAAGAATTTCTTGAACCGTTTATCTAAAAGGGCCACTTCCTCATCTCCATCACCTTCATCAATGTCCTTCTCAGATTCTACATTGGCTTTTGAGGTTTTGAGGAGAGTATATTTGGATTTTGTTGGGGTTTTAAAGTGTAGTTCAAAAGTTTGGAGTGAACTTATTAGTTCTTCTACTTTTATTTCGTCAATATTTCTACACTCTTCTATAGTGGTAACTTTCGATGCAAAGCATTCCGATAGGGATCTCAAGATTTTCCTACAAATTTTTTATATCGAAACCTTCTCTCCTAGTCCCCACATGGAGTTACAAATATTATTTAATTTGGTGTAAACCTCCATGAATGTCTCATGTTCTTCCATCTTTATGTTTTCAAATTGGATTGTTAGGAGTTGTAGCTTTGAACACTTTACGGTGCTTGTTCCCTCATGAGTGGTTTCCAATAGATCCTATGCTTGTTTCGATGTTTCACACATGCATATGCATTTGAATCCTTCTTGACAACGCAGTAAATTGCATTCATTGCGTTGGCATCACAAGTCTTTAATTGTTTTTCATAATCAATCCAAAAGGCTTTCAGTTTTTTTGGGGATGTGGTGACACCATTTTTAGATACAATTTGTTCCATGGGTGGCTCATACATAATATCTACTATATCCCAAACAGCATGGTCCAAAGATTGAAGAAATATTTACATTCTTTCTTTCTAATAAGCATTATTTGAAATATTAAACATAGGTGGTTGAGAGACCGATGTCCCCTCTCCTTTAAACATATTTCCTTACTTTAGTAAGGATCTCACTCTAGGCTGTTGAACCCTTCAAGAGGAACCCGCTCTAATACCAATTAAAATGTAGATAAACCGCTACATGCGAAGCTTGAATATATGCCTAGTTGTCCTAGAGGTGAATAGGACTTTTCAAAATTTATTAACTCTTTTTGTAAACACTTACTTCTAATCACTTAGATAGAGAGATTTAAGCTATAATAAGTGTGTAAAGAAAATCAGGATAGTGATATACATAGTTGTGGCATATTATCAAACATGTATTGTGTAGAAATTGTGTAAAGCATACCAAGTAGTTAATCAACACAAAACATGAGGTAAAACATTCAACACATACACAATAATGTATAGTGGTTCGGCTACATGCTTAATCCACTCCCGGCTGACGCACTGTAGGATCTCGGTCCTTTGTCATACCGTTCTTACACACACGTGTCCCAATCCACACCACTGATAGACCATACACTAAACCCTAGTGCACCCAACAACCCCACCCGAGTGATTTTTCCCGGATGACCTTGATACCTCTATCATGTGGATCGTGTTGTCGCTGCGGTCGCTACGACGAAAACCATGTGTCAATCCGATGCTATGTTAGTGAGATACAACCCATTGAATCCACCGACAAAATTGCTTATCTTATAACATGAGCAACCTTTATTGTGCTAGACCCATCGAAATTAAGCCCATATGGGCCTAAAGCCCACTTTCTAGAACATAGGAATTATCACAAGATAAGACAATCACTACATGACAAATAAGGAGCTATCACATGTAAGACAATACATTATAAGACAAAATTGGATTCTACCCTAAAATCTATCATTAACCCTCCACATGCTCCAGAAACTAATCATAGCACAAGCATCCAATGCATGTCTTATTTTGTGCCACTTCACTCCAAACAACCAATTGCAACGCTCCACTTCGTCATCCACCATGCATCACTACAGCCCACAATCATTATCCATTCATTAGCCAATGCATGACTATATTTCTTTCACCTTAGCCAATGCATGCTTAGCACCATCCACCTCATCCATCCACTACCCATATCATACACCACTTTCCACCTCACTTTTAACACCAATAAGACCCCATAAACTTGTCATATTATCTTGTCACCTCAACCCTCAATTCCTTATATACGAGTAGTAGCTCTCTTACACTCATACTTTTGTTATACTTAGAAAATTATGATATTTTAAGAGAGAGTGAGAGAGAGTGGGACCAAGGTGTGACCCATCATCAAACCTAGAGAGGGTGAACCACACATCATCATCAAGCCATCCATCCATTTGAGGTGAGTCTACACCCCTCCATTCATCCTCCTCATCCTCTTCTTTCTTCTTTTTAGAATTTTTTTTTTTTTTATTTTCTTGATATGCATGGGGCCCATTCGTGTGGAACCCCATGGGTGCATATATTACTAGCCATGATGGTTAGCAAGGTGGCCCACTCCAGTATGGTCCACCATGATGAACATTATATCCACACTCTTCACATGTAATCTCATTTTTGTATCTGGACATAACTTCTAAAAATTGTATAAAATCAATTATGCTAAGATCTGAGTTGAAACTTAGGAATAATATGAACCACATTATGAGCTAACGCTGAGCCAAATTTTGTAGCCATGTAACAGTCCAATCATCCGTGATATTAACTTTACTTGGCTACTATCCAGCAACAGAGGGTTCTGATTTGCCAAAAAATGTCCCATTTCTTGTCCCTTTATTAAACCCAATAAAAAGATATATTCCATTGGCTTCGTAGAAAATCAAAGTAGCTTTTCAAAGGAATATAATACACCTCGATCAGAGTTCGGATGGCTGAGATCTTAGCCTTGTACAAAAATGTATCTGAGAGCTTGTTGTAACTACATATTGTTGGGCCAAATCCCTGATTCCAACGGTCAGATGTATTTGATATATATTTTTTTAACATACTTAAGATAGTTAATAATCATACGTATGGTCCCTATGGTTAGATTCTTTCATGATAGAATTTAGAAAACTTTAGACCGACAGATAATTCCGTAAGGGTAAACCTTGAATTGTTTTGTGTGGTTCAGATGGATCGAAGGCTCTGTATGGTTAGAAACCTATATACAACCTAAATGATGTATTCCAAAGCCAGCTGTTGGCCCGAATTTCCCAACAGAGAATCTAATCATAGAGATTTGATCAAGACATTTCATGTGCTACTTGTATGTTGTATGTATGTTGTCCACAACATTCATCCTCTTATTGTGGACCCTCTTGGTAGTGGGACCACTTTTGATTTATGTACTTTATTAGTTCATTCAATATGGACAGCCACGTGTATTGATGTTTGTCACTTATTTTTGCTTTGCCAGCATGTGGGCCCCACTTGCCATTCTATCTCGTTCCTTTCATTTGTATTTTTTTTCCGTTTACTGAAAACTTCTAAGTACTTAACTGTATTACATGTAGGCCTCTTTGACACCTTGTGGTGGGCCCCACGCTCTTTAGTTAAGGGTCCCACTTTGGAGGATGTTTAATCTTTAGATAAGTGAGCCAGGGTGTCCCACCTTTTTGTCCAGAATGATCCCTAAGTGTTTGAAAAGTGGGCCCTAAGTTGTGGCAGACCCCATTGCTGAAAACTGTCATATTATTTTTGTATTTTGTACCAACTTTGGGCGTATGTAATGGACTCCATGCAGAAGATATGAGTAGGCCACCACTTGGAACCTTTAACCTATACCAATGAATAGATCAATAATATTTTACTTGGGCTAAGTCAGACCCCACATGATCGTGGAGTGGGTCCAAAAATGTGGCCTGACATGGTTTTAAGGAAATTAAAATACCTATATTTGGCCCTACACTAAATATTATGGGTACATAATCTGTCTAATATTTTTTGAAGTCCATATATAGGAATACCAAGGGCACCTGATAACACGCTGAAAGGTGGTTCCTTTTGATCATGGGACATACTCAAACTTGGGCCAAAAGTAATTCTACATTGTGTTTCCTGCATAGTTTCTCCAAGTATTCATGTTTGGGCCATCATCTTAAATTGTACACACCCAAACAATGAGGCCCACCTTATAATTTGTAAAGCCCATACATAGAGCTACCAGGTGGCTATTTTCTTTCATCAGATGTAGGCCCCACATGATCATGGAATCTAACTCTAAATGGCCCAGAACCAACCTTGCACCAAAAGTCGGTTTGATATAGAATTCTTGTGGGCCACATTAATGGGGTCCACCACCTTCCCAGGGTATTTAATGAAACATCTAAACCATGGAAAAGAACTCATTGGTGCCGGTGGGCCATCTAGTGTGGGTTGTCTTGTATGTGCCATTTTCCTTCATCTGATGAGGACCACATAACATGTTTTGTAAAAGGGTATTATATAACTTGTAAAATATGTAGTGGACTGATCTTACTGCCCAGTTGTTGTTTTAAAGAATGGATGGCCTTGGGCCCATCTAAATGAGGCAACCCAAAGGCCCAAGTGGGCCCAACATTAAGAGAATTAGTTGGAGAGTGAGAAGCCCACCATGGTAACCTTTCTTGAGCCCATTGGGCAGGCCTATTGCCTAGTGGTCAGTGTGCCTTGCATACTACCTCTAGTCAAGTGGACTATACTTAGCGATGCCTATTTTAGCATTCATAAGCTGGATAATTGGGCTTTTTCTTGGTTTGCTTGTATATGGGGCTAGTGGGCCCAATATGATGTATGACATGAAAGATATGAGTATGTTGTCCTTATGTTTGAGATTGTGCATTGATTCTAGTTGATGGTGGAATGTGTGGGTTCCACTTAGTTGTGGAGTTAGATCCACACCATTAAAGGCCTTGTGGTTGAAGTTTATCCCTTGGAGTTGGACTAGTGGTCCACCAAGTGTAACTCACACTTAACCTATACGACCCCATGCCTTGCATGTAATCAAAGGTCAATACGGAAGTCACACTAGGTGGGACGCACCTTGTAATGGTCGAGATGGTGATACATGTGTGATAATATGATAATGATGATGGTGAGTTATTGGTTGAAATGATAGATATGATCTAATTGATGGTGATTATGGTAGGGTATATCGATTATGGTGATGATTTAATGGATGATAATTTTATGACATATGCATTGATGATGAATTAGTTGTTTATGGTAGTTGTGATATTGCCTATGTTAATCATGAAATGTAAGTGATCTTCATGATAATGATGATGATAGTATGTACATGTATATGATGACAAAATATACTAGTTGATCAGCATGCTTTACTTAATAATCATTACATTAGATGATGAGGTTGATATCCTTGTTGATAATCATGAACGTGTTGATACTAATGACGATGATATGTGTATAATCATTATGCTTTGCTTGATAATTGGTTACATTGGAGATGATATTGATATCAAAGTGGCATTAATGCACACGTTGATGGTCACGATGATCTCATGCATAAGATAACCATGTTTTACTTTATGCCTGGATGATGATAAATAAATGATTTTGGTGAACATAAGGATAACCTCATGAATGATAGAAGCCTAATGCCTAAGGCATGTATGATGCTAGTGTTGAATGATGGCCATGATATTGATGATGCATGTGAATCCTTGTATGTTATGTACTTCATGCACAAGCTTGCATGACTTGGATAATTCAGCGTAAAATGTTGGTATGACACCTGATGTTTTTTATGGCGTTACATTAGTGATGGGTGTGAGGGTTACATTGAATGTTTGCTAATACATTTTTTGTATGTTGACATGTTATATTGACATGATACTTTCTTTATATTGATACGACACTTATTTTATATTAGAGGTAGCATTGGTCTTACATTTAAGTTAGCATTACTTTATATTGATTTAACCATACTTTATGCTTAATGCAGTATTACACATCTCATGCATAGTGCTTATGATTATACATTATTATATCTCATACGCATCATTTGTATGCCTGTTGTGGATGACGATTGTTCATAGTATATGACATCCGTCTTGAGACACTTAGGGGAATTTATGTGAGACAGGGTCGCCCTGCATGATTCGCTCGATACGCGCATGTTTGAAGCATGCCTTGGAAAGTATGATTCATGCATTTTGCACTATGTGAAATGTACATCTACTCCTTAGAGTGACCAGTGAGGTGGTCCCATAGCTTTGTTGTGGTTGGCGGATGATGGACATTGAAAACTACTTAGGATATAGTGTGTCACAGGCATTCCTTGATGAAAGTCCATAAACACTGTGGTACTAGCAGGATGTTCCAACGTCTAGTCTGAGTGAATTTATGAGCGCATGATGGCTGGATACCGGTAGGCCGCGTCTCCCATTATGTTAGGGTCCATTAGAAAGGGTTTTGACCTTACCCTCATGGGTGTAAAGGGCTATATGCTAGGTTGAGTTTGACCAGCTCATGAAATGGGTTCATTATCGACGGACCGGGTGATTTTTGTCTACCAGTGACGAGGTGGATAGTGATGTCTTTTGCACTCACTTGGTCTAGCGCACGATGGGCGTCAACTAGTGTTAAAAGTGTACTAGACCCCAGTGATGTTTCCAGATATGAACTGTACTGAAATGTGGACTTACTGAGTAGGACTTGCATGTTCAACATTTGACTTATGCATTCATTCATCTACTATCCACTCGGGTTAGTGGTGTGTAACTAAATCATTATGTGCACCTTCGCAATGACCATGATTTCGATTGGGTATGCAACTAACTTAAGATTAGGAGTTTACCACATTGAGTCTAGCTATCCAAATTAGGTATGAGACTGGTTTGGATAGAAGTCCCTTATGATGAACCCCACAGCTTGTGATATTGTGTACTATCATCCCAACTACACACACCATCTTTGTTATTCCTTTTTTATTGTATGCTCTATATTGGAATATAGAATTTGATTATCTTGTACATGATGATTGACTATCCTCATGATTCATGATCGTTCGTCCAAGTAGTATTCCTAAAATTGATCACATGATTTATGACAACCTGATGAACTTTAATAATATTCTTGGTTGATAACATGCTCACCTATGATAACATGTTTGGTTGAAAATATGCCTGTGGTTATTTTGGATGTCTTTACGGGAGTGCCCTGATAAGCCGTGTTTACTCCAGGTACGCAGTAGACTCACGAGTTGTGGTTTGATCATACAAATAATTTAACATTTTTAGGATATGTTTAGCAGAATGGTGCGTGCAGAAGTCATAGGGGATTTGTTATCTCTTCTCCCTCATTGTTGAGCTAGTGCACCATCATATGTGTGACATGTCAAACAGGTTCGTTTCTTGGATATGCATTAATACCATGTATAAAATGTGTAACCACCTAATCAGATTAACCATTCAAAAAAAACTCCCTCACCATGAGCTGGGTTTGGCATTCGGAAAGTTCGCTAACTGTTCACCAAGTCTGGTGAGTGGTGAGGAAGCTGTCGCAACCCGACTTTGGGACTTGTGAAGTAGTAGGGCCTGGGTTTCGGATTTAGGGCGTAACACGCACTCTCTCCTAGAGTGTACCAAATTTCACTATCCAATGGTTTTAATGAAAGTTAACTATGAACCTTTACAACCAACACAAGGTTACCAAACTTTACTACACAAGGAACTTGACAAGCCCTACACAACAACTACAAGTTCTACACAAGAACTGCAAAATTGTGCTACACAAGGACACTATATGTATTCTCCTATTGGAGGCCTACGAAAGGTCTTAGCGAGTTCGTGGTAACCAAACTTTGAATCCCAATCCTACATAAGAAAATGTTTTCAGACACTAGGTGGACTCGAATATTTACCTATAAGTGATGTTTCGACAAGAAACGAAAGGTATTTGATTCGAGGATTATCTTATTCAATTATAATAAAGAAAAGATACATAGAACAATCATCACACTTTATTTATTCTTACATCCTTTTCATCCCTTGATTTTAAGATAATATATGTACAAAATACAAGCAATGATTGAGTTGAATATCAATTTCAGCAACATTCTAGATCATGATATGATTTCCACTCATATTAGTCATTGTGTGGGAGTGATATCATTCCAATCGACTTCATGAACTTGAAGAACTTTATTTTTGTAGTGTGAATTGAGCTTTCTTCAACATTGCAAAATGATACTTTATCATCGAAAATTCACTGTCCGCACAATGGGCTTGTTGTGCGGGCAGTAGATAAATATTGTCATCTCATTGCGCGAACCATTGGTTGCGTGGGCCATTCCGTACCTTGACGAATTTCAGTCAATCGTCTCTCTTCTGCTCTTCTAAAAGTATTTCAATTGATCCAAATGAAGAAGATGATGGGGTATTTATAGCCTCTCGCATGTGCGAACCCTCCTTTCCACACAACAAAACTAGTACAATGTATCATTGCATGGACATGACCATTGCGTGCCCAATATTATTACACATGGACTTTCATTGTGCACCAAAAAATGAATCCTCCAACCTTTGTGTTGCGCGCCGCGCAACAAACAACTATTGATCTTTGATTTTTCCGTTCTTCTTAATTTTATGCTCCAATAGATGCCTCCTTGATCCTTCATTTTGGCTTCTTCCTTCGAGATACTGAATGGAGGATCAACTGATAAAAAGAAAATGGTTTTACGCGCAAGTCCTTTACACTATCAGGTCCGCGCAACGGACTTGAGTCCACGATACTATATAAGCAGGACTTGTCTTCATTTCATGTAATGTCCATGATTTTTGCCAACTTGGAGTTAAACGTCCTTGGGTAATGGGTTTATCATAACACCTTATCGACTTCTCAAAACTCAATCCCAAAGTCTCAAACCCCCCTTTCAACCCATCTCCTTCGAAAATTTCACCTTTCATCACTTTATTCTTCAAATATTTCTAGGTACTTTCCTATTAGACACAATCCTAAAGTTTAAATGATGAAGAACAATAATTAAAGTAAAATTTACTATAATTAATAAAAAATACAAATAAAATAGAATTTATACCATTAACCTGATGGAATCTTGGGAAATAATTAAGTTATTTGGATAACTTAGCTTCTCCTACCCCAAAATCATATATTACACGTCGTATAACTCATTCCAGTTTGTAAGATACGCTCGTTTCAAGAATCGAGTGGCAGAATCACCACCAGGACCACCAGAGGGGAGCGGCGCTAACGCCCGGTTGGCGGCGCGCAGCTAGTGCATCGAATTTCGGTGGACCCTCGTTGAAATTTTTTACATTTTCAGGTCAACTTCAAAAAGTCATATCTCCCTCAATATAAATCTGATTTAGGTGATTCGAAAGCCAATTGAAGCTTGATAATCTAGTTTCATATAAAAATAAGTAAAAAATAAAATAAAAATTTTAACATAGGTAAATCTAGGATGATGTGATAACTGTCTAGAAATTATTAGTTCGGATAGCTGCTACTTCCAAAAATTTTAGAATTTTTCTAGAACATGAAATTTAATGAAATTTGGTGGAGATAAAGTAGACTTGATTATGAACTACTAAAAAATAATTAAAATAATATATTAACTATAAGTTCCAGAAAAAAACATAGAACTACCCAAGGACAACATCCTGTAATATAATTTAGTCAAATTTTAGTTAAGTACGAAACTAAATAATCGGTGGATTTAGCTTGGACCACCATCTTCACAAATGATAAGACCTAAAATCATGAGTATCACTGACTTAATGTCGTCTTAAGACCTAGGAGAAATCCCAAGAGCCTGTCGCTCTTGAGAGTACATTAAAACCCTGTATCAAACCTAGACCGCACGTCGAAAAGTCGATGACCACGAAACTATAGGGTTATGTCCGTCCTACTGGGCTTGACAACCATCGCGGGAATCGAGCCCAATAGTATCCATAAACGCACAACTTGAGCCCTGAGTGAAGTGTGTGAGAAACGTGAATATCTTTAGAAAATGTAATGAAACTTAAGTGAATTGGGCCATTCACTCACGCACGAAATTGAGGATTTTAGACCGTCAGGTTGTGACCAAACTTCACCCATAGGAAAAGAAAATTTTCCTGCACATATCCATATACTTATGACCCCAATCGAGTAAGCATGATGGTTGATCTGACACAGGTCTCCCACGGTTGATCTGCTTATCAGATCGTACCGAAATCACATCCTGGCATAGATCCATTGTCAAGGAACTTACCCTATGATGTAGGTGAGTATTGGACCTCCCGATGAGCCCAGTTCATCAGAAATAGTCGCCATTTGGATATAAATTAAGTATACCATGGCCTTGGGGCCATTTGCATCACTACTGAGCCTATATAGCCCTTAAACCACTCCATTTCTATTCCATATGAATTTATCTAACCCTACGAGAGAGAAGAGAAAAGAGGAAGGAGAGGATAGAGATTTTGGGAGATCGTTGCTGGGATTCTCTCCCACTACTCCATGCACTGAATAACCTTTCCACTTCACTACACAATCGTTTTTGGCTTTGATTTGGGTAAGAAAACCTAACCTTAAACTTGATTTAGAGATCCAAATAGAGTAGTCGATGAAATAGCTAATCTATTTCATTGCTTAGGTTCTCGACGTTCCATTTTTGGGAACGTACGATTCGAACTGCGTCCGAATCGAGTATTCCGACGAAAGGTTAGGACTATAAACGTTTAGGTTACAATTTTCAATGCTTTCAATGTCAGTAATGATTTATGTCTGACTTGATTGCTGTCATATTGTCTTAGATACGCCGTTGTCGATATAATATACATGTGTGAACTATGTAGTACAAAATACGCATCTCATGTGTTTGTTGAAATGTTTGTATGAACATGTAAATATGATTTGTGTTTGCTAGGACTACTAAACTAGGATTCGTCGTTGTCATATGCATGCTGACCTCTCTGTGTAAGGATTTGCTAAAATATATGTTGTAACTAACCTAGTCTACGTATTTGGTGAAGTGTAGTCTAAGTGTTTAATGAATTGTCTGAATGAGAAATTGTTGATGATTTGTATGTATTATGAGTGTTAAGATAAGATTCTTTCTTACCTTGTACATATGTATAGTTTCTTTCATGAAATTATATTCGCCTCTGTGCAAATGATTAAGAAAATGCTAGTATGTGGTAATATGATCAAGGTGTTTGATGAAATGCTTAAATGAGGATTTCACTTGGAATGTTTGTTAAATGCTGAATTGATTATCACATGTATTTAATTGATGCATCCGAGTAAGACTGGGGCTACAATCGAGCCCAGGCAATCGGTAACAGTTCCCATTTTGGTGGCCGAATTAGTCTACCACATTAGGTAATTTGACGAATCTGGGTCGCACGACGACTGTCGACAGTGGTTAGGCCACGAAGAGTGCTTATGCGCTCCATGTCAATTAAGTCAGCATGTGCTCGTACTAATCGACCTGCCTAATAAATCGATTGGCATATTGTGTGTTTACCATGTATGGACACTACTGCTTCAATCTAAGGTACCCCTTCCAATGTGAAAACCCACTTTAACCATAGTACCACGATCTACTAAGACTCATGAGCCGTGCATGGTGGTATGGGACACTGTGGTCGAGCTGTCGGCCTATGCTGGGGTGATGAGCCTCCCCATAGTGACCAGTGAGCAACCCAAACTCGTGAGCCGGGCATGGTGGTATGGGACACCGTGTTCGAGCTGTCGGCTTACGTTGAGGTGATGAGCCTTCCCGTAGTGACCGCGAGTATAAACTTTTGAATTTGCCTATCGATTGCTTTTCGTTAGGGGTGATGCCCTACAACTTGCCTATCGTATGTGGTTAACTAGGATTGACGACCCTAGATGGATCCTTCGTTTGGGTTAATGATATAAAGGGAGGTACCTTAGCTTCCCGAACCTGCTGTATGAAAAAGCTTAATTAAGTACTCGACTAACACGACCATGCACCGCATTGCATGTGCTTTGGCGGGGAAGGGCGCTTTAGGGAGGTTGTCATGCGCGAACTTGGTTGTTGGAGTTGCTTGTGAGGGAGCTTTGTGCGAGGGCATGCATCATTGTTGCACTCCATTCCTGCATTAACAAGAGTAGTTAGGAAGTGATTGTTGTATTGCTTTATCATTACTGCTTGATTGACTTGATAACATGTTAACCTTTACCATATAGTACCACTGAGTTGGCCACTCATTCCCACTATAGGACGGTGTTTTAAAACATCAACCAGACTCTGGTTTAGATGCATGTGACGATGAAGTTTATGCAACGGAGCAGGACTTTATGGATGAGGAGGAAGAGTTCTCCTCCTTTCAGCTTTCGGGCGGGTATATGTAGACCTCGTGCCGATGCGCAGGGATTACATGGATATTTGGCTTAGTTGGACACATATACTTTTTCGCATTTTGTTATTTTGAAACAATACATGTATATATTAAACCTGGTTACGTAATCATACTTTGGAGGTTTGTGAAACTCCCACATGCTTAAATATATATGGTTCAGACTCCCGCTTGCTTAATTTAATTGTATTTGGACTATGATATGTTGTTTTAGTATAATCTCACTCATGCTTAATTCTTTAATATGGACGAAATATGAACATCATCATCCATACTGCGTAAGTGATGTTCTGGATCTCGGGAGTAGAGCTTTTCTCGACCCTCGAAATTCAGGGCATTACATTTCATCCATTCAACCTTTAAAGCCAACTCCCTTTTTGCGTTAAAATTCATTTCCACACAACAAGACCAGTGCACAATGAGACTTTGCGTGCAATTGAACTTCCGCGCAATTGAACCTTGAGCGCAACAGATTTGTCTGTTTTGAAAATTTTTCTAAGTACCCGAACTCTGCTGAATCTTCCTGACATATATATTTCCAAATTCTTCTCGATCCTTTCATCTTATCTTTCTTGATACTTCTAGAAATATGTTTGATAATAGGGCTACATCTTAAGAAAGAAGAATCATGCATCTCATCTAGAAGTCAGACGACTCACTCAAAACTCTTGGAATTGTGTAGAGATTCATGAGAAAACTTTTAATTTCTACAATCCTTCTGAGAATGAAACGATCATCATTCCTATAAACTTGCGACGTCATTGGTCGATTCTTCGTTGCGATCCATCTGACCAAATGATCCGGAACAATCTTATTTCTACAGACAATTCGGTTATGACAAATCAAGAATTTTAAAAGGATCTCTGGAAGAGAATGAATTCCACTAAAGAGTCGGTAGGATTCATAGGATGCGATTCTTACGCCTATGTTATAATCCTCATCATCCCTTTCCTAGTCATTTTTTCGAGACGGTTCAACAACTCTTCTTTACTGAAAGGTCAGCTTAGAATACATAAAGATTTTTGGCGATGGGTCTCTTATCTCCACCTGATTTCTACAACTCTTGGGCTCGAGTCATTACTTGGAAACATGCTAATGTCATGGAGAATATTGGTCTTTTCGATGCAATTATTGTAAGACCCATATCCTAGACCGTACCGTTCCGTAGACTCCCACAGTCCTCTCGGTCGAATTTTGGTGACCCTGAGTCGCACCCTGTCAACATGAATCGGCTCGACTTAAAACTTGTACCCTAGCGACCGCGTCATCGCCGCGGTTCCAACGCCGCGTCTCGCATGCCGATGCGATACCCAGGCCAGGAGCTGTGGGCCCGCGTATGTTTCGACAAGAAAACAAATGTGTTTGATTTGGGGGGATTTATTCAATGATAATAAAGAAAGAATAAGAGAACTTGATCACATTTATTCTGAGTTCATTTACATCCTCGGATTCCCTTGATTCTAAAAACAAAGTACAATCAATCAACTAATAGTCTTCCATATAGAAATTTCATCAGCATTTCGGCGCCATTTCATTCATCTCCTAGATACTTAGGAGGAATTACTGAATTGATCAGCTAGTCTTTGAGGAGATAGGAATTTCGGCAACATTCCGGCAGCTTCCTTGGTCATCTCCCAACACTTAGGAGGAATTGCTGAATTGATCAGCTGATCTCTCTCTTTCTAGAGGTAGAGGCTAGAAGATCGAGCGGCATTTCAACCTTCATATGAAATTGGTCAGTCAACCCAGTTCCGCGACCCACGGAACCGCTAAACTGGTTGCGCAGTCCTCGGAATGGAAACCCCTGTTGCGCGATCCACGGAACAGGGAACCTTGTTGCGCCATCCACGCAACTGATCTTTTTGTTGCGCGGTCCGTACAACTGATCTTCGTCTCTGCTCTCTACCTTCAGTTGCTCCACTTTAGTTTTCCAAAATCTTCCAACCCCCAAATGAGAGGGGGAGCGGGGTATTTATAGGCCCCACACACGTGCCAATCCTTCATTCTTGTGTCAGTAGATTCCTTGATTGCGCGATCCGCGCAACTGACTTCTTGGTTGCGCGACCAATCATCATCAGTCATATCCTTGAATTTTGCTAATATGCCTAAAATTGGAGAATATAGGTCTTTGCAATAGAGCAAGTCCTTCATCATAGCCTTCCATATGGTCCAGTTAGAACCATGAGGCTGATCATCCTTGATGAGCCACCTTTCATAATTCAAAACCGATCTTACCCGTTCAATGAACTTAGCTCTGATACCACTTTGTTAGGTGCCTTGCCCAAAACCTTAGGATCTAGCCCTCCCGAACAAACCAAAATTATGGATAATAAAGCAATGAAAATAATCAATGCATATACCACACACCACACAAGAGATTTTTACGTGGAAAACCCTCAAAGAGGTAAAAACCACGGGACCTCGTCCAGATCAACAATCCACTATGAAGTAGAACGTTACAAACTTCTTCACTCACGTAGGAGTGGATAAACAATAAGAAAAATAGAGAAAACGGAGAGATCTAACTGATTACGAGGACATAGAAACGCTGAGATATAGATTGCACAGTAGATAACCTCCACGAGCAGAACCTCCATTCTATAAGCTTCCTCTCTCTCTCTCTCTCACACCTTTGATAGCCCTAAACCTTTTAGCAAATCCTTGTAAAGCTTTAAGATACCCTCTTGTCATGCCTAGAAAGCCATAGGAACTCCTATTTATAGTTTTAGGAAACTCCTTTCGCATCCCAGTTGTGAAAGGACTTGCAACATGAAATCCGCACAAAATCGCGGAACGAATCTGCGTAACCTCGACTGGTTGAACCGAGTCCACGACCGGTCGAGAGCCACCTTCGACCTGTTGAGCGCCTCCTTCGACTGGTCGAGTACCCCAGAGAAAAACAGTCCACAGTCGCTGGACTTTGAGTCGTGCCACGACTCGACTCCTTCGACTGGTCGACCACAACTTTCGACCGGTCGAGCAGGGCTCATGACCGGTCGACGACGGGTCAAAAAACCCATCACTTGTGTGCTTGATCATTGTCATGTTTGAGAGAGAGAGAGAGAGGGAGAGAGAGAGAGAGAGAGAGATCCTTTGTATCGTTCATGGGTGTCTCCATTCTACAACAGGACTTGATTCCATGGAACTGGTTATAGGTTAACCTACAAACCCATGAGCCATTGTAGCTTATCGTACAACCCATCTTCATGACCATTTTCCCGTGAAAATTTATGATACCGCGGGGGCTAAACATAAAGTGGGTTGTTTCGTGTTACAGGCTCTAACAGATCATTCATACTACAACATATATTTCTATTTTCCATGTTCTAGTGGGAACTATAAGAAATGATCATGCTTTAAAATAAATAAATAAATACGCAAAATACACGCAGCTGCACAAACCCTCCCCGGAGTGGATTTCCTATCTAATAATACAAATGGATGAAGAGGCGTTTCATGCATGTGCCTTTTATTCTTTTGACCATACCACCAATCATTTCATTTTTGTCCATTGTTCTTGTGCATGAGATAGAGAGAGAGAGAGAGAGCATTTACATCACAGATATGATGTGGAATGCAGACTATATAATAACCACTAGCATCATCATCCAGATATCATTTGAATTGTTTGATTTTTTGATTTTTTTAAGTTGTTCAAAGGTAACAATCCAGCAAACTCCAAGGAAATTTCCTTCTAAATTAGAAAATGACATTTTCTTCAAAAGTTATTTTGCAAAAAAAGAATTTGGAGAGTATAAAAAATAGAAGGTTAAGAAATTTTTTAGGACTTTTTCACAAAAACATATTCTGAGAAGTGAAATGTATCCAATGGTCATATTTCAACCGAACAAGTGTCCATGAATTAGAGGTTAAGATTGTTTATCCAATATGATCTATACACTTAGCGACATCCAGCTCCACATTTAGTCCATCCAACTCAAGTTAATGTATGCTACGTGCACATTTCTGAGTGTCCGTATGGATTAATAGACCATCTATTTCTTAAGATTTTCAACTGTGTCCATCCATGGCACGGACCCACTAGATGGGTGGTTCAAATCCAATGTCCCACCTGCAGCATGTCAGGGACGCCGATTTCCTGCGAAAGCCTTTCGCAGGAAGTTCCTGTGCAAGGATTCTAGGTGGGGCTCGTTGCGATGTTTGTGAGAAATTGAAGCCGTCCATCCATTTTTAGACATCATTTGAAGACATTCTACCAAAAATGAGTAAGATCCAAAACTCAAGTGGGCCATAGGAGATGAAACAGTGGGGAAAGGATTGCCTACCGTTGAAACCTTCCTAGGCTCTACCTTGCTGTTTATATGCCATCTAAACCGTTTATAAGGTCATTTTCACTTAGATAAAGTGAAAAAACTAAAAAAAATTATATCGTTAAAAACTTTTATGGACATATAAATATTTCAACGGTGGTCACTAAATCTCCACTGTTTCCTCTCGTGTGGCCCATTTGAGCTTTTGATCGTCCTCGATTTTGGTCCCACGTCATAAAATGAGCTTAAAAAACGGATAGAGGGGTTAGATTTAATACAAACAACTGAGTAGGAGCCACACAGAATCTTGCGCAGGAACTTCCTGCGAAAGGCTTTCGCAGGAAATCCGCGTCCGCAGGGCAACAGACAGACACCCCTCCGATCCAGAATGCTTTAGACAAAACCAATAAAAATGACATAGAGGCACGTGCATAACCGTTACAAAGAAAAACGTATTTATACTTATACCCACTCAATACTTAAATGCCACTTTGGTGGACCACCCACACATTATTTTTTTTATACTAATCTAGTTTAAGAAGCTTCTGAGCATTTTCAACTCATGCAATTGTCCTTTCTACACATACACATGCATATGCCTTTTCCATATTTCATGTGCACCATTGCAATATCGTACACGCCACCGTATTGGAAAATCTAACGAGGACCCAATCAAATAATATAATACAACCTTCCTACATAAACATCCAAACACACCCACATGGGAGATCCCAAACAATGGCTATTTTTGTGGCAAGATTTCAGACGAATTTGAGACTTTAGAGGTACCTTCTTTATTGAGCAAGAACATGGAATAATTGAGGTGGAGGAATAATCAGGTGCATGGTTGGAAAACTGAAAAAAATAATAATGATATAAAATAAAACTCGACTCGAATCGACTCAACTGGACTCGACTGGACTCAACTAGATTTCCCAAAGACTCAGAGATACACGATCCAGTCATGACTTAGTCAGGAGTCAGAGAAAACCCTGACTCGACTTAAAACATAACCAGGCAAGAAGTCCATGGTCACCATGTGTCCTTGTGGGAGATGCGCATGAGATCCTAGCCGTCCATGTAGTTGGTCTCCTCACCTTGGCGCTCCAGCCGGACAATAGGCTGGCCCACCCATCAGGTGGTCCATAGTTTATGACACAAGTGGGAAGATGAAAAAAGTTTACTGTTTTTACTGTCTGCCTGTTACTTAGTTTTTGGTCCAGTCGTCTACATTGTGGGACCCACCTGAAGGGCAGTTTGGAAACGTCCATATGGGCTGCCTTTTATATGTCTACCGGCTTATAAACCTCTAAGCAGAGGAAGAAGCACGGCCAATTCAACTACCCACCCAAATTTTCATTCTAAGTGATGATAGTTGTTAAATAACAATCCTAGATTTGATCATACGGTTGTGGGGAGCTCCAACTGCTAGGTTGATGGGTCCCAAGATCTGATCAGTTTCAATTAGTGGTTCCCTCTTTTTTTTTTTTTTCTTTTTTTTTTTTTTTTTAAGAAAAAAAAAAAGAACGGTGGACATATTGTTGGGGGCCTTGCACAAAACCTTAGGATCTAGCCCTCCAGAACAAACCAGAATTATGGATAATAAAGCAATGAAAATAATCAATGCATCAATCACACACCATACAAGAGATTTTTACGTGAAAAACCTTCAAAGAGGTAAAAACCATGGGACCTCGTCTAGATCAACAATCCACTATGAAGTAGAACGTTACAACCTTCTTCACTCACGCAGGAGTGGATAAACAATAAGAGAAATAGAGAAAACGGAGAGATCTAACCGATTACGAGGACATAGAAGCGCTGAGATATAGATTGCACAGTAGATAACCTCCACGAGCAAAACCTCCCTTCTATAAGCTTCCTCTCTCTCTTTCTCCCTCTCTCTCACCTTTGATAGCCCTAAACTCTTTAACAAATCCCTTGTAAAGCTTTAGAAAACCCTCTTGTCATACCTTAGAAACCCTACTAGGAACTTCTATTTATAGTTTTAAGAAACTCCCTTCCGCATCCCAGTTGCGAAAGGACTTGTGACACGAAATCCGCGCAAAACCGCAGAACGAATCTACGTAGCCTTGACTGGTCGAACCGAGTCCACGACCGGTCGAGAGCCACCTTCGAGCGGTTGAGAACCTCCTTTGACTAGTCGAGCACCCCGGAGAAAAACAGTCCAAAGTCGCTAGACTTTGAGTTGTGCCACAACTCGTCTTCCACGACTGGTTGACCACAGCCTTCGACCGGTCGAGCAGGGCTCACGACCGGTAAAAAAAACCGATCAAATCTCTCCCTTTTTGACCAAGGAGGGATCTACTATCTTCTAGCCAGCCAGGTTTCTACAAACCTCAAACTTACCCTTGAGCAAAGCCTTGGTCATCATGTCCGGCTCATTATCGTCCGTGTGGACCTTCTCAAGCTATAACACTTTCTGTTCCAAAGTATCCCTGATCCAGTGATACCGAATCTTTATGTGCTTCGACTTGGATTGCTGACTTGGATTCTTGCTCAAGTGTATAACACTCTAACTATTACAATAGACTACGTGCTCCTCCTGCTTCAGGCTAAGTTCCTGTAGGAACCTCTTCATCCAAAGCATCTCTTTACATGCTTCTGTGACTGCAATGTACTCGGCCTCTGTCGTCGACAATGCTGCGACCTTCTGTAGCTTGCTCTACCAAGAAACCGCTCCCCCTGCAAACGTGAACATGAACCCCGATGTAGACTTCCTGGAGTCTATGTCACCTGTCATATCTGCATTTGTGTAGCCCTCTAACACAGGTTTACCGTCACCATAGCATAGGTTCAACCTGGATGAGCCTCTTAGATACCGCAGTATTCATTTCACCGCTGCCCAATGCTCTTTGCCAGGATTGACAAGATACCAGCTGACAACACCAACCGCATATGCAATGTCTGGGCGTGTACACACCATAACATACATCAAACTTCCTACCGCTGATGCGTAAGGTATCTTCTGTATCTCTTCCACCTTTGCCTTTATCTTGGGACACTGTCTGTCGCTCAATCTGAACTGACCATCTAGTGGAGTACTGACCGGCTTCGCTGCATTCATATTGAACCTCTCTAGGACTTTCTCAATATACCGCTCTTATGACAGCCAGATCTTCCTGCTGCTTCTATCATGAGTTATCTCCATTCCTAGGATCTGTCTAGCCGGGCCCAAGTCTTTCATCGCAAAGGACTTGCCCAACTCTTGTTTCAGCCTGTCGATCTTCTTGATGTCTTTTCCCATGATGAGCATGTCATCAACGTATAAGAGCAGAACTAAGAAATCACCATCTGAGAACTTGCACGTGAACACACAGTGGTTCGACTCCGTTCTGTCATACCCATGTTTCAACATAAACGGGTCAAACTTCTTGTACCATTGCCGTGGAGCTTGTTTCAGCCCATACAGGCTCTTCCTCAACCTACACACCATATGCTCCTTGCCCTTGACTTCGAACCCCTTTGGTTGGTGCATGTAAATCTCTTCTTCCACGTCACCATGGAAAAAGGCAGTTTTAACATCTAACTGCTCTATCTCCAGATCCATGCTAGCCGCCAACCCAAGCAACACCCGTATGGATGTCATCTTCACCATTGGTGAGAATATCTCCTTGAAGTCTATGCCTTTCCTCTGATCAAACCCTTTCACCACAAGTCTGGCCTTGAACCTCGTCTGTGAATTCTACTGCTCAACCTTCTTTCTGAATACTCACTTGTTGCTCAAAGCTTTCTTGCCCTTAGGCAATTTCACCATATCATAGGTGTGATTCTTATGCAAGGATTCCATCTCCTCTTGCATAGCTTTCAACCACTCCCCCTTATGCTTGTCGGCTAGGGCCTCAAAATAATCTTCTGGCTCTCCCTCATCAGTTAGCATAATGTACTCATGCGGCGAGTACCTCTTGGACGGCTGTGTGTCCCTAGATGACCTCCTCACCTGTGGCTCAACAGGTGGATCAAGTGGGGGCTGCTTCCCTAGTCCATCTTCTGAAGGAACTCCCTCGTCCTCTGCACCTTGTTGTACTCCCCCTTCATCAGGCACCACGGGAGGAATAATCGGATCCATGTCCTCTAGCTCACCTGAACTAGGTTGGTTCTTCTCTGGCTTACTAATGTCTTCTATACACTGATTTCAAAGAAAACCACGTCTCTGCTCCTGACGAGCTTCCTCTCGGTCGCATCCCACAATCTGTAACCGAACTTTTCATCACTGTACCCTAAGAACACGCACTGCCTGATCTTCATATCCAGTTTAGACCTCTTGTCATTTGGTACGTGAACGAATGCCCTACATCCAAACACCTTGAGATGACTGTACGATGGATCTTGTCCAGTCTACACCTTCTTATGTACTTCTCCATTCAACGGGGCTGATGGAGACCTGTTTATCAAATACACCGCCGTGTGCATTGCTTCTCCCCAGAACATCTTGGGCAATTTCGCATGGGATAACATGCATCTGATTCTCTCAACAATTGTGCGATTCATTCGCTCAGCTACACCATTTTGCTGAGGGGGGTCTTGGGAACCGTCTGTTCATGCCGTATACCCAGGGACTTGCAGTACTCGTGAAAGTCGCCAATGTATTCACCACCATTGTCAGTGCGGATGCACTTCAATGGTCTACCTGTCTCTCTCTCGACCATAACATGAAATAATTTAAACACACCAAAGACCTCGTCCTTGGATTTCAAAGCATAAGCTCAAGCCCTCCTAGATGCATCATCTATAAAAGTAACAAAATACAATGCCCCACCCAAGGTGTTTGTCCTCATAGGACCACAAACATCAGAATAAACCAAATTTAATGCATGCACTTTGTTAACATGAGAAGCAAATTTAACAAATGAAACTCTATGTTGTTTCCCTTATAAACAATCAACACAGGTTTTGAGAGGTGTACCTGTTACGTCTGGAAGGAGTCGCTTCTTTACTAGTACCTGAAGCCCTTTTTCACTCATGTGGCCTAGACGCCTGTGTCACATGTCAATAGCTGAATCTTCCGCTGCGTTCAACCCACCCTTGCACATATTAACACTTGCCTTATAAAGGGTGCAACACTTCTTTCCTCTGGCCATGATCAACGAACCCTTGATGAACTTCCATCGCCCACCAGCAAAACGGCTTTCATAGCCATCATATCCAACCTTCCCGTCGACATCAAGTTGAGGCGAAGGTCTAAGATATGTCTCTCATCCCTGAGAACCAATGTGCAGCCCACATAAGTCTTCACATAATTATCGCCGACTCCCATGATTTTTGATACGCCAGAATTTCCCATCTTCACAGTCCCATAGTCACCTGACTTGTAGCTTTGAAGAAGTCCCTGCGTGGAGTCGCATGAAAGAAGCTCACGAGTCTATCACCCAGTCGGTATCTTGACTCGTAGTCGTGAGACATACATCATGATATGCAGAAAGAATAACTACAACGTCGCCATCTGAAGCGACCGCAGTGGAATCTGATTCATCTTCCTTCCCTTTTCCTTTCTTGTCATTCTTCTTACCATGACATTCATGCTTATAGTGGCCCTTCTTGCCACAATTCTAGCAATCAACATCTTTCCTGTTACTCGACTTGCCTCTTGATTTATCTCGGGCCTTCCCACCCTTCCTGTTCTTTCCTCTCCCCCGTTCTTGTGTTACAAGGGCCTCTTGCTGAGTAGACCACTGAGACTTCCTCCTTGTCTCCTCATTGAAGAGACAGCTAGTTACCTGTTCCATGGATATCTTTCCGTTTGGCGTGGAGTTACTTAGAGACACCACCAATGTCTCCCAACTGTCAGGCAATGAATTAAGCAAAAGTAAAGCTTGCAATTCATCATCCAGGACCATCTTCATAGAGGTTAGTTGGTTCACTATATTACTGACCTCATTCATGTGCTCGGCTACAGAACCACCATCCTTGAACTTGAGATTCACAAGTCGCCTTATCAGAAAAATTTTATTACCAGCTGTCTTCCTCTCATACAGCCCTTGTAATTTCAGTCATAGGCTAGCGGCTAAGGTTTCCGTAGACACATGGTGAAACACGAAATCATCCAACCATTGTCTAATAAAACCCACCATCTTTCGGTCCATCTTCTTCCAATCATCATCAGTCATATCCTTGGATTTTGCTGATATGCCTAAAATTGGAGAATATAGGTCCTTGCAATAAAGCAAGTCCTTCATCTTAGCGTTTCATATGGTCCAATTAGAACCATTGAGGCTCATCATCCTTGATGAGCCACCTTCCATAATTCAAAACCGATCTTACCCGTTCAATGAACTTAGCTCTGATACCACTTTGTTGGGGGCCTTGCACAAAACCTTAGGATCTAGCCCTCCAGAACAAACTAGAATTATGGATAATAAAGCAATGAAAATAATCAATGCATCAATCACACACCAGACAAGAGATTTTTACGTGGAAAACCCTCAAAGAGGTAAAAACCACGGGACCTCGTCCAGATCAACAATCCAATATGAAGTAGAATGTTACAACCTTCTTCACTCACGCAGGAGTGGATAAACAATAAGAGAAATAGAGAAAACGAAGAGATCTAATCGATTACGAGGACATAGAAGCATTGAGATATAGATTGCATAGTAGATAACCTCCACGAGCAAAACCTCCCTTCTATAAGCTTCCTCTCTCTCTCTTTCTCCCTCTCTCTCGCCTTTGATAGCCCTAAACTCTTTAGCAAATCCCTTGTAAAGCTTTAGGAAATCCTCTTGTCGTACCCTAGGAACTCCTATTTATAGTTTTAGAAAACTCTCTTCCGCATCCCGTTGCGAAAGGACTTGCGACACGAAATCCGCGTAAAATCGTGGAACGAATCTGCATAGCCTCGACTGGTCAAACCGAGTCCACGACCAGTCGAGAGCTACCTTTGACCAGTCGAGAACCTCCTTCGACTGGTTGAGCACCCCGGAGAAAAACAGTCCACAGTCATTGGACTTTGAGTTGTGTCACGACTCGTCTTCCACTACTGGTCGACCACAGCCTTCGACCGGTCGAGCAGGGCTTACGACCGGTCGATGACGGGTAAAAAAAAACCCATCACATATTCCACCAGCAATTTATTGAATTAACAGGATTTACAGTCATTCGGTCGGGTCCGAAGAAAAAGAATAAGACCACACCTATCATATAAGAAGAGAAGAAAATGGCTACACATTAAGACAGACTATGCTAGAAGCAGAAGCGCCCGACTTCCACGTTGCCGCATAAATCATATAGAGGGAAGATGAGAGCCAGCCCCTCCCAGAGCAGCTGCAGACATCCCAACCAAAGATCGCCCTGTTGAAAAATAGAGGAAGTAAAAGTACCCACCTGCAGCCATTCTCTCCCAGGGAAGCTGATAGGAGTTCCAACAACAGCCTCCCCAGAACCAAGACAACATCTACTACCCCCTTTTTTTTGGGAAATAAAACAGGAATGACAAGAAGTGGGAGACATTAGAGAGCGGACTGGGGGGGGGGGGGGGGGGGGGGGCTCCAAGCAGAGCTAGAGCTAGATGAAGCCAAGGAAAAAAGGCAGTAGGAAGAAAGGACTCAAAGGCGAAGAAGGATGAAATGCTTAGCTGACCCCTGTTCTCGGTTTGGATAATCTGATGTAGCCAAAGTTTGATCTATCTAGGAATATGGAGCCTCTGATGGGCCTAGGGAGGCCATTCTGACTAAGATAGAGTTTGTTCGAGGCACCCCCACTTGTTAATTTAGCCAGACTGTCAGCTACAGAGTTACCTTCCCTGAATGTGCAGCAGAAGTGGATATTGAGGGCTTGAGTCAGATGTTGGATAATTCCCAAATGGTACCAAATGCTCCATCTGCAAGACTTATCTTGATTAGTCACCACATCAAAGATTACCCGTGAGTCAGTTTCTGCCATGATTTAAGACAGCCCTCTATCCCTGCAATGGATCAGTCCATCAGCAAGCGCGTGGGCCCCAGCAATAGCATTGGAGATGGGGCCATATTTGTTGTGGAAGGCGAAGATAAAGTTACCAAGGTGATCTCTACAAATTCCGCCTACACCCCCCTTGCCTGGATTACCTCCTAGCTGAACCATTCACATTCAGCTTGACCCATCCAATTGGGGGTTGGCACCAAGTGCTGATATGAGATCTATCTGGGATATAGGGGAAGATTGTATATGCATTCCCAAAGTTCTCCCAATATGCATCCCGTGATCTGAAGAGATGTCTAGCTGAGGCAGTTGAGGATGTAGTTCTTTGATCCATTTGGAGATGTTGGCAATGGTAGCAGTTGCGGTAAAAGGGCGATTATCGAATTTAGCTATGTTTCTCCCAAGCCGTAGTTCCTAGATGATGAGAGGGGGAGTGAGGCCACGTAGGATCTTCCAAGAGGAAGATTTCTTTATAGCCATTGTCCATTGAAGGAGCCGATTGGATATGGATTGTCCCTTATAAAGACAGACCTTGATGAGTTGAGCAAAGAAATTCCAAACTTGGGACGCAACTAGACCATGGCAGAGAAGGTGGTCGAGGTCTTCGACAAAGCGGAGGGAGATAGGAACTAGTTGATTGCTAATATAGTTTTGTGGCTAGACCTGAGAGATCTGGCGCTTGGTGACCGTGGGAGTGGGATGTGGATGTGGCGATGGAGTTGTTGCGTCAGGTGGAGTGGAGACTGGGATGATAGGCTAGACGTGTGAGGGAGGAAGTGGGGCTGGTTGTGACTGCTGGTTGCTTATGTTTCTTGGGTGGGAGGGCTTGCAGCATTCACATCTAGATGCCAGGCTGACGCCTAATTTCTGAACTACAGAATCAACTAGGATTGCTCCATGCATCACTTTCCACATGAAAATGTCAATCTTTTGAGGAAGGAATTTATTCTAAGACCAGGGTGTCCATGGCTGATCGAGACGGGAGGCTCGGATGGCATTCCAAGCAGATTTCGAGGTGAACTTTCTAGACAGTGAAAGTTTCCAAATTAGCTTGTCTTGTCTATTTGAAATAGAGATGTCGTTGTCCGAGATTAACCGAGTGGTAGATTCAGGGAGAAGGGCTGCTATAGAAGAGGTTACACCCATCTTCTTGATTCTAAAAATCCTTAACTAAGGCATCTTTGGAGGGGCCGAGAGGGGGGGCGAGAACAACTCCAATAAGCAATCCGTTACCAGTCCAATTTTGAAACCAGAATTTGACATTACCTTCGCCAATCAGCCACCTCGAATTGAGGGTGCAGAATAAGAGTGTGCCTCTGACTTGGACCCATATGCTCGATCTCTAATGTTGGCCAGATTTCTGGCGATGGTGAATTTGGAGAAGTATTTCGCATTGAAAAGATTGGCCCATAGAGAATTTCCTTCTAGTAGTCTCCATGCCATCTTGCATCGAAAGACATGCATAACATCTGTGAGTCTTCTTATGTCAAGCCCACCTTCACTGGTTGGATAGTATAATTCACTCCATCTAACCCAGTGCCTACGATTGCTGGTATCCAAGCTTCCCCAAAAGAAGGATGCTAACATTCTTTCAATCTGGTGGCAGATTTTTTTTGGGATGTGGAGGGCTGAGAGGATATGAATGGGAATGCTATTAAGAATGTGTTTTATCAACACAAATTTAGCAGCCTGGTTGAGCAGCTTAGCCTTATAGCATGCTATGCGTTGTTTAATCTTGTTGATGAGAGGTAGAGGCTGCTGATGTCAGATCTTTACTTTAACCAGTGGGGCTCCCAGGTAAGTGAGGGGAAAGTTTGATGGTTGGAAGCCAGTGAGATGAGCAATCTGTCTCGCCCTTCCAATTGGGGCATTTTTTGAGAGGACGAAGCAGCTTTTTGGTGCGTTGACTTTCTTCCTTGATCCTGACTCATAGGCATGAATGAAGGTTAGCAAGGAGCGAATCAAAGATATCCTACCATTAAGAAAGATAATTGTGTCATCAGCAAATAACAAGTGTGTTACTGTCATGCTGCCCCTAGGAAGTTTGTAAGGTATGCAGGCCCCGGATTGGAAGAGGTTCTTTAAACCTCTACTTAAACCTCCGCTGTTATGATGAAGATGGACGAAGAGAGGGGATCTCCTTAGCGAAGTCCCTTGGACGATTGGAAGAAGCCAAAAGGTTTTCCATTAATGATAATAGAAAACCAACAGCCCTCCCAGCATTGTTGAGCTAAGCGAACCCACTCTGGGCTGAAATTGAAGGATAAGAGAACCTTCTAAATGAAAACCCATTCCATCCTGTCGTAGACCTTCTCCATGTCTAGCTTGAATATAATGTTGCCCCCAACGGTTTTCCCGTCTATGTTAAAAGCCATTTCAGATGCTATTGAAATGCTTTCGGCAATGGATCTATCCTTGGTGAAGGCACTCTGCTCCTTGGATATGATTGTTGGAAGAATGTTGGACAGTCTGAAAGCAACGATCTTAGAGAAGATCTTGTGTACGCAGTTGCAAAGGCTGATGGGCCTGATGTATGTGAAGCTGGTTGGATTTGCTTTCCTTGGGATGATGAAGATCAAGGTGCAACAAAAGATCTCGGTATTTGGCCTCCCTGGAAAAAAATCGATGGCCGCTAGATGGATATCGTTCTTGATGATGTCCCAGCACGATGTGAAGAAGCCTCTCGAAAAGCCATTTGGGCCAAGTATGTTGTCGGCAGGGATGGAGAAGGTTGTGACTTTTACCTCCTCTAAAGTTGGAGGTCTCAATAGCATTGTGTTCATGTTATTGGATATAAGATTGGGGAAGCAATTGAGCAGGTCCGAGGATACATGGGGTTATCGAAGGCGAAGAGTTGAGAAAAATACCTAACAACTTCTGCTATAATGTCTGATTCTGAGTGAAGAGAGGAACCTGAGGGAAGGCAGATAGAGGAGATGGAAGCTCTTCTTCTTTTGTTGACCACTGAAGAGTGGAAAAGACTGGTGTTCCAACATGCAGCCATGTGACTCTGGGCTTCTGTTTCCAGTAAGTTTCTTCTCAGAGGAGGGCCCTCTTAAGTTGAGCTTGAGCCAGGTTCAGTTTCTCTCTGTCCTCATCAGATCTGGATTGTATGAGATTGAATTCAGAATTGGTCACCTCATCTTCAACATTCTTGACAGATTGGAAAATGTTTCTAAAAACAACGATATTCCATGCCTTGAGAGTGGCCTTAAGCCTCTTCATCTTAAGAAATAGACAGAACATGGGAGAGGCCTACTCCTCGTGCGCCCATGATGCTTGGACTGTATTGAGAAAGCTCTCATGAAGAGTCCACATATTTTGAAATCTAAATGGAATTGGTCTTGAGGTAGCAGGTTGCTGTAACATCATGAAGAGAGGGGAATGATCAGAGAAGAGCCTAATTAGGTGTTCAACCCTTATATTAGGAAAATCTTACAGCTAAACCATGTTGAATAACATCCTGTCTAGCCTAGCCCAGCGCCTGCTAAGCCCTGATCTATTGTTGCATTAGGTAAATTTGGATCCAATGTAGCATGCATCTAATAGTCCCAAATTGGAAATAGCATTCCTGAAATCTTCCATGGTCCTAGAGTTTGGATGAGATGTCCCAATTCTTTCTTCAGGGCTAGCGGCTGTGTTGAAGTCTCCACATAGAAACTAAGGGCTAGAGATCGTGGTGGATATGCCTGGATTTCTTCCTAGAGGGATTGTCTCTCGCGCCAATTACACATTGCATAAATTGAAGTAATGTGAACAAATATGTTGTGCTCAATGGTTGTGACATGGATGGTAATACTCTGCTTGGACGCTGCTACAGTGTGAACTGATAAAGGAGGATTAGCAAGAATCCAGATTTTGCCTTTGCTGAATACCCAAGGTGACTGCGACTATTTTCCTCCTGGATGGGCGAATCATTGGCTCTTGTAGCAATAAGAGATCGATTTTCCTGGACTGGATAAGTCATTTTAGGAATCTGAGAGTTGGCCTGTTTCCAACTCCACGCACGTTCCAAGATAAAAGGCTAGGCATCTGAAACCCATCCTTCTATCACGGCCTGATTCCTAAGCTAAGCAAGCCGTTGAAGTTTCCTAGATGTTACTTTCCTACTTTTGTGGGCGAGTTTAGAGCATTGATGATTAGTTGGCATGAAAGATGGAGATTAAGGTTGATTGATAGGAGGGGCACTGCCCTGAGGGGTCCTGATGTCGACCCAAAGATGGAGATCAGCTGAGGGAGAGATGGGAGGTTCTATAGGCCTTGACTACTCTGATTGTGAGTCTGAATCATAGAATGTAGATGTATCTTCTTCATCAGTAAGGAAAATCGCGTTTGTGGCTGATGGGTCTTCTTCTAGCCAATTCCATCTCTCGGAGCTGGTTAGGAAATTGTCTCTGGTTTGGATTATTTGGGCTGAGACTTCATCATATCAGAGAATGAGATTGGTTGGGTTGTTTGGAGCTGGATTAATGGGGAGGTTGAGTTGGGATAGGCAGGGGGTTGGAGCTAGATTTTGAGTTGGTTGTTGTGTGACTTGAGTTGGGTTGATGGATTCAGTATTGGATGTGGCCTTCTGTGTTAATGTTTGCTTAGAGAAAAGGTGGCAGTGGGGTGGATCAAAGGCAGTTTTCTGATGACTTTGGTATGGGGGGTTGGGTTGGTGAGAAAGGAGAGGAGATTGAAACTGATGGATGGTGTTGTAACTGAGAGGGTTGTGGAGGCTTGTGCATTGGTGGTTGTCTGATGGGCTGTAACTGAGAATGATAGGGTCATAATGTTGTGATATGAGAGGAGCATTGGGAGCTTGCGCTTGGTTTATGTTCAGTTCTGGCAGGTTATAGATGGTGATGGGCTGATTTGGGGAATTGGAGTGATTGCTAGTGGGATCTGTAGTGATAATGGCACATGGCTGGGGTGGGTCGCTGCTGGATGGATAGGTTTGGATGGGGGAGGTTGAATTGATGGGCTGGGAAACATTCTCTGTTGTAGAGTTGCGAAGGGTGTTATGACTCTGATGGCTAGTTGAGGCATTTAGTTGAACACCTACAGGTTGTTGATATGGGGCTGACATCTCCCTACAAAATGGTTGTTCTGAAGATTACTGACGAGGTTGGATGGTTGTTTTGAGTTCTGCTGGTGAGGGTGGGTTGGGAGAATTCTTTGTAGGGTATGTGTGTAATTGATCAGTAGCTGACAGCTGAATGCCACTCGCTATAGATTGTTGTAAGGTTGTGGCTTCAACAGTCGTGATAATCGGGAAGGACAGTTGTTCTACCTCCAAATACAGAGATGAAGATAGAGCAGCTCCTAGGAATGGAATGATCTTCGCTCTTGCAAACATGAAGAAAGAAGCAGAGAGGGATATTGGATCAATGTCCATGACAGTTCCAAAGCTTCCAGCTATCTGTTCGATAATCAATCTACTCTAGGCATGGAGAGGGATCCCTTGCATAAGAATCCAGATGCCTTTATTTGTGGAAACTGCCGATGGAACCCAAGGAGATACAGAACAGAGACCCACAGCTAGATGAAGGATAAAATGTCGTTCAAATGCGATTGCTTCTGCCCTGGAATGGAATGATATAAAAAACGATTGATCCGATACACTAGCTACTTCAACCCCTGAAGCACTGAATGAGGAAGATCTCAAGGAGTCCAACAGAGTGGAAACTGAGAGGGTTGGGTTGGCTGCTACACCTATCAGAGCATGAACCAGATCTCTCCTTATGGAGTTAGGGATTCGTGCGGGGGGGATAAGGGGGATCTCCTGGAAGGGTTGTTGAGGTGGTGGGTTAGTGTGGTAGCCGATGGGTGTATGGGGCTTTAGGTTTGAGAATGAGATTGGGTTTAGGGATTTCAATTTTGGGTTGGGTTTCTGACTATGTCTCGTGATCTGATGTGCTTGTTAGATGATTTGATGATTTGAGAATTAGTGCTTCCCTCTTGTAACAGTTGTTTTAACGGCATTGCACCATTGTAGGATTTGATTAGGGATAAATGCATGTGATTACACCATTTCATTCTCATATGCAACCAGTTGCAGCAAACGCTACTGCAAATGCTAGTTATTTTTGGATAATTGAGTATTGTGATCATCAACCTTGATCGCTCATTCTTCTCACCCTTGTAGAAAATCATACTAACGGGATGATCATTGCTGTCCAATCAATGGCAAGTGAGATGAATGATCGAGATCGTTCAATTGAGACTGCTCATATTTTATATTTGCAATCCCCTGTTTTGTGGATCGTTTCATGAAATTCTATCCATCAAGCAACGAAAGGCTTTGGAGGGATTGTAGGAGATCTCTTGTAAATGATTGCATGCTAACTGTTCGACACCTTTTTTCGTTTGGATGTTTTCTTCTCCACGTTTTTTTAAAAATAAAATAAAATGAAAAACTGCTTACACTAAAATAAAAGTTCAATCATGAGCTACTGAAACTACAACTAATTGATTATAATTACTTTTAAAAAAGAGCTAAATTATGATAAGCAAAGAAAAATTGACGATAATTGAGAGATAATTTGCTTAGTTTGTTTGATAGGTATGAAACAACCTGCTCTGATAATTTCCTCTTTTATTTATAAATCTCTCTTATGGCTTCTCTTCAAACATTCTCTTCTTTACTTCATTAGTTATGACAGTTGAGTTGTTGCCACGTTGGACTTGTAGGTCCTTCTATCACTTCATATCCATCCAACTATTCTTTGCCACTTGATCGCTTTTCACCTATTTCTTGGCCGCACCCCTCTTTTCGCTCGACCGCTTTCCACATCTTAGACTTCTCGGCCATGCCCCATGCTATATATTTCGTATACCAAGACACGTGTCCTTTTCTAATTGGATCTCCCAAGAACAGTAAAAAAAATAAGGTACAACATTGTCCTCATGTCTCCTGGCCTTTTATTGAAAAGGTGAGAGCGGCATTTATTCAGACAAAAACATCAATTTTTGCCATCTTGGTCGAAATAGGCCACCTCGATCCAAAAACATTGAATTCAACCATTTTCGTCGAACTCGGTCATCCTGATCTAAAAACATCAAATTCGACTATCTTGTTCAAAAAAAAAAAAACATCAAATTCAGTTGTCTTGGTCGAACTCGGCCATCTTTGATCGAAAAATATCAAAGTTGGCTGCAACAATTGAGACTGTCGGTCAATCCATTCTGGATAGAGCTTCTGGTAGACCAGGGTAGTAATACGGTCGAGAACTTGGCCTACTACCTTTTGGACCAGTTACATGCTTTGATCATGATCCAGATGGTGTAGTTCAACAACTGGTAGCGGTTCCAGACTTACCTGTTTTTGTCTTCTATGATACGATGAATTTCTAGAGAATTGATCCCAAGTATACCCTAGATTCTTTCTTCGGGAACAACATTCCTGACCTGCCATTCGGGTCGCCTAAACTCGATATGCGTCGAAGCATTCCGTATCTCCTAAACTAGAGCCGGATGAATATTCCATTGTGGAAGAGGTAATTGTGGTGCTGGTGACAGATTTCCGATAGAACTAATAGTAATAGTTGGCTGAGGAACATTTTGTAGAGGTACAGTAGGTGCTCTTTAAGAAAACAACCTATTCAAACTTTCAGCCCGAGTAGCCATCTATTTTTTGAAAGTTTCATCCTGAATTTGTAACTGCTCGGACTAAACTCGTAACTACTCTGCAATGTGTTGATTTTCCATTTGCATATCACATATCCCGGCCATCATTATCTCGAAAGGATTAGGCTGAGAAGATGATGCCTTGTCTGGGCTAGAAAAACTAGGCACTGCATTCGATAATAAATAAGTGCTGGTTGTGCATGCAACTCCTCAACAAGTGGAGGCTCATGAGTGGTAGAAGTATTGCGACCACTTCTTTGACTCATTTTTTGCAACACAATAATACCTTAATAAATTGACTTTTTACGACAACTAAGTAGTTTGAGTTCCACCGGGTAAGCCAAAAATTGTTCGGCACTTTTTTCAGTTTGGACTTTTTTTTTTTTTTTTTTTTAAAATAATAATAATGAAGAATTACTTATATTGGAATAAGCAATATAGTAAGGAAAGATAAATTGTAAGATAATTGAAAGATATTTTAATTAGCTTGTTTGATTGATATGAGATGACTTTTATTTTTTATTTTTTTTTTTACACATGCACACATACCCCCACACACTCACGCATTGGTGGGATTTCACCACCTATGGATACTCAACCCTTGACCGGGTGTTGAAACTCCTAAGAGTCTACCACCGGAGCAGGAGTTAAGGATCCATATATGAGATGACTTGCTTTGTAGATTTCCTCCACTATTTATATATTTCTATCGTAACTTCTATGGGCTCTCTTCTTTATTCCATAGATTGTGACAACTGAATTGTCGCCACATTGATCTTCAAGGTTCTCTGTCTCTTCGTTTCCCTGTAATGGTTCTTTTCCGCTTGATTAATTTCTACATCCATCTCAGCCACATCCCACTTTACACTCGACCACATTTCGCATCTTGGAATTCTCAGCCGTTCCATGTTATATATTTTGCATGCCATGACACGTGTCCTTTCCCATTTTGAAATCGCAGGACGGTCAGAGATAATGTACAACACACACTATCCTACTTTATACCAAATCTCAGTTATTGAATGGATTTCTTTTTCATCTTGGGCCCACTTCATCAAATCATGTACCTAAGCACCGAAATATGCTGACATGAATTTAGTTGGCGATGATCACAAGCAGCGGCTGTATATGAACTTTCGCATACAATTATTTCTACCGAGTCAATGTTTCACATGTGTAGAACATCTGGTTCGTTAAAAAATGGGCCACCCCATGATGATAACTGTGTATGGAAATGAGGCTGTTTCATTCATTGGGTGGAAACGCAAGTGCATTGAGCCATACTGAAAGCTGTCCGTTGATTTGGTCATTGTATCGTTCTCTCCAAGTGGGTCCGACTGATTTTCATACAAGGTGGTCATCACGGTGTGGACCACATTTTCATGGATAGGATATTCTACCCATGAAAGGTTGGGTGGACAGAAGTGGATGTACGTGAAACTTCCAGACAGCCGCTGCATGTGATAATTTCTCATATTCAATTGCCTTTTCTACATGGAACAACGGCTAAAACTCCTATTGACTTGATAAATTCAATTACGTCGGCGGTGTATTATAATCGGGGGAAGAGATCTTGTTCCTCTGTAGGCAAGGAATTCCTGTGATAACATATCATCTACCGTACGTTTGGAACGTGTATGATGATCCTAACCATGCGTCCTGTGACCTCTGCTGTTGGTTGGCCATCGATCGAGCAAAAGGGTGTAACCATTGGACTATATATCCTAACAAGGTACTAAAGTGAACCTTTCTTACTGGCTGTGAGGCGTTGCTGATTTGTCCACTTTTACGCCATTGATTAAAGGTGTAGGATACTCCAAACAGTGCAAGTTTAGATATATGGACAATTCAATATTTTACCTACGAAATGAATGTTGTGATCTGATCTACCGACCATACCACTAGTGGCATGAGATGTGCACCTGTTAGGGCAAGAACTGTTTTCGTTTACATAGAAAAATCAATACTATAATACAATAGGGAGAACGCGTTGCAGGCTAAACTTCCGCAATGCGCTGGCTAGTCGGAAAACAAAAATTCAGCATGAAAATAAGGGGCCACGTGACCGCCCGAACCAATGAGTTTGACCCAGCTTTGGCCTGGGCTTGGACCTACTAGCCTCGCCCGTGGTCTAAATCAACGTTCTTAGACCAACCAACATAAGGGCACGCTTAAGATCTTGTATTTGAAATATATTGAAAGGCAAAGTGATATGGAATCTTCAATTGTGTTTGGCATATTATACATAGAGGGCATTAGAATCTAAAAATAAAAATATATTGACATTTTGTAATATATTTGTAAGAGTTTGAATTTAATTGCTAAATCAACTTTAATATCCCTCTTTAGTGTATATACATGATATTTGACAGAATCATTATAATAAGACCATTAATTGAAGTATATACTTCGACGGAAAAGAATGAAATTTGGAAGTCAGGTGGCGCCCAAGCATAGGATCACAAACAAGTGAAGCATTTTTTAATTGTTGATTTACATGGATAATGGTAGGATTGTTTGGATCATTTTATTGTTATAATTTTCGTGATGCAGTCGATATTTTGATGGTTTTGTGTATCATTAGTAGCCCATGCAATGTATGTGTGTTATCCATTTCGTCCATCCATTTTTCCAGCTTAATTTAGGGCATGAGCCAAAAAGTTATGCAGATCCAAAGCTCAAATTGACTACACCATAGAAAATTAGTAGGGATTGAATGCCCACTATTAAAAACTTTTTAAGGTTCACCATGATGTTTTATTTGCCCTCCAACATGTTAATAAAGATCACACAGACCTAGATGAAGAGAAATCACAAATATTAGCTTGATCGAAAACATTTTTGGACTCCGAGAAGTCTTCACCAATCACAAAGACCCAGATGAAATTTTTCACCAACCCATTCACATGTTTAAGTATTGGAGCTTACATGTTAATTGCATTTACGCCCGTTTTCGACTCACCGACATAGACCAAAAAGAAGTCGTCATGTGTTGACAATATGGGTTCAATGATGGCAGAAATCACACTCACCCAAAGGTATCTTTCGTTAATCTTATCCTCTACGATATGCATTCCGTTATTAATGCGATGACATAGATGCTTATGCATACCTTTTAGAGAGTGATACGTCACGTGCCACGTGGCTATGATTAGAGAGACAATTAATGAGGCAACGTACCTGGTACATCTATAAAGACCCACCAAGGGAAAGAATTCTATCACGGATTTAATTATAATACCCTCGGTAAGGTTTTTTCTCACAATCCTTCTAATTCCCAGAGATGTTTGGAGGGTTTGCAGTAACCACGAAGATTCTAAATATTCAAAGATCAGACCAAAATCCAAGCGAAGTGGTTGCGATTCAAACCCAAATCAGTAGTGGATAGACACCAAATGAACTGGGTCCACAGCTGTACATCAATTGAAATAAGGAGAATCAGAGAGCTTGATAAAAGATCTGACCCCACCAGGACTACGATCAAAAGGGAGCAAGAGTTCAAGATCTTACAGGAGGTGTCTCGATTGGGTCATTCAAATACATAAAATGGTCGTGATCGATTTGAGGTCCTTGATCAGTGGTAGAGATTCCCCTTATTGGATCCCAAATCTAGATCTTAATGATTCTAATATAGGACTGTCTATACAGAAGAAGAGATCTAAAAACCCACAGTTCTATATTTATATGGATCTTCCTATTTGAAACGCATGCCATAAAAGTGGAGGATCCCAAATAAAGAAGGAAACCCAACAAGGATTTTACTGCCTCAATAACTTATAAAAGGAGCACGCGAGGAAGAGCTTAGTGCCCCATGCCAAACACACATCTATCTTCTTTATATTTATCTTTTCATTTATCCTAGCATAGCCTAACCTAGCCTTAGCATAGATCATTACTATCCAGCATAACTTTTATAGTATCGTAGGATTAGTTTAAATGTCCACAACCCTAATTGATGGATCCCAATCAACTGAATTCTTACTTAGATGATCATATTCCTGATCACATCTTGCTAACCACTCACCTTGATCATCTGTTCTTACAAAAGAATTATGTATTTATCTCTTGTTTATTTATTTTTCTAGTTTATTTTGATACTCTATCGATTGTAATGGGTTTCATTTAAACATTAATAAAATCAACACTATTTTAGCTTTCTTTTAATTTATTTGTCCATCTTTATTTGTTTGAAAGAAAAGTCCTGAAGTCGTTAGGTGAAAAGAATCCATCAAAGATACTGACCCCTACCTTTTGCAAATCGGTTGATCACTAATCACAACCGATGGCTGACTCGATAACTGGATTTTTGAATCCAGTCCTATGTTCGTTTTAGCACAGGAGTTGCTAGCGTTCAATTAAACATCAAGTCAAGTACGACTCTGGCATGCCCGCACATCATAATTGTACATAAAATCTAAATAAAGGCCCTCGATCACACATGTGGCCTTGTGTTTGTTTGAATTGTGCAAACAAATTGAACTAAATTTCCTTTTTGGGAAAACATGTACAATATTGTTAGACTAACCTAATGGATGGATTATATCTCGAATGAATGCACCATGCTAGCATATGTGTGGCATGTATACAAGCCTTATTGTACATGCATATGTGCCTAGCGGGACTCTTTATTTTTATTTTTTTTATCTTAATAGTTTTTGTGGCATACTTTGAGAAATATGAAAGCTAAAAGTATATTTTAGGAAAATTGTCATTGGTGTGGAATTTTTGGATAAATATCTTTAAAAACTAAATTTATAAAAATAAAATAAAATGGGAGGGGACTGTTATATATAGAACTCTGGTTTTTTACAACAATGGCCCTATGGTCTTATGAAACCTAGGTTTTGACCTTTCTTTCCTAACTTTTTTTTTTTAAGCGACAAGCCAACTTTTTTCTTTTCTTAAGGATGAAAATGTCATTTTGTTAGCAGTTGCTCTTGTTATGGTACCTTGTCTTGGAAGTTGAAAAGCCCTTTTCAAGCATAGAATTGTGGGTCCCACTAAATCATGATTAGGCCCACTACTTGGGACATCTAATCCATTCATTTGTTTTGGGGTATCCTAGAACATCGGAGGGCATTGATTTCATCTTCATCCAAGCCATGTGTGGCCCCTAAATGGAATGACGATAGCCTTTCTTTCTAATATTTTTTCTTTAGTTTAGTCTGCCCATGATGACTTGTTCTCTCATTCTTCGAGCATGTCCTAAAATTAATTCCCCGAGCTAATGGTCAAAATGGATTTCAATGGAGATGCATGATAGGCCCAACAAAATCATTTTAAAAAATGCATATGTGGGGCCAGAGTGAAGTTTTTAAGGTATTCTATATTTTTTAAAAGTTTTTTTTTAGAGAGAAGACCACCATCGAAGAAGGTTGTTAGGACCATTGCTACCACCTCCGTGGAACCCACTCCTTTAAGCTTTTGACGTGCATCGAGCATTATTCCCTTCATTTTGATGAGTTTTTTTGTGACATTTTAGGTTTTTCTTCTAGAGATTGGGACCCCAACCATTTCAAAAGTTCTAACGGTTGGAAGGTAGTTGTGTGGGCCCCCCGACACTCTCTGACATGCCTCCGATGATCTATTCACTTCGCCGTTAGATCCACATCACATTTTAGGTCGAAAAATCACTTGTTTCAAGTTTTTAACTTTTTTCTTCCAAAGGGTGGGACTGATATGGCATCTAGAGGTAAGAATATGAAGTTTGTTTATTTTTTGATGGGGTATGAGGAGGAGAATACACAAGGAGGTTATGGTTTTTTTTGTTTTTTTTTTAAGGGTGGACATTGCGCATCGCACTTGGCCACTGTGGATCACACTTAGCTAGTGTGGATCCCACTTAAATACTATGGATCCCACCTGGGCACTACGGATCACACCTAGGCACTGTGGATCCCACGTGCGCATTGTGGATTACACTTGTCCATTGTAGATCCCACTTGGTTACAGTGGATCCCACCTGGATACTATAGATCCCACCTATCCTCTGTAGATCCCACTTGGCCATTTTAGATCACACCTGGGTATTCTGGATCCCACCTAGCCTTTATGGATCCCACTTGGTTACTGTGGATCTCACCTGACCTCTGTGGATCCCATTTGGCTCTACAGATCCCACTCGGCTACTTTTGATTGCACCGCAGCATTCTAAATCCCACCTAGCTTCTGTGAATCCCAGTTGCCCACTATGGATCCCCCTAGCCTCTATGGATCCCACATAGGCATTGTTAATCCCACTTGGTCACTTTAGATTGTACTTGAGCATTTTGGATCCCCCCTAACCTTTTTGGATCCCACTTGGGAACTGTGGATCCGACATGTCCACTGTGGATCATACCTGATCTCTATGTATTCTTCCTGGCCTTTGTAGATCTCACTTGGGCACTGTGGATACCACTTTGCCAATTTGGATTGCACCTGGGCATTTTGGATCCCACCTGGCTTTTGTAGATCCCACTTGGGTATTATGGATTCCACTTAAGCATTATTTTGTCTATTCATTATTACTTATTCATCATTTAATTAATTTATACTAACTTGCATGTTAATCTGTAAAGAAATTCCTAAGTTTAGATAAACCTTGTCTTTTGATTGTCTTCAACGATGTAGAAAGACTCAAATACATAGGGGCACACCCACTGTGAAGCATGATACAGTTGAGAGTAAAATGGAGGGAGATAAGGTACATGTGTTGGAAAGCATACCGGGAGGCCCTAACTTCATTGAAGTCAAAAAAGACTGTTGGTAAGCCACTCATAGGAGGCCAACAACAGGGGGATTATATTTGAGAAAGAGGAAGAATCCATCTTAGTATATGAATTTTAGTTTTCTGCTTCAAGAGTTATGTAATTATTTGTATGTGTCATTCGAGCAACTAATTATTTGTAAGAGTATGGTGATTTTTTAAAAATGTATAGTGAATTGAATGAATGTATTCATCATTCTTTTTGAATGATTGTTGAATTCAATGAAGATGGTTATAGATGTGGTTGCAGATGTGGATGTCATTGTTGGAATAAATGAAGGTGGATGTTAATGTGGATGTTGATGTGAATGTTGAATTGAATGAATGAAGATATTGATGCTGATGTGGTTAGAGATGTGGATGTGAATGTTGAATTCAATAAAGGTCTATAAAATTTGAGTACAGAGTGTGCACCCTCAGACCCAAGTTTCAAGTTGTAATTCGTACATAAAGTGTACTACATTCCATTATACAATTATTCAGAGGCAAAAGTAATATTCATTTTTACATTTCAACTAGGCTCATTCACAATCATTCACATAATAAGATGATTTAAGCACAAACACCTGTCCATTCTTAACATCCATGAACATTTAATCAGTATAAATTAGGCATCATTCATCAGTCAATATAACTTACTAATGAATACTTGCTACCGACCTAAAACAATTCAATTAAATAGAACCAATCAAATGCTTAAAATCTTACAAATAATACTATCATCCATTATATATAAATCAAATCATCCTAACAAATAAAATTCTAATTAAATAATTAGGAGTGGTCAAAATGTGGCTAGTTCCTCTTCTGATAGGTACATCCACGTCCCACGTGAATCGTGCACTAGTTCAGTCACAACTTCTTGTTTCTGCGCTAACTCATCAGCTAATTGCTTAGCTGTACGATTTTTCCATCAATAAAAATGTAAGTTGTCCAGGCTTAGTAAGAAAACCCAATTTGGTTCATGCTTATTGAAATTAAAATATAATAAAATTAAAGTACACGCAATGATATGGATGCAATGATGTTTGAATGCATCAGATGAGAAGATCGTCTATCTGCTTGGGTTAGAGATCGTTAACCCACATCCACTTGTTGGGTAGGCTTCCACTTTTTTGTAGGCTTGGACATGGCCTGCATTTGGTAACGCTCTATCAGGATCAACATTTCTTCCAGGGAGGGTCCCTACGATTGACTATGCATTATGCAAATGTAATGAATGATGGATAATATATGAATGCATCATTTTCACAACTGTCATAGATACTCGTCTTAATAAATGAATTCAACATACAATTATTACAATTCATGTAAGTTGGCACAGATTAGCATGTGATTTACCATAATATACATTCACAGTAGTTAAAATCAACAATATCGTAACAAAATACTCCAATCAGTACATCAATCAATTAAACCATCACAAGCAATTTATTTTAATTTCAATGAATCATGAGAGTTACTCACCTGAGTTTAGTAGTGTAGAATCCACAAGGTAATAAGGTTGGTTTGAATTCAGAAATCCTATTAATTATATCCACGACATTGTTATTTATCTAGTTATATTATACGGTGGGGCCCGCCTTTAATATACATCCTAGTGGCCAAACCCTGAATGACCAACTACTTGAAATTCCATATATAATATGTTCATTAAATTCAATTATCAAAATTTATATTTTAATTTTAATATTTTAAAATTGAATGTAAAATGATTGATTGGGGTGGCCTACCGGATGATTGGATCATCCAAATTCTTGAGATCTTGGCATATTTTTCATATACACATTAGATGAATGGTATGGATCTAATCACATATACACTGATTGGCTATGTTGACCTTCTATGCCAGGTGAGACCAACACTTGCGCAGAAATCTGAGCTTTCCTTATTAAACATTTTTTTATCTGACTAATGTGGCCCATCCGATGGTCAAATTGATTTAGAAGTTAAGGCCCTTTTATATTTTATCCTTAGGGATCATATGATCTGTAGACATCTAATATTATTCAACCAAATGCACACTAATCAATCTCTACAATAAGAAACTCCGCATGAGATTTTAAACTTCTATCATATTTACATCGAATATACTCACAGATCAATGCAATGAACGTGTGGTTGATTCACACCATTTATTGCATAAATTGAGTCAAATTATATTAAATGCATAAAAATTAATGAAAGAATGGATAATAAACATACTAGATCTAAGCTTTCTAAAATCTCCTCTTTCTCTCTCTCTCTCTTCTTAGTTGTCACAGGGTGCCTTTTTGTTAATATCTAAGTTATAGTAGAACTTCTCTTACGACACACTCCTTAAAAGAAAGACTCATTTGAGAAATTGAGAGATACGGGAAGGGTTTATATATATATATATCTTATATATATATATATATATATATATATATATATATATATATATATATATATATATATATATATATACTAAGGGACCGTGAATAGGGATAGAGAGAAGACGGGGAATCAAATAGAGATAAGATAAGATACCTGATAGGATATCGATAAGCTAGAGATAAGATATGGGATAGATCTCAAATTCAAAATTTTATGGGCGTTACAAATGCGGATGTGATTGTGGATGTGGATATGGGTGTGAATGTTGAATTGAATGGATAGAGATATTAATGTTGATGTGGTTATAGATGGGGATGTAAATGTTGAATTGAATAAAAGTGGATGTAGATATGAATGCAAATGTTGAATTGAATGAATGAAGATGTTAATGTTAAGTGGTTGTAGATATGGATGTGAATGTTAAACTGAATGAAGGTGGATGTGGATGTGGATGTGAATGTTTGTTGAAACTCAAATATTGTGTATTTATCCCCTCAATTGTGTTGGTTTCATATACATTCAAATGATAATTTAATATATTAACCTATGTTTTCTACATGCAAGCTGATTTCAAAACTAAGAAAGACTCCAAATTGGTGAAATTAAAGCTCAAAGGACGTGTAGATGAAGAACTGAAGAACTGGAGGATGTTCATGATGATATCAAGTGGCAAAGGTCCAAGGAAATTAAGTACCAAGATAATGAAAGTGAAGGAAATTCAGCTGTAAAGAATTAAAAAAATCTGTAAAGTTTCGATCGATTGAACTCAAGGATCAATCAATAACACGTGTCGAGTTGTTTCGAGCAAAGGCTCGATTGATAGTGAATTGTTTGAATTAATTTCAAAACTTGCTTCAATCAATCAAGGATGGAGTTCGAGCCATCGACATGGGATCTAAATTTTAATTGTTGTTTTTGGACAATTTTGGGACTTCTTGAGTGATGGGTTCAATTGATTGATCGATCGACGATGCAAGCGGCTGCATAATTCAAAGTCATTTTGTGAATTATGTGAGGCAATGCGTAAGATGGCTTGTAAATCTTTTAAATAGGGGCTTGTTGAACTTGTTTAGGTATCAAATTAGGTTTAAAAGGTAGTGAGATAATGATTGAATCTTTTTCAAGCATTGTTTGTTTTATGCTTTCATTCGTCGATACCTGGGTTCTAGTTTGTTTTACACTTTCCATTTTATTTTTCTTCTAAGATGTTAGCCATGCTAGGTTAATTTATTAGCTAAGGCTAACAGATGGGCATTTTGATAATTAATTGATATTTAATTCATTTTTAATGAAAGTTATTTAGTTTTCATATTAAATTATGATTAGATGTGATTGAATTCTTAGATTGGAGAAGGAATCAATCTGTAAATCGATTGATATATTGTGAACTCTGAGTATAATAGATGCTTTTGATTCCCTACAATCGATTACCTAGATCTTCATGAGAGATCAACTTATTTTTAATTCTCATATTGTTGGATGTTTGTTAATTGATTTTACCATATAATTTTCTAATTAGAATGGATTGGAATCCAGTTCTAGTTGAGTTATCAATTCGAGAAGATGAATTAAGTACAAGTTCTATTGATTGGGGATTCCTGGATTTTTAGTTTCTTTTATTAATTATTAAACACTTTTAATTGCTTTTCTACTTGATTAAAAACATAGAAAATTGTTAGCTTTTGCTATATTCTCACTAATTCCCTTTAGAACAATCTCAGTCTTATTGAATTTCTTACTATAGTGCAATCCTACACTTGGGATTGCCCAACAATGTTGAATTAAATGAATGAAGATGTGGATGTGGATGTAGATGTAGATGTGAATGTGAATGTGAATGTTGAATTGAATGAATGAAGATGTAGATATGGATGCGAATGATTGAATTGAATAAATAAAAATATGGATGTGGATGTTGATATAAATATTGAATTGAGTGAATGAAGATGTGCATGTGAATGTTAAATTGAATGAATAAAAATGTGGATGTGGATGTGAGTGTTGAATTGAATGAATATATCCATTATTTTGAAATGTTGTGAATGACACCTGGGAGAGGTGGATCCCACTTAAAACATTGTGGATCACACTTGAGAAGGGTGGATTTAAGATCTGTAACCTCGTGGGACCTTCCGTCCGCTTCAACTTTGGCATTGGTATGTTCTGGGCAGACCAGATCGACGAGTTTTGATCGCGACCCTATTTTAATACCGCAACACCCTGAGACTTATATCCTAGTGACCGCGTGGGATCTATAATTCCAATTATGTAGGATGCCCTATTATGACACCAAGATTAAGAGTTGTAGTTTTGACACAATCTGAGGTGGGCCACGCAGCGCACGAGGGCCTCACTTGCACAAATTCCTAAGTTGTCTAATCAATCAATCAATCAATCCATTAATCAACCCATCACCTATGTTCCCATTAGTCAAATCAACCTATGCCATTGCCCATGAAAGCCATGTGTTGAGACTCAAATATTGCATACTTAACCTTTCAATTACATTAGTTTTCCTGACATTTAATTGATAATTTGATTTAATAATCATAAAACGGTCATTAGATTATTAAAAGAAAATATCCTTTACCAGTTCAGAATGCCTCAGGCTATCATTAGTGGAGGGTTACACTTTTGCAATAAGCCACTTGCGAACTTAATGAAGAAATATGGCATCTCTCATAAAGTGAGCACTCCATACCACCCGTAAACAAGCGGGTAAGCTGAGATTTTTAATAGGGAAATTGAACAAATTATGGAAAAAATGGTTAAGCTGACCATAAGGATTGGTCGATCTGCTTGACCGATGCTTTATGGGCTTACCGTATAACTTTTAAGACCTTCATTGGAATGTCTCTCTTTAGACTAGTCCATGGGAAAGCTTGCCACTTACATGTGGAGTTGGAACACAGAACTTACTAGGCTATCAAAGTTTTAAACTTCAACTTGGACAACGCTGGCTCATTGCATAAACTTCAATTAAACAAACTCGAGGAAATATGGAATGATGCTTATGAGAACTCGAGATTTTACAATGATAGGATGAAGGTATTCAATGACAAGAACATCCTTCGGAAACATTTACACCAAATCAAAAAGTCCTTTTGTATAATTCTCAGTTACATCTTTTTCCGAGTAAACTTTGATCATGTTGGACCGGCCCTGTCACATTACTAATGTCCATCCTCATGGGGCTGTCGAGATTTTTTTTTAAAATCTGACAAATGGTAATGTTTTCAAAGTGAATGAACATCGTCTAAAGCTATTTGTTGAGAATTTTGATCCAGAAGATATGTCCATACCTCTAATTAATCCTGTGTATCAGGATTGACCTCCTAGTTTGACGGAGGTGTAGTTAGGTTCATTGCTTTCTTAGAATTTAGGATCAGGATAGTTTATTTTTTAGTATGTTTAGTCTTCATGCGAACCTAGTTACATATTGAGAACTTTGGAAAGCTTAAATTCTCCTTCTTTTAGGTACTAACTTTCCCTCATTCTACTTTCTTTTCATTGCCTCATGTGCATTGCATGCTCATATATTTACATCGAGGACAGTAGGTTTTATGTTGGGGTGTGGATTAAGTAAACTAATCAGTATTTCTTAGTCTTTGAGCAAATTTTGTTTTGAAAATCTTCAATTTTTCAAATAAAAAAATTGTTTGGAAAGTAAAAGTTTGTGCACTTAAGAATGTCTTGAGTATGATGATAAGATGGAGATTGAATTTTGAATTATTATAGTTTAATCAACTGAATAAATTATCACTTAAGTTCTTGCACTTAATTGATTAAGAGGAAGTTTGAATATCATGTTAATCTAAGTCATAAGCCACATTCAAATTGCTTTATGTGAATTTTACTAGAATTTCTCATTGTTAGTATGTGTATCATTGATAGATATGAGAATTAAGTCTGGAGATTTTTATCCACCTTAAAAAGTTGAAAAGAACCAGTTAAAAAACAGTGAGATCGACAAAAAGGTCACCATGCCTTGCCCATACTAAGCCATTCCTCTTTCCTTCTCTCTCTCCCCATTCTACCCATCCATGTTCTTCTAATCCCCTCCCTATTTAAAAAATTCTACCACAAATCTCCTACCCTCTCTCATTTCTACCACATTTTCTAGCAAGAGAGTAGAGATATTAAGAGAAATAAAGAGATTAGAAAGATTAGGGAGAGATAAAGAGGGAGAAAAGAAAGAAATATTATAGAGAAAATTAGAGAAATATTCTGAGAGAAAGAGAGAGCATTCGAGAGATTGGGAAAAGATATAGAGGTTAAGAGGAAGAGAGAAGAGAAAAGAGCAATTAAAGGAGATTAAGAGTGGAGAGGAGCTTGGTGGACCATTTGTTTGTTGATCCGCATCGATCCAACCGTCCACCTACATTGTGAGTGTAGGGGAGGATTAAAAAAAAAACCCTCTTGTTCTTTATCATATCCCATTTTTGGTGGACCCACCTTGATCATGTATGGAGTGTACGGTAGATGTGATAGTGGTGGGGGCCACCTTGTTGGGCAAATCTTCTTCCCTTGCCTTTTCTTTCCATTTCATTTCCCTTTCTTTTCTTACTTTGGTAGTGTTGTGGGGCCCACAAGTGGGCTATACTATTGGAGAGCGTGCCCCACATGCTATCAAAGCACGGACCACCTTATGTGGCCCACCATGATGTTTATTTTCCATCTAACATGTTGATAGGTTCACACGGATTTGGATGGTGGAAAGGCACCAAAAACGGGTTGATCCAAAGCTCCTTATCCCACCTAGAGTTGGCCAATTTGATGGACTGGGTAGATTTCCTAGGTGGGCCCCACCACCCTTTAAAAACCATAGAGAGAGTGTGGTAGCATTTTCGTCACTGGATGCAGTCAGCATCTAGAGATGCTATTGGGTAGCAGCGTGCTTAGTGCTTCCAAGGGCCACCGTGTGGGCCAAATCGTGGGTCCCACCATGATGCATATGTTTCATCCACTCCGTCCATATGATTCCCCAATTTATTTTGGCCATTGAGCCAAAAAATGAAGCCAATACACATCTCAAGTGGGCCACACCACGAGATACAAAGGGGATAGAAAGCCCAACATCAATGACACCTTACACGGGGGAATTGGGAAAGTGGGTTCCCACTCATGGGACCCACTTTGATGTATTCCATAGATACACATAGTCCATCAGTTTACCTAGCTCGTTTAAAAAGTTGAGCCCAAAAATGAAGCTGATCCAACCCTTAGGTGGACCACACTACAAGCAACAATGGGCTGGGAACCATCCCCACCTAATGTCAGCGTCTACCATGCAAACATGGTAGTGGGGGTGTCCCACTCGTTGGACCCACCTTGATGCATTTCTATTATCCACCTCATCCATCTGTTTCTCCATATCATTTTGGGCTATGGGACAAAGAATGAGCCAAATATGAGTTTTGAGTGGGCTGCACCGAGGGGGTTAAGACCCTATTGTTGAAACTTTCTAAGGCCCATAGTGGGGTCCCTAATCGTCCAAACCATCGCAAGTAAGGGCCCATTAAGCCATCATCAGATCATCCAAATGGGACCCACCTTGAAGGTAAAACAAAAGAAACAAACAAAAAATTATTAAAAATCACCCAGCATCCAACTAGCATTGTTGCTAGCATCTAGATGGGTAGACACCCACCAGGGGACGTGGAGTAGGGCCCACTCATGGGACCCTCCATGATGTATTTGTTTCATTAGTGTCGTTCATCTATTTTGCTAAATTATTTTAGGTCAGGGACCCAAAAATTAGGGCGATTTGAATCTCAGGAGGACCACATCGAGGGGAAGAATTGGGTAAGGAGGGATGCTCCCGTTTGACAGGAATTGGACCCACGCTGATGTTTATACACCATCTATGACATCCATACTTTTCTACAGGTCGTGTTAGGCCATGGGACTAAAGTTCAGTTCGATCCAAATCTTAAGTGATCCGCACCATGGGACAAAGAATGAGCCAAATATGTGTTAGGCCATGGAATCCATTGGATTTGGGAATCCCTTAGATTTAGGATCCCTTGGATTTTCAGTTCCCTTAGACTTTGGATTCCTGAATTTTTGAAATCCCTTGGCCATGTTTGGCACCTTGGATTCAAAATCCCTATAATCGTAAGGTAATATGCATAATATATTTGCAAGGATTTGAGTTTAAGTATTAAATAAACTTTAATATTTCTAATTAGTATACATATGTAATGTTGATACAATGGTTGTAATAAATCCATTGAAGCATACACTTTGCCTGAAATGATGAAATCCCAAGACTCAGATGGGCCACAAGCACAAGATCACATCTTATTGATTAACCAATGATCTATAACTGTCGGTTTATGTTAGCAATGTTCAAACGGTGCATATTATCATATTAAAAGTAATTATAGTGATCTCATTGATAATCCGATCATTTTGGGATATCTTTTGTGGGTCATGTGCCCAATAGATTGGTAGCTTAGTGGCACACATGTTGCACATGTGGGTGTCCACTCGGGTCACTCCCTCGAGCCCTGCCTTGGAATATGTATTTTATCCATGCCTTACATCTGGTTACTAAACTTTTTATATACAGGCTACATGAGGACCCGATGTTAGTCTAACATGGGCCACACACCTCTATATTTCTAACGGGGCTGCCATTCGGGTCCCGCTCTCTGTATATGATGTGTCAATTAAGGCCTATTATCACATGATATGTCTGATAACATGTTAGAGTGCTTGGCCTGATATACGTATATAAGTGGAGTTTTTCACTAATCGATGTAGTGATTCCAGTTTTATAGATATTCTACAACCATGAGGAGATATTCAAGCACAACATGTCAGTGTTTATACCAAATAAATGTTGAGCATATGATTTGAGAATCAATTTCAATAACTAACACAACTGATTATGAAATACAGGTATCAATTATCAGTTGAAATTAAAATAGAAACTATTACTTAAGTTTACATGAAATTGGAAAGCCCAAGGGGCAAAATCATCACCTCATGAGTCGAATCACCTATAATGTCGCTAAGCAGTGCGTGCGCCCTTAAAATCTAATCCTTAACCTTGCACAATCGGAAGGTTAGATGGAACTTGATCTCGATACAATCATGTCCTAATAGATTCAATTGGCTCAGTCTACACATGATAAAAATCCAATAAGAACTACTAAGGACCAACATTAAGTTAATTTTAAAAAATAGTTACTGAGACCCACCTATCCAACTTAGCTAGCCCTTCTGAGCTAATAGGACTAGGTCAACTAGCTTTAACTTGATTCCCGAATGACACCAACTCGGATGGAAATTAAAAGACACACCAAATGCTAATGATCAACTCTCCAAGATCAACAGACTTAGTGAAACTCACTGAGTCAACTCAGTGAAGAAACTCAAACTCCATATGTTAATGTTACTTGACTGAACTCACCTGAATTTCTCTGAACTCGATTGGACTTGGCTAAACTCAATTAAACTTGACCTCAGTCAACCCAGCAGTGTCTAAAACTGACATTAGACCTGAGATTTTAGATTTACTCATTGATTCGACGAGTTGACTCGACTCAATGATGACTTATTCTTCTCTCTTTTTCTTCTTGTTCAACCCACATACAATAGGGACAATGAAACCTATAGAACTCAGTTGAATTTATCATAAGGCAGCAGGTTAACTACTTAACTCGGTTTTAGACTAAGTCAACTCAACAACTCGAATCTCAACTTGCTCTTCTTCTTCTTCTCCATTGCTTTCTTTCTCTGTATATAGACCAGCAAAGAAATCTAGATACAACCATATTCCAATACAAAGTAACTTAGCGAGTCAACTCTGCCTTGAGTCAACTCGGCCGATGGCTCTATCTCTCTCTTGCTCTCATTCTTGCTCTATTTCCCTCCTTCACTTCCATAATGACGAATAACACCCGAAACTCACAACCGAGTCAGCAACTCGTTTCCACCACCAACTCCCCTTCCTCTCTCTCTCTCTCTCATGACCCAACATGTAAGCCTCGTATCTTAGACCGTACTATTCCGTAGGCTTCCGCGGTCTTCCCGGTCGAATTTCGGCAACCTTTGACCATTAATCGGCATTTGCGCGCGACCCTGCATCACACGCCGTCAACCCGAGTCGACTTAAACCGAGACTTGTACCCTTGCGACTGCGCCATCACCGCGGTTCCAATGTCGCGACTCCTGCGCCGATCCGATACCTGGTCAGGAGATGTGAGCCAGCGTTCGGTGTGAGAAAAACGCCGCGCGTGGGAATTCCAAGAGAATCTCTACGAGATTTCACATCAATCAATCAATCAATCAATCCCATCATGTCAAGTACACATCACCTTTCACCCATTCTCAAGCAACCCCAAAGTCAAAAGTTTCTTACACAAGCCCATACTTTCCTTACTCCATTTGTCACAAAAGTCAAAAAGTCTCTTACACACCCATCACTCACCACATCCATCACCCATCACTCCTTCTCTCTCTTTACAACCCTCTCTCTCCTTCATTTTCAAAACTCATTTCCAAGCAAGAAAAACACCACATGTCCCAAGCCTCTCCAAGCTTTCTCAAGCTACAAGTGTGACCCACCTTTCCTACCCTTTCATCTCCCATCTCAACTATCCAAACCTCATCTCCTCCATTGGAATCGAAGCTAAGGAGCAAAGGAAGCCAAGGGAACAAGAAGATCGAACGGTGGGTGTTATATTAGGCCTAGATTACTTTTTTGATGAAGGGCCAAGTGAGGCCTACCGATTGATGGTATGGATCTCATTTTGGACCTTAGGTGTGGCCGATGACCCACCTTCATCCTCATGATCATTCCATGGTGGGACCATTCTCATGGATCCCATCATGATGTTTATTTCATTTGCATGGATAGAGGTCATCTAGACCGTCCATCTTGGTGGAGAAGGGATCTCCACCGTTGATCTTTGATTTGATGGGCCCACATGCAATGGGTCCCACTCGATGTATGATTAGATGCTTGAAACAGAGGGCCCATAGTACCGGGGTCCCTCCATCACGCGTGCCCCTCGATCTCTCTCTTTCACTCTCTCTCCCTCTCTTTTTCATTTTTATTTTGATGTGTGATGATGTGGCTGTGTAGCCCACTTGGATGGACCCCACCACAAAGCATGTATTAGATTCAAGTCATTTGTAGGTGAGGCCCACTTTATATATGTTGTTCCACACCACCCAACCATGTTGTGGCCCACCTGAGTAGGGCCCACCTTGAATGTTCGTGAGACAGAACGTCCAGCGTCCAAGGACGCTGGACGTGAAAACAAATATGAGCTTGTTTCAAGCTCTTGGGAAGGGCCACTTGTGTAGGCCCCACCTTGATGGATGTATTCAATCCACGTCGTCCATTTCATTCCTCAGCTCGTTTTAGGCGTTGAGCCGAAAAATGAAGTCCATCCGATCTTCTGGCGGGCCATAGCATATAAAACAGTGGTTTCTACCATTGAAAAACCACCTGATGTTTTTATACTCCAAAACACCTCCAATGTTGGGCTTGTTTGACTTGTCTAGGGCCATGGGAGCCAGTGGATGGGGTGGATCTACCTGATGCGGGCCCTACGTATGAAAAACCCCCGAAAAATGGGTTTCCCCAAAAAAATATAATATAATAATATAGGCAGCACCTGCTGCCGCTGGTGTCAGCAGCAGGCGTTACTGCATTGACGAGCGGGCAGCAGGACCACGGCTAGAGACGTGGGCCCCACCATGATTTATATTTGATATCTACACCATTCATTGGGTGGGCCACTCCCTGAAGTGGACCCACTCCAAAAATCAACCTGATCTAGGACACAAGTGGCCCACATCACAAGAAACAGTGGGGTCTAACGACTGCCATTGGAACCTTTTTAGGTCAGTACAGAGGTTTTGAATCAATATAAAATTTGTTTTTACTCTTCGTCCAGGTCTCTGTGACCGTATGAACAGATTGGACGTCATATAAACAGTAGGGTGGGCCCCATGTGGGACCCATAATGATGTATGTGTTTTATTCACACCATCCACCATGATAGTGGAACCCACCATGGTGCATGTGTTCTCACCACACCGTCCAAGGCTGGACGGTGGGACCCCAATGATGCATGTGTTCTCTCCATGCTGTCCATTTATATGAGACCCACCATGATGCAGGTGTTGCATCTAATCTGTCCATCCATTTTAAAAGCTCATTTTGTGGCATGAGCTAAAGAATGAGCTAGATCCATAGTTCAAGTGGACCCCACCTTGGTATGTGGATGAGGCCCATCTTGATTTATCTGTGGTAGTCCATTGGGGCCACTTTGATGTGGATGTAAGGCCCATGTTATGAGGCCCATTCGATGTATTTGTGGCCGTGGTTGAGGCCCACTTTGATATATATATATATATATATATATATATATATATATATATATATATATATATATATATATATAAGGCTCATGTTACGAGGCCCATTTTGATGCATTCTAAGGCCCACGGGTTATGGCCCATTGCAATGTACATAAGGCCCATTGGTGCGGCCCATTGATGTGGCCCACTTGATGAATATAAGGCCCATGTGATATGGCCCATTTGATGTATTTAAGGCCTAATGAGATGTACTTAAGGTCCATTACAATGAAAGATCCCAACATGGTTTATGTAATGATACTTACGACGGGCTAAGCCTTGGGAGCAATGATGGTTCGACGTCCACATTACAAGTATAATGTTGGTTAAATGTCCACATTATGACTCTCTCTAGGGCCCATTGTTAGGCCTGTACTTGTTGTGTGTAGGCCGTCTAGGCCATCTGCGTTGTAAGGATAGTGCATTACTTTATAACATGTTTAGTATAGTTCCATGATTCATGATCATACGCATCATATGTATGCTTGATATAAGAAGTGACTGATCATAGCATATTCCTTCAGGCAGATTGTTTATGGGCTCCCGGATAGGCGGTGTTGCCCTACATGAACGCACGATACGTGGAGGATTGCTACATGACTGGATAGTGTGATTCATGCATTCGCATTGTGTGATATGGTATTGTACTCCCTAGCGACATCAGGGCCGTAACCTCTAAAGGCATATCGTGGTTGGCAGGATTGTATACTGGAAATCTTGTTCTACATGGGATGCTATAGATATCCTTGGGTGAAAGTCCCTAAACCTTTATGGTACCAAGATGTTGCTCCAACGTCTAGACCGAGTGGGTGCATGAACGCCGAGTGCCGATTACAAGGAGGCCGCACTTTCCACTGTGTCGTGGTCGGTTGGAAGGGGGTGCGACCTTACCCACCTGAGAGGAGGGATGAAGCTAGGCTGAGTTTGACCAACTCGAGGAATGGGTCCACTATCGATGAACCGAGCTCGATATTGGCAGGCGGATAGTGAGGTCTCTTCCACTTACCTTATTGCGCGCGATGGGGCGACAATCTGGTTTAGAGTGTACTAGACCCCGGTGATATTCCAGATTTGAGCTGTATTGATATGTGGACTTAGATGAGGATTTGTATGCTTGAGTTGCACCTTGCATCGCATGGCCTTGGTACGACCATCATCATTCATGCCTTACATCGCATGGCCTTGGTACGACCAACATCATTCATGCCTTACATCGCATAGCCTTGGTACGGCTAACGGTATTCATGGATTCACCAGCATGTTTCACATTACTCTGATACTACATAACTGCATTACTACCTTGCGCACACACTTTCACCACCCTCTAAGCTTTCTATAAGCTTATGCACGACCGTTGCGTGCAGGTGACGTTGGACCGCAGCAACAATGAGGCTAGAGCTCGTGACAAATTGTCTTGGAGCTTTTTGTCCTTTATCATTGTATTTCTGTTTATGCTCATTGTACTTGTAAAGTTTTTTATCATATGAAATGTGGAGTTTTTAGTTATTGTTTGTGGGTTATGCCTTTAGTTATGTTTATTATGAATCAAACTAATATTAAAAATCCTCCTCGTAGCATCCCAGGATTGGAACCTGGCGAATGGGCGCTGGGAGCCGAGAATGGGGTTCTACGGAGGCTGTCGGTGGCAGATTCGGTGACCGAGAATTTTATGAGCCTGATTTTTGAGTTTGGGGCGTGACGCAACAGGTTCTAGACTCGACCAAACTGCAACCCAACTCTGCCCGAACTCAGTCCGAGTTGGTTGCGATACATCTTTTAGTCTTTAGCCCACTTCTCCCTCCTTTTCTCTCATTCTTTCTTTCCATCCCACTATCTGAGATATGTTGGACAAAGTTGGTTTCAACCCTATCTTACTCGGATTGAGTCAATCTTGCAAGAGATGAACCATAACTCGCCAACGACTTGACGAATTGGAACTAAACAATGACCTTTGACTTGGATTCCAAACAATCTCCCCCCTCACGACCTTCTTCCTTTCTCTTTAGAGTCTTTATGCTCTCCTAAATTATAGAGGACTCGAAACAGCTTGGGCAACAACTCGACTTGGTGTGAGACTCAGTTCAAGTCACTCAATGTGGTGGAACGACGCTCTTTAAATCTTTATGACTTTCTATTTTTAGGAAGTGACGCCCTTAAAGATAGCTTTGTAAAGGCTCTACTAACCTTATTGTAGAGGGTTCGATGTAACTAATCCTAAGATTAGTTGTGTAGAGTTGATTTTAAATCCGATTGCAATATGGTGTCATTTCATCGATTCGAGTTTGGTTGATCAAATTAACTTGCATAACTCCAATCAGAAGTTGGGGATGAACTTCTAGGTTCTTGGCCCACATAATGGATTACTTAGATCAATGTTTAGGGCCTACACTCCATTGGTGTGGTTTTTTATCAGCCGAGGAAGTTAACTCCTCCTCCAATGGTAGATTTTGATCAAAGGGGTAATCTTTCAATCTGCAACTCATGGTCGGTCTAAATTGGTTCAATGAGGCTTGTGGGGCCTACCAATAGTGGAGAAAATTTTAAATCCTTGCTGGGTTCCGAGATTTTTTGTTGCAGACGGTTTTCTCGCAACAACACACTGATGTGAGGGAGTCTCTGTGAAGCCCTGGCCTAGACGTCTAGGATGATCCAAGACAGTTTCTCAAAGCAGATTAGTGGCCGGGATTGGCCAATTCACGAAAATGGAAAGATTCCTCCCGCATTCTTCCTTTGGTTACGGGAAGAAAACCCTAAAACTCACTGTAAGTATGAGGTTGGGATTAGCTGAGATAGAGGGTTGTGATGGAAATAGATTTCTCCTCTCGGATTGCTAGTTTGGCAATAAAGTGGTTTTCGTTTTTAGCAAAACTCCTCGCATAGTTCACTTTGCTCTCACGGGTGTTTGGCGCATAGAATTAGATGGTATTAAGTGGGATGGAATTGCTTTTTTGCAATAAATGCACTTATCTCTTAATGCCATGGGGGTGAGCTATTGGCTTTAGTGTTTGGATAATGTAGAATGTATGGCTTAAACACTTGTTTTTATTCATGTAGTGTTTGGTTGTACATGGAAAACAACTACCAATCTCAAAAATTGTGCTTGAAAACTATAGTGAGAAGTAAGGTGGGGCCCACCTTGATGTTTGTGAGGTGAGTAATCCATCCCGTCCATCCATTTTGGGAGATCATTTTAGGATATGATACTAAAAGTTAAGCAGATCGAAAACTTAAGTGGGCCATACAAGAGGAAAGAGTGGAGAAATAATTTCCTACCGTTGAAACCTTCCCGAGCTCCACCTTGATGTTTATATGTCATCCAAACCGTTTATAAGTGTCGAGATAAACAGACAACATAGAAAACTTTATTGTGATACAAAAATTTTGTGGCCATATGAATGTTTCAATGGCGGTCACTCAATCCCCACTGTTTTCTCTTGTGTGGCCCACTTGAGTTTTAAATCTATCTCATTTTTAGTTGCTTACCCTAAAATGATCTTGTAAAATAGATGAATGGGGTGGATTCCTCACAACTATCAAGGTGGGCCCTACCTCCATTCCTACCGAAAGAACTTCCTAGCTCATGCTTTTAGGACAAAATCCCATGGATTTCGTAAATCCTGGTTGAATTAGGGAAAGCCCTCCCTATAGCCCTTCCTACTCCATACACAAGTTCAATGTTGGAAACCTATGATGAACCAAACAGGGATGAATTTTCAAACCAGGGGATTGAAAGTTCCATCCCACTTAATACCATTAATTCCATGCGCCAAACACCCCCTCAGATTTGAGCATGCATACGCCCATAGGAATCCTGCAGGATGACTAGGGTTTGAGCAGATTTTCCTGGTACAGATCGCTGAGATGAATAGATATGGTGGGCCATTGCTCGAATACAATGGAGCTTGTTTGTTTAAAAGGGACGCTAGCGGAAAAAGGAGGAAATCTCCCTCTTTCAGTTTTCATTGGGTCAACACGTTTTGACCATGTTGGCAAGTTTGGCACACTGCGAGTGCACACGCAACTAAGGTGGGGTCTACATTGATGTACATGAATAAGATCCACTCTACTCATCAGTTTTTTTTCTAGTCTTGTAAGGGCATGGGGTGAAGAGTGGAGCAGATCATGTGATCAGGTGGGCCACACTAAGTGAATTTTGAGTTTTGCGTTGATTTTAATAATTAACAATCTGATTGGTTTTCAATTAGTTCGTACAAAAGTTAGGGGTTTTAGTAATTGATTTATGTGTTTATATATTGTTACATTGCATCCAAATGATCCGAATTAAGGTGACATAGTTTTGAATCGCATAAATGTGAGTAATGCCCCGATGAATGGTGGATCTGATGATATGATTCTCGACATGAAAGATGAACAGTTTGATTTTCCCTTTTTAGGATGATAGATGGTGTCTATTGTTAGTTCCAGGAAATCCTTCGGTCAGCCATATCTAGCTTACGTGGGTTCTCAGGTCTATAAGAATTACTAATTTGGAATCAAATTGTTGATTTAATGATCCAGTGCTAGATTGGCAAATCGAGTGTTATGGACTCGATCTATAGATGCAGATTAATCCCATCAGGTTTATTCAAGATAAAATGTGGGTGGTCGGTCCTATAGACTTAAATCACATCTAGGTTGGTTTACATGGTAACACTTGAGTACTGAAAAGTTTGGGGTGTTAAACATGTCATTAATCTTGTGAAATCATAAGTCGAACACAAGTTCATCAAGCACCTGAGCAGTTAAGTTTTCTACCAAATCTCGTACCCTTTCCATTAAACCCGGATAACGCATCCTCATCTCAGGTTGATCCTCTTAAAATTTTGCCAACCGGAAAGCTTGATATGTAATGAGGAATTCATCATATCGTTGAACAATCACAAATTCAGGCTGAAACTTTAGGTAGATAGATGGCCAGTCATGTTGAAAACATAAATCCGATGATGGCTCTTTTTGCCAGAAGAATACCTATGGCGCCTTAGTAACAGGTTGATACTAGTTTTGTCAGAAATCTGACATTGATACCTTTGGTACAACCAATACTTTAAGCACCTCCTATACGACAGAACATGCCTCCTACTCCAGTATAGGAAGTGCGAAATCTTCCGCCACCTACTGAGTTTAGGCAATCAGAATAGGATGTCAAAAATTTCATCCCTGCAAAAGGAAACCAAGGCATACTTGGGAGTAGCCTTTCCTCGGGAATCCATCATATAATTGAAGAAAAAACCAAGTACGTCTAGAACTGCCACCAGTAGCCGAACCACACCAATTGGAATGTGACTAAACCATATAATTGGTCCAAAAAGTGAAAGTGTTATGGTTTGTCAAATCATGTGAGTGTTAAGTCAATCTTTAAGTGGCTCCCAAAATGAGGATTACAAGATAAAGACCTTAATCAGGAAGAAACTCGAGTGCTACAACAGGTAAATGAAGCCTCACTTCCTGTAAGGCCCGTATCATAGTCTATACCATTTCGTAGGCTTCTGCGGTCCACCCGGTCGAATTCTGGCAACCCTCGACCTGTATTTGACATTTGCGCATAATCCTAAGCAAAGTCCTGCATACCAAAGTCGGCTCGACCCCAAACTCGATGTGGTTCCAACGCAGCGACTCGCGTACCGATCTAATACCCAGGTCAGAAGTTGTGGGCCCGTGTTCATTTCGAAGAAACGTCGCGCGTTGCAAATTCCGAGAGAATCTCTACAACCTATACCATCAATCAATCAATCATTGTCAAGTACATATCCTATCACAAGTACAAGTTAAGTACAAGCAACCCATCTCTCTCCCATTCCCAAAGTCAACTCTCCCTCTCTCTCTCTCCACCCATGCCATTCTTACAACTCCATCACCCATCACCCATCATCCCACCCTTTTCACCCATCACTTCTCTCTCCCTCTCATTTCTCTCTTCACTCCTAAGCAACACAAGCCCCAACGTATGAGCCCCCCAAGCTTTCCCTGTGGCCCACTTTCCCACTTTCTTATCTCCCATCTCAACCATTCATTCTCCATCAACCTTCATTAAAATAGAAGGCAAGGAGCATAGGAGTCCAAGGAGCTAAAGGAGAAGGCTGATAGGTGGGTGATCCACCGTTAATTTTCATTTTAAGGGCCCACTTGTTGTGGGACCCACTTGATGTATGCATTGTATTTGGGAGGGCCCAATAGTAGTGGGGTCCCTCCCCTTTCACCCTGTTTTCTCTCTCCCTTTCTTTTATTTTTTTTATGTGACAATGATGTATGTGGCCCACCTGATCTAGGTCATCCATGTGTTGGGCCCCACCTCACTGTCGATCCAATGGATGAGCCTGGACTGAATGAAGCAAAAACACAAATATCAACCGATCCAAAGCTCTGGTGGGCCACCACGTGGGCCCCATTCGTTGTATGCATCCAGACCATCCATGTGGGGCCTACCATGATGGATGTGTTTCATCAGGCTGTCCGTCAGCGTCTCTGGACGCTGGACGCTGACAGTCCCACCCTCCCACACACTCACATATACATATGTATATGATATATATATTAACATATAATATAATATTTTGTATTTAACTAAAGGTTATGGTGGGCCACTCCCATGCGGGACCCATGTGAATCAACACCATCCAGATGGATCTAGACGGTGGATTTGGATCTCCATATATATATATAATATAATATATTATGTTTAAGTATATAATATATTGTATTATATAATATAATATATTATGGTGGGCCCCACGTGGGACCCACCAGATGTGTATATAAGTATATTGTGGTGGGACCACATCCATGTGGGTGCTCACCTTACTGCATTTATTATGAGCCGTCCATCCATCGACGTGCTGGGCCACGCTCCAGGACCCCACCATGATGCGTGTGTAGTATTGTAAGTGCTATAGTTGATAACTTCACTATATTGTCAAATTTGTGGTGCCAAAGACACTGTATGTATCTTGTTATGAAGCTTTCATATGTGAAGAACAAAGCTCTACACATGTTATGTCAAGTCAAGATAAAAGTCTCACAAGATCAGCTTCGATAGACAAGCAATGTTCACAAGTCAAGAAGACTCGAGAATGTGAGAATGTTCGACTTAGTTCAAGACTCAAGATTTCAAGAAGCTTTGAAGTTCAAGCTACACCAAGATCTCAAGTTTCATTATGCTCAAGGTCACTCATTTTTAAGTTTCAATGTCCATACTTCACTATTGAGGTATGACTGACCTTAGGTTGACCTTTAGAGTAGGCCATTTTGGATACATAAGTCATATCTTTTATATAGGTGAGTTTGGTCTGTTCTAAGACTGGTCCTGGACTTTGTTCGACTAGTCCTAGCACTGCTTCGACCTATCCTAGAATTGCCTAGACCAGTCATAAGTTTGTTGCAAAAATTTGGAATTTTTTGTTAAGCTTCGACCAGTCCTGAGGTCTGTTCGACTAGTTATATGAACAGTGTCGATTGCTTCTTCGACCTGTCGTAGACCTACGACTCAAACTACAATGATGAAATTTGACTTACTTCGACTAGTCGTGAGCAACCTTCGACCAGTCGAAGGTGTCCTTTGACCAGTCGTAGACTACTTATGACCAGTCGTGAAACTGTCTTATCTTATCACGTTCGAATTTTCAAATATCTGTTGGTCCTACGACCAGTCGTAGCGATTTAAGACCAGTCCAAGACGTGATTTGCTCAGCTATAAATAGAGCACGAATCTCATAATAAAATATGAAATTCAAGCTAATTTAATTCGACCTTTTGAGAGATAAGTTTGCGCTCTATTTAAGTTAAGTGTGCATATTTAATAATTTCTTTCTTTAGCTTTTTAAATTGATTTTGTTTCTTGTATCCAATCTGATTTGAAAAGAGGAAGTGTTGTTTTCCTTTTTCTGGAATTAAAATCAATTAAAGCTAGCTCATTTGTTTTAAGTTAAAATCTATTAGAACTTAGAACCATTATATAGTGAGTATTGGACATTGAACTTTGACATTCAAACCTCTACTCTGACTTAGTTCTTCCAGGTTGCTACAACAAAGAAGAAAAATAGGTATTTTACATTTCGTGCAATTTACTGTATTTGGTTTTATTTTAGGTTAAGCTAGAAAAATCTCAAAGTTGTTGGTTATCTGAGGAGAGACAAAAAACTAAGAAGTAAGGGTTTTTGAATTGTGTAAGCCCTTTGAAAAAGACACAATTGTGAAGGTTTTGGGTGAACCTATAAAAACCTATTTGATAGTGAATGCTAATATCCCCTGTGTGAGGATATTAGGAGTGGAGTAGCAAGCTGTGTGGTAACAGTTGGTGAACACACAGGCGAACCACTATATATCGGTGTGTTTTGTGATTTGAATGTTCTTTTAATTTCTATATCTTTAATCATTCAGATTTGTGGAATGTATATATGGATGTAAATGTTGTAATATTTACATTTCAAGCAAAGTGGGGAATGTTGTAATATTTTAGAATTTATGTCTTGCTATTTCCTTTCTGTTTGAGTTTTGATATTCAATTTGTTCTAGTAAGGTTGTCCTGCCATAAACCCCTTGGTTTTTATGGTGCAAAGGTTGTCCTTAGAACAACATTAGTATCAAGCTCTTTATTTTGAGGTTGCTTTACATTCCTGTATTGTGGTTTATTTTCTTTATTTTGTTGGCTATCCTATTTCTGATTTTCCGCTATTAAATTTTAATTTGGCACTGTCCTATTCACCCCCCCCCCTCCAGGACGTATAGCTTGGCCTTTTCAAGTATCCATACCGTCCACCTATCTGGCATGCCAAGCACGGTGTAACATCCCGAAAAATCGGGGGTCGAGCATAACTCAACACCCGAGTTTCCAGAACATCACTTATGCAACATAGATAATGATGATTTAATGTTGTCTGCATTTGTGTATTGAACATGAGTGAGATTAAGCCAAAACAACATATCATACTCCAGAGACAGTTAAATTGCAAGCGGAAGACTGTGATAGATAGATAAAATATATAAACTAAGATTAGTCTCCAGAGTGTGATAACATTACTAGGTTAAATAATTACAAGTACAATCCTAAAATATACCAAATTTATAAGGTCCTCTAGTCAATATCCCAGAAAGCCCCGCCAACAGGACACGGCTTACTAGAAGCCGTCAGAAGACAACCAATACAAGCAGGCATCGTAGTCATTGCAGAGGTCCGGCTCCGCCTCAGAAGTAGCGTCGCCATCTGAAATCAGACAATGTCTGGTGGGTGTTCGAAACACCATCCCGTAACGTGTGAGTGAGTAGCTAACTCAGTGGAACAATAAAGCATAGGTTAACATGTTATCGACTCAGTCAAGCAGTAATGATAAAGCAGTATAATCAAACAATCCTAATTACTCTTATTAATGCAAGTATGGATGGGGGTATGATGGATGCCCTCACTGACATACTCCCTCATGCGACACCATCTCACGCTCGCGGCATGCTTTCATCCCTCAGTGCTCCACATCTTCCAGGCACATGCAATGCATGATGAGCATGATTACCGAGTTTTTAATTAGTCCATTTCAAACAGCAGGATTGGGAAACTAAGGTACCTCCCTTGTATCATTTCTAAACATGATCCATTCTAGGGTCGTCAGTCCTAGTTAATATCAGACGACGATGTGTTTTCTAAGTCACTGCAAAGGCTGCCAGGGCTGTTACGCACATAGGTTACACCACTCCCCCATCACCTCTTAAACGATTCATCACAATACAGAAACAGGCCTAGTTCATACTCTATATACCGCGGCAAACCCTAAGGCTCACTGCGATTTCAGAGTATGCTCGAGGTCGCTACAAAGGGCTCCCTGGGCTGTTACGCACAAAGGTTGCACCGCTCTCCCATCACCTTATCAATGTAGGCCGACAGCACGAATATAGTGTCCCATACCACCATAATCGGCTCACGAGTTTGGTTGCTCACTGGTCACTACGGGGAGGCACGTGGCCCCAACGTAGGCCGACAGCTCGACCACGGTGTCCCATACCACCATGCCCGGCTCATGAGTCTTAGCGGATCGAGGTACCATGGTTAAAAGGGATTCCACTGGTAAGTTTGGTACCCTAGGTTCAAGCAAGTAGCGTCCAAACATGGTGAACATACATAAGACAGATCAGGTTGCCTGACGAGCTCGGCTAGCTCGAGCATACAACAAGTTGAACGACATGAAGTGCATAAGCACTTCGTGTGGCTGACCACTATCGCCAACCGAAGTACGACTCGAGTTCGTCGAACACATCAACGTGGCAAATAAATCACAGCCACGAATTCAATTCTGGTACCGATTGTCTGGACTATAATCATAGCCCCTAACACAATCAATTTCAAATAGTAAAGCAGTAATGGATCAAGGTTCAAATCATACAATCAAAGTCTGATATTATCCGTTTAGGGCTGCCAGGGTTGTTGCACGCATTCGTTGCTCCACTCCCCCATCACCCATGACGGATCATACAACGTAAACATGAATTAAATATGCATTACATAGATAAAATCATAAAAGCAGTTGAGCATGTTATGAAGCGCAACACAAGCATGAGTTTGTACATATTCAATTCCTAATCACACAATTATCCAAGGAAAACATACACATAGTTAAGAGAAGTTGAGAATCATATCTCAACACCCTTATACATTACAATTTGCTAACTACTACTCATTCAGACATTTCAATAAACACTTTAAAAGACATACATCAACATACATGACATATGTTGATTACATAGGCATTAGGCCAAATCCTTTCACTAGGGAGTTACCCCAACCATAACACGCATACACCCACGACGGATAGTCATGGCAAGCAGGAATCCAAGTTCCATATTCATTTAGTCATTTCCACAAACACTTGGGCCACACATTTTAGCATATATAGTGTATATTGGCCGTGGCGTGATTTAGGGCAAATCCTTTCGTCAAAGGGATATCGCCAATACAACAATCATGAATCCATGACAATTAGTCATGGTGAGCACGAATGAGAATTCTATACTCATTCAGTCATTTTCACAAACACTTAGAATACACTATTACAACATACATGGTGTATGTTAGCAAAACATGTATTAGGGCTATCCTTTAGCCAAGCGAGTATTTTATCCATGTATAATATATTCATACAGCAAATAATCATGATAAATACATATCCAAAATTTATATGTATACGGTATTTTCTAGAATACACAATTTCAACATACATAGTGTATATAAGCAAATCATGTATTAGGGCGAATCCTTTCGCCAAACAGGTATTTATCCACATATAATATATTTATACGACAAATAATCATGTCATACACATTTCCAAAATTTGTACGTATACGGTACTTTCTTCAAATACCTAGAGTATGTAGAATTCCATATTTTTCATCTTTAATCGAAACGGAAAACAGATAGCACTTTGTACATGTGCAATTGCATGCAGATCATGAATCTATCATTATCTGACATTGAAAGCATTGAAAACCATAACTTATACACCTAAAGTCCTCACCTTTTGTCGTAGAATCGTAACGAAGTCGATAGGTTTGCTAAGCTTCCGTATTCGGCAGTTTGACAACCTATAGAACGAAATAGGTTAGCTATTTCATAACCTACAACTACCCAAGCCCCAAATCAGATTAGGGTTAGGGTTTCTTACCTAGAAACGGAGCTGCAATCACCAGGAAAGCGATTAGAACGAAGCGGTGTAGCTCGTATAGTGGCAGGGAAGAGTGGCAGGAAGAATCTCCCACTGCTCCCACACTTTCTCTCTCTTTTCTCTCTCTTTTCTCTCTCTCAAATCTCAAATTCGTATGGCTGTGAGAGAGAGGGTTCTAAGGTCCTTATATAGTCTAAAAACTCACCGAAATAGACTTGGGAACAAGGTATACTTAGGTTTTGTCCAAAAGGCATCTGTTTCAGCTCAACGGAGGACTTTTGGCGGGCCTCCTTTAGCCAAAGGTCGGACTTAAGCTCACCGACATTGGATCTAGGTTCTATTAAGTTTTTGTTCCAGTAGGGTTCTCAGATCACGTGTGGCGGACCAGTTTCAGTTAAACGGTCAGCGGATCTCGATCGGAGATTCCGAGTACATGTAAATGTGTATGAAATTTCTCCTGATCCGAGGGTGTAATTTGGTTTGATTCTGACGGTCTGGTTGCTTAAAACTAATCCGCAAGCGACACGTGCCAGATTACTATTCAAGATATTTATTTTGTAAAGGAATCAAGTGTTTTCACACTCCCTCGCTCTGGACTCAAGCGAACGGCGGTGGGACACTGTCTGGATTTGATTTCCGAGATGGTTATCAAGCCCAGCGAGGTGGTCCTAATTCCTTAACTTCGTGTTAGTCGGACTTCCGACGTGCGGTCCAGATCTGATACGGAGTTTCGAGATGCTCCCGAGAGCAGCCGGGTAATGAGATTGATCCTAGATTTTAGGGTAACCTAGCGTCAACGATTCTACAACTTTTGGGTCTTGCAGATCGTATTTAAAGTGATTGGTGCTAATTTCATAGGCACTCTAGTTTAACACTAGCTAAATCTCGCTTAATTTCTAAAGGATTTAGTCCTGTAAGATTTCTGTCTGAGGTGGTACCTGGGCCTTTGTAGTTTGTATATAAAGTGATCCGAGTTATACTACTTAGCTAGTTTAAGTTAGTGTCTAGGATGAAAGTACTTAGAAAGATTGAAGAGCAAGGTGGTGAAGGATGGGATTTGTGAAAGAAATGGGTTCACAAGCGATTTTAGCCTTTGGGACTGAGTTTTGACAAGTTGATAAGGTGTTAGGATCGACCCATCGCCTAAGGACGTCTAATCCCAGGTTGGCAAAAATCTGGGATGTTACACACGGCCCCACCATGATGCACGTGTTGTATCCTAACCGTCCACCTACCTGACGTGCTAGGAACGGCCCCACCATGATGGAGGTTTTTCATCCAAGCCATCCATCCACTTGGCATTATCTGGCCGTCCATCTGTTGGACGGCCAACGGACTCACCATGATGGATGTTTTCCATCCAAACCGTTCATTCATTTGGTGGATAGCCACGTGCGTGGACCCCACCACGATGTATGTTCTTTATCCATGTTGCCCATTAGCTGGCCCCATGACATCAGCAGTCCTGTGGGGCCCGCTGCTGTATGTGTTACATCTAAACCACCCATCCATTTGGCAAGTCTGTCTCAAGGATTGAGACTAAAAATAAGGCAGATCTAGTTATCAGGTGGACCACACTACAGAAAGCAGTAGGTTTGAACGTCTACCAATGAAATCCCATTTTGGGTTACTGAAGTTTTGAATTACTATGATATTTGTTCCTTCCCCTTGTCCAGGTCTTTGTGACCTTGGGAATAGACAGGATGGGAAAATAAACACTATAGTGGCCCCACTGGAAATTCAACCATGGAAATTATTAACACCACTGCCATTTGTGGTATGGTACAGATGATCTTTTGATCTGATTCATTTTTGGATAATGCTCTAAAATGATCTCTACAGATGGATAAATGGTGCGACATAAGTAGTGCAACCTACTTATTATATTTGGGAGGCCTAATATCACATATTCGGGGCTCATGGGTTGAGGCCCACTGTGATGTATTTTGAGCCCATGGGTAGAGGCCCATATTAGTTTGTATTAGGCCCATTTGTACCGGCTCATTTAAATCAGCCCAATTGATTTGGTCCATTTGTACCGACCCATTTGATTCGGTCCCTTTGATCGGCCCAATTGATTCGGCAATTTGTATCGGCCCATTTGATTCGACCCCTTTGATTAGCCCAATTGATTCAGCCCATTTGTACCGGCCCATTTAATTCGACCCCTTTGATCGGCCCATTTGTACTGGCCCATTTGATACAATGGAGGCCCATGATGATGTATATTAGGCCCTGGTACGAGGCTGTGGGCCCACGGTATGTTTGGCCCTATGTTTGCCACTCCTTCGGATCAATGTTGGTTAAAGGTCCACATTGATGGGCAATGATGGTTAAACGTCCACATTGTGACCTTCTCTTAGGCCTTATTAGGCCCATCCTCATCATTCTCTAGTGGGTTAACCTAAACGCTTGGGCCCCATTAATTTTAATTGATCCATCATCGGCTATCCATCTATGGATCCCTCCTTGCGTCGAGGTCGATTATCGATGCCGATTATCGGTGCCGATTGTCAATACCATCTACCGTTGTCGATTATGAGTTTGCGACAACATAACATCATGATACATGCCCATATGCATCATTTATATGTTTGTTATGAGATGTGATTGGCCATTTCATATGCCATAGTGTAGGTGGTTTATGGGACTCCCTGATAGGTGGAGTTATCCCACATGCGTGCACGGTATGCGTAGGATTGATGCATGATTGGGCTGTCTGATACATGCACTTTGCATTTGTGTGATTGTGATTACTGTATGCCCTAGCGACATCAGGGTCGTAGCCTCCATAGACACATCGTGGATGACCAGATTGGATACCAGAAATACTGTTTCTAGCATCGGGGTGCCATAGATGTCCCTGGGTGAAAATCCCTAAACCCGATGGTACCAGAGGATGACTCTAACGTCGAGACCGAGTAGATACATGAGCGCATGAGGGTCGTATACCAGTAGGCCGCGTCTCCCACTGGGTCGTGGTCGGTTGGAAAGGGGTGTGACCTTACCCACCTGAGTGAGGGGGCAATTTCTAGGTTGAGTTTGACCAGCTTGAGGAATAGGTCTGCTTTTAACGAGTCGGGCCCGATATTGGCTGGCTGATAGTGAGGTCTCTTCTACTCACCCAGTTGTGTGCTCGGATAGGGGCGGCAAGCTATCGTGGAGTGTACTAGACCCCGGTGATTATCCAAAGTGAGAACTATACTGATATTTGATGTTCTGGCAATGAGCTGCATTGACATATGGATACGGATGATGACTGGTGTGCTTGAGTTACATCTTGCATCGCATGGCCTTGGTATGGCCGACATCATTCACTCATTGCATCGCATGGTCTTGATATGGCCAATAGCACTCATGCCTTGCATTGCATAGCCTTGGTACAACTGATGACATTCATGGACTTACCGCCATTTTCGCATTAATCTGATATTGTAAACTTGCATTTCTACCATATGCACACACTTTCACCACCCTCTAAGCTTTCTATGAGTTTATGCATGACCATTGCGTGCAGGTGACGCTAAGACGCAACAACATCACTGAGCTTGGAGCTTGCAACCGACTTCTGGAGTAGTTTGATTATCGATATTGTATTTCCTTTTTGCGCACTATCCTTATTGTATCTTAAAAGTTTTTTATCATAGTGGATTTTGTGATGGTGTCTTGGTTATTGGTAGTAGGTTGTGCTTATGGTTATGCCCATTACGAATCAAAATCATGTTAGAAATCCTCCTTGTAGAATCCCAAGATCGGAACCCGGTGTATGGGCGCCAGGAGCCGAGAATGGGGTACTATGGAGGCTGTCGGCGCTGGATTCAGTGATCGCGAATTTTGTGAGCCCGGTTTTTGAGTTGGGGGCATGACAGAAGTTGGTATCAGAGCATAATTTAGGAACAACTCAGGGCAACATAACATATCTAGTATGAGTTTAGGTCAATTAGGTTCCGAATGCGTAACCTTCCGATTTAGTCTCCTAACGTGCCTTCGAGAATTTTCAAGGATTGATAGGCGCCTTTATTAGAGCCACCTGAGCGACTCCCTCTCCACCACCTGAGACTCCTGTTTTACCACCTATGACTCCCACACTACCACCAGAGATCCCTGCTCCCCAGCCTGAGGATGTCGTTCCTCCACCCGAGACCGGTGCGAATCTGACCGTACTTGTGAGTGTCTCCCAGTTATAGCAGATGTTGCAGGCTATGACGGCTGCTCTTCTGGGACAGGGCAGGCACCCAGTAGTTTCTTCAGCACAGGCAGAGCAGGAGCACGAGATCGCCCTTCTTCGAGGGTTTCAACAGCTCGATCCTCCGCATTTCCAGGGTGAGCCAAATTCGACACCAGCCGAGAGGTTGTGCTCCGATGTGGAGAAGATTTTTAATACTATGACATGTACGAGCCAGCAGTGAGTCCGGTTGATAGTATTTCTTCTCTAAGGTGAGGCCGAGCGTTGGTGGACCTCTGTTACCCGTGTTGCAGGGCCCGACTTCGTCTGGACATGGGATGGTTTTGTAGATCGATTTGAGCAGCAGGACTTCCTTGACCACATTTGTCGTCAGCGAGAGTTAGAGTTCGAGAATTTAGTGCAGGGAGACATGTCTGTGGCACAGTATGCAGCCCGTTTTGTGGCGCTATCGAGGTTTGCGCCATATTTGGTCGATGACGAGGGGCGGAAGGCCCGCCATTTCGAGAATGACTTGCATTATGGTCTCGAGGCCATGTTATTGAGCATGAGCTCCCGACCTTTCAGGCGGTTGTACGGACGACTCAGATTTATGAGACAGAGTGGGCTAGCACGTAGACCGATCGTGATCGGATGAGAAATCGAAAGAGGCAAGCTTCATTCGGTAGCTCCCAGCAGCAGCATCATCGACGACCGCAGAGATATAGGGGTCACTCATCAGCTAGAGCACCAGCAGCACCATCGGCACCTCCAACAGCACCACCTCAGAGGCAGCTTTCTGATACCTTTTATGGATGAGGTGAGAGTGTCCTCGACCTCAGCAGCAGCAGCCGAGAGCACCACAATAGCCTCCACAGTAGCAGTTGCGAGCACCACAACAGCCTCCGTCGCAGTAGCGACAACAGATCCCACCACCAAGGCCCCCTCAACAGTAGCAGCAGAGGCAGCAGTTTCGAGCACCTAAGTGACATTAGCAGCAGCAACACCCTCCGAGGGGACATGCACCTCCCCAACCAACTCAAGCTAGGTTCTACACGGCTCAGCAAGACTCGCAGTCCTCCGGAGGAGTCATGGAGGGTATTCTTCCCATCTCTACATGCATCGCCCGAGTATTATTGGATTCGGTGATTCGCACTCATTCATGTCCGAGGGATTCTGCCGTTCGACTGGATTGCTGACAGAGTTTGCCTGAGAGGGGTTGACCGTATCGACGCCCTTAGTGAAGCTACCGTAACGCCCCAAAAATCGGGGGTCGAGCAGAAGCTCAACTCCCGAGTTCCAACACATCACTTATGTAACATAGATAATGATGTTTAAATGTTGTCCATATTAGTGCATTAAACATGAGTAGGATTATATTAAAACAACATACCATACTCCCGAGATAATTAAGTTAAGCAAGCGAAAGACTGAGATAGGTATATAATGTATATAAGTGTTTCTCAATCCCTAGAGCATGAGTATATTACCAGGCTGAATATATACATGTGTTGATCCAAAATTTACAAAATACAAAGATGTAAATGTCCAACCAATCCTTATAGTCCCTGTAAACTCGTCGATTAGTACGTGGTCTACATGGACCCACCTGATAGTCGAACGTAGGAGAATTCTTCCTCCTCGTCTATGAAATCACAATCAGCAGCGTAGACATCGTCACCACCTACATCTACAACAGAGTCTGGTTGGTGTTTTAAAAAACCGTCGCAAAGTGGGAGTGAGTGATCAACTCAGTGGAGCTACAAGGCAAAGGTTAACATGTTATCAATTCAGTCAAGCGGTAATGATAGAGTGGTAAAACAGTCATGTCCTAAGTACTCTTGTTAATGCAGAAATGATATGCTATAATAATGCATGCCCTCGCTGGCACTCCCTCAACGACATTATCTCACGATCGCGCATGACAAACTCCCTAAATGTGCCCTTCCTCGTCAAAGCACATGCAATGCGGTGCATGATCGTGTTTGCCAAGTAATTATCTAGGCTTATTCATACAACAGATTTGGGAAGCTAAGGTACTTCCCTTTATATCATTTACCTAAACAATGATCCATCTAGGGTCATCAATCCCAGTTAATCACATACGATAGGCAAGTTATAGGGCAACATCACCCTTGATTGAAAAGCAGTGGATAGGCAAGTTCAGGTCACTACGGAGAGGCTCGTCGCATCAGCGTAGGCCTAGTTTATACTTGAAGTCACTATGGAAAGGCTCGTCACCTTAATGTAGGATGACAGCTCGAATATAGTGTCCCATACCATCGTATTCTGCTCACCAGTTTGGGTTGCTCACTGGACACTACGGGGAGGCTCATCACCATAGTGTATGCCGATAGCTCGACCACGGTGTCCCATACCACCATGCCCGGCTCATGAGTCTTATCGGATCGTCGTACCAAGGTTAAACAGGCTTTACATTGGTAAGTGGTACCTTATATTCAAGTAGTGGTGTCCATACATGATAAACACACATTAGGCCAATCGGGTTAGTTGACAAGTTTGATTGGTACGAGCGCACGCTAAATTAATCAATGTGGAATGCATACACACTCCTCATGACCTAACCACTACCGATAGTCATCGTACAACTCGGATTCATCGAACGTATCCATTGTGGCGAGACTAGTTCAGCCACTTAATCGGAAACCATTACCGATTGCCTGGACTACGTATTAGTACCAATCATACTCAAATACAATAGGCATTCATATGTGATAGTCAAAACAAAATTTAACAACCAATTCAAATATAAATCTCATTTGCGCATTTTAACAAACACATAGTGAACATATTATCATACATATATATTTCGTACATAATTCACGTAGTTGAATTTAAATTACATGAAGGAATCCATTCATATAGAAAAGGCAGTTGAGAATCTTATCTCGACACCCTTAATAAATGCATTTCATCAACAATTACTCATTTAGGCATTTTATCAAACACTTAGACTACACATTTCAACATACATGAACTAAATTAGTTATAACATATATTAGGAAAAATCCTTTCACAAAGAGTTGTCATACATATAACAGTCACGTATTCTAGAGTAATAGTCATGGCAAACACAAGTCATGATTTTACTTTCATTCAAACATTTCAACAAACATAAGGAATGCATTATATTTCAACATAGTTCATACACATGTATAATCTATCGAATACATTGTAACTAAGATCATATGGCAGGAATCAAGTCAAACATAAATTATTGCTGGCATTGAAAGCCTTGTAAATCATAACCTAAACATTTATAGTCCGCACCTTTCGTCGATTTGTTCGTTATGAACTTGGTTCGTACACTACGTCTCCGTCTACAGCACAACGACTACCTAAATCATGAAATAGGTTATCTATTTCACCGATTCCTCTACTAGGATTCCTAAAAGCAAGATTAGGGTTAGGATTTCTTATCGAAATCGAAGCTAGAATCGACGGTGTAGCGATGGTGGGGTGGTGATTCGATACGTGGAGTAGTGTGAGTGAATTCCAGTAACGATCTCCCTATCTCACTCTCTTCTCCTCACTCTTTCCTCCTCTTTTCTCTCTTCTCTCTCCTAGGGTTAGAGAAATTCGTATGGAATGAGAGAGGGGTGGTTTAAGGGCCTTAAATTGGCTCAGAAGTGATGGTAATGGCCCTAGGGCCATGGTATACTTAGGTTATAGCCAAAGGGTGTCTGTTTCGGGCAAACGGAGCTCATCTGCAGGTCCATTACCTATCTAGTCATGGAGTAAGTTCTCTGACATGGATCTAGGCCAGGTTATGATTTCGGTCCGATCGGATTAGTGGATCGACCATAGAGGACCTGTTTCAATTCAACGGTCATCGTCACTTGATTAGGGCCACAAGTACACTGGCATGTGCAGGGAAATTTCCCTGATCCACGGGTATAGTTTGGTCAGAATCTGATGGTCTGAAGTCTTTAATTTCGCCTGCAAGCGAACGGTCTAATTCACTGAAATCTTAGTTGATTTTTTAAAGATATTCACGTTTCTCACACACTTTAGGGCTCTAGTTGTGCATTTCTGGATACTATTTGGTCTTGATTTCTTCGATGGTTGTCAAGCCCAGTAAGGTGGTCATAACCGTATAGTTTCGCTGTTATCAGACTTTCGACGTACGGTCCAGGTCCGATACGGAGTTTCAATGCGCTCCCGAGAGCAACTAGGTTTTGAGACTGATCCTACGTTCTCAGGTAATAATGAGTTAGTGATTCTAATAGTTTTAGGTCTGGCAGTTCTCATAGAAAGTGGTTCGTGCTAATTCGCCGATTAATTCAGTTTAGTACTTAATTAAATTTCGTCTAATTTCTACAGAATTCGATCCTTTGTGATTTCTACCTGAGGTGATACTCGAGTCTTTCTATGAATTTTTTCGAGACGTTACAATCTACCCCCCTTAAAGAAAAATTTCATCCTCAAAATTAGTACATTTTCATACTCCTCAAGAATTTTGAGAATCTGAGGGTAGTTCTTACGAACCTCAACTTCTGTTTCCCAAGTAGTCTCTTCCTGAGTATGGTGTGTCCATAGTACTTTCACAAGTGGGATAACTTTGCTTCGCAGCACTTGCTCCTTCCTGTCTAGAATACGCATCGGTCGTAATACATAGGTAGCATCTTCACTCAACTGTACCTGCTCCTATTTGATAATGTCGGAAGGATCAGGAACGTATTTCTTCAACATCGATATGTGAAATACGTTGTGTACGCCTGCGAGTGGTGTGGGAAAAGCAGGCGGTATGTTACCATACCCATTCGATCTAAAATCTGGAACGGCCCAATAAATTGCGGCGTGAGTTTCCCCTTCTTACCAAATCGAAGGACTCCCTTCATGGGGAAACCTTAAGAAACACATGGTTCCCAACCTCAAACTCGAGCTGTCTCCGTCTGGTATCGGCGTAACTCTTTTGTCTGCTCTGTGCTACAAGAAGTCAATGCCTGATAATATCAGTCTTCTCTGAGGTCACCTGTACCAAATCTGGGCCAATTAAACTCTTCTCACCAACCTCTGCCCAGCAATGCGGTGCTCGACATGGACGCCCATACAGTGCTTCGTAGGGAGTCATGTCAATGCTCGCTTGAAAGTTGTTGTTATATGCGAACTCAACATAACGAAGACAGTCATCCCAACTATTTTTGAAATCAAGCACATATGCCCGCAACATATCCTCTAACACCTGATTGACCCGCTCCGTCTGCCTATCTATCTGTGGGTGGAATGCGGTACTGAACTTCAATTTCACACCCATTGCTTCTTAGATACGAGTCCAGAAGATAGATGTGAATCGCGTGTCTCGATTCGACACGATCTCCATAGGCACCCCATGTAGATGTACAATCTCCTTGATGTACAGCCTGGCTAAATCATCTGCGGAGTTTGAAACTCTAATTGGGAGAAAATGAGCCGATTTCGTCAATCGGTCCACAATCACCCAAATGGAGTCATGTCCCTTCCTCATCTTCAGTAAGCCTGAAATGAAATCTATAGAGATGAAATTCTATTTCCATTCAGCTATAGGCATGGGTTGAAGTAAACAAGGAGGTCGGCAATGTTCGGCCTTGACCTGCTAGCATGTGAGACAACGGGATACAAATCCACTATCTGGGCCTTCATGTCGTCCCACCAGTATGAACGCTTCATGTCCCGATACATCTTCGTACTACCTGGATGCATCGCCATCTTTGAGAACTTCTTTTCTTAAGTCATGAAGATTTAGAACGCATAGGCGACCACGATAATGTAAACTCCCATCCGAACCAACTCTTCATATAGAGTCTTCATCGTCACTAGCTCGCTTTCACATTTCCACCAACCTTTCATCTCCCCTCTGAGCCACAATGATTCGGTCATCAATAAGTAACTGTACACGAATATGCGCGACGCTCTTGAACGGATCCTCTACCATAAGTTTCTGCTCAAAGTCTCGCACAAATTCCATCATGTTCCATTGTTCTATCATTAGCGGAGCAACAAATTCTATTGTCTTCTTACGGCTCAACGCACCTACCACAAGGTTGGCCTTGCCAGGATAGTAGGAGACCTCAAACTTGAAGTCTTTCAAGGTTTCTATCGATCATCGTTGACTCATATTCAAGTCTCTCTGTGGGAATATGTACCTGAGGCTCTTGTGGTCGCAAAAGAGCTTGAACACCTCTCCGTAGAGGTAATTTCTCTAGAGTTTTAATGCGAAGATAACTGCTGCCAATTTCAGGTCGTGAGTAGGCTAGTTTTCTTTGTGTTTCCTCAACTGTCGCAATGCATAGGCAATCACTCTGTCCTTCTGCATAAGAACACAACCCAAACCAACACGAGAGGCGTCGGTGTATATGGTATATCTGACCCCCTACTCTAGCAATACTAGCACGGGTGCAGACGTCAACTTGTCCTTCAGTTCCTGAAAGGCTGCTTCTGCCCTTTCATTCCAGGAAAACTTGAGATCTTTTCGAGTGAGCTGAGATAGGTTGCGGCATCTGACGGTTGATCTTTTGAGTGGCGAAGCTATTGTCCCTCATCCTGGTAAAGCAGTAAGTGTCAGTATGGCCCGACCTCTTACAGCAGGTGCACCACACGTCTGATCGTCTCAGCTGGGTCGATGGCCCGTAAGCCTAGGAGGCGAATCTGCACGTGGTATCTTACCAAGGAACGGTCTGGTTGGCAAATCAAGTCGAGGCCTCGGATTCATGGGTACACGTATATGGGACAGTCTATCCCCATCCTGCTCAGCTCGCAAGGACATGTTCACTAGCTTAGCATAGTTGGGACTGCTAGCGCAACACATCTTCATGCGTATTTCAGGGCGCAGACCCTCAAAAAATCACCGCATTCACATCGGCTCGTCTGTTAGTATCAAAGGAGCGTATCTGGCCAGCTCCGTGAACCTGTTCTCATATTCCGACACGGTCATCCCTCCCTATCGGAGGTGAAGAAACTCTCCCTCCTTTTCATTGTGGTAAGTGAGGGGGAAGTACTTCCCATGGAAGCAGGTCTCAAAAGCTTCCCACATCCATACATACCCAGCAGCAACTGTCCGTAGGATGCTGTCCCACCATAGACTAGCCTCCTTCTCGAACATGTACGTAACCAACTCAACCTGCTCTGCCTTAGTGCAGTGCAGTGGCTTCAGCATCTTAGAGACGCGGTCAAGCCAATACTCGGCCTCCTCGGGTCTGTGAGTACCTACAAAAGTGGGAGGTCGGAAGCACTAGAATCACTCAAATAAACCGTTGGCGTTCATGTTTATATCAGGGTGCACAGGTGGTGCAGGCGGGGTCACGTTCATGTTCTGGGCAAGGGCCCTTGCAATGGTGGTCCAAATCTGTTGCTGCTACATAAGGAGCATCATCTGCTCTAACCTATCAGGAAGAGGAGCCGCCTGAGGCATGTGTGGATCGAGGTAGAAGCACGGTTCTGTTGTGGAACCAGTGGTGCAAAAGGTGTTGGCCCATTGGTGGGGCCAGTGGCCGGCTGTGAATTCGGCATAGTTTACTGTTTAGGCCCAAACTAGGGTCCGTATGGCTATCGCTCAGGGTAGGTGCCCCGTTAAACGATCCGCCAAGTACAAGACGTGTTATATTTCGAGTGACTTTCAGAGGCATTCCTTATACACAACATAGGGTGCAACACGTATAAGATTTAGTAAAACAACACTCAATTTCTCAAGCATTTTACACATTTCATAACAAAAGGAGCTTCATATATTTCACTTAACCAAAATTATCACGATACATGAGATGTAGTCTTACATGGATCATGACAGAAGATGCATGTGAGCTAATCTAACAAAGCTTTAAACACTAAAACACACCAACAACTCTAACATACTACTAAGCCTATCAAGGTTATCACATAGAAAACAAGAAAACAAAGAAAACCCAAAGACGACTACAACATATGACTAGTCATCCGACTCTAGTGATGGGGGAAGAGCACCCTCGTACTGCATGCAGCACAGGAGGGTCTTCAAAGTGCGGGACATCTTCTTGAACTTTTGTTTCGTATAGGCCTTATTCTCTTCAAGCTCTTGTTTCACTTCGGCCCGGTTCTCTCTGACCTCTTGTCTCAGGGCAGCCTGACTGTAACGCCCTGAAAATCGGGGGTCGAGTATAACTCAACTCCCGAGTTCCAACGCATCACTTATGCAACATCAATAATGCTGATTAAATGTTGCCAGTGTTAGAATAATGAACATGAGTGAGATTATACCAAAAATAGTAATTCATACTCCAGATCATTTATGTAAAGGCAAGCGGAAGACTGAACTACATATACATGTATGTAATGAAACAAAAATCATTTTTGTTCTCCAGAGTATGAATCTATCTGAGTTACCATATAAACATGTTTGTTTGTGAACAAAAGGTCAAAAATGATCTAAAAAGTGATCCCTGCAAATTCCATCAGTGCGGCAGCCTAGTCGAAGCCGCCATAGTACTGCATATACGAGAACTCCTCCTGGTCCTCATCATAATCAGGCTCCGCCTCCTGAGTCGTCAGCTCGTCCAAACCTGAGACAGAGTCTGGTTGGTGTGCGCAACACCGTCCCGTAACGTGGGAGTGAGTAGCTAACTCAGTGGAACAATAAAGCATAGGTTAATATGTTATCAATGCAGTCAAGCAGTAATGATAAAGCAATAAAATCAAACACTCCTAACTATTCTTATTAATGCAAGTATGGATGCAGGTATGATGGATGCCCTCACTGACATACTCCCTCATGCGACACCATCTTACGTTCGCGACATGCTTTCATCCCTCAGTGCTCCACATCTTCCAGGCACATGCAATGCATGATGGGCATGATTACCAAGTTTTTAATTAGTCCATTTCAAACAGCAAGATTTGGAAACTAAGGTACCTCCCTTGTATCATTCCCAAACATGATCCATTTTAGGGTCGTCAGTCCTAGTTAGTATCAGACGATGGTGTGTTTTCTAGGTCACTGCAGAGGCTGCCAGGGCTGTTACGCACAAAGGTTACACCACTCCCCCATCACCTCTTAAACGATTCATCACAATACAGAAATAGGCCTAGTTCATACTCTATATACCGCGGCAAACCTTAAGGCGCACTGCGATTTCAGAGTATGCTCGAGGTCACTATAAAGGGCTGTCAGGGCTGTTATGCACAAAGGTTGCACCGCTCCCCCATCACCTTATCAATGTAGGCCAACAGCACGAATATAGTGTCCCATACCGCCATAATCGGCTCACGAGTTTGGTTGCTCACTGGTCACTACAAGGAGGCACGTGGCCCCAACGTAGGCCGACAGCTCGACCACGGTGTCCCATACCACCATGCCCGGCTCATGAGTATTAGCGGATCGAGGTACCATGGTTAACGGGATTCTCACTGGTAAGTTTGGTACCCTAGGTTCATGCATTAGCGACCAAACATGGTGAACATACATAAGACACATGGGTTACTTGACGTGCTTGGCTAGATCGAGCGCACAACAAGTTGAGCGATATGAAGCGCAGAAGCACTTCGTGTGGCCAACCACTATCGCCAACCGAACTACGTCACGGCTTCTCTAAACACTTCATGTGTGGCGAGATGAATCTCAACCACGATCTCAAGTCTGGTACCGGATGTCTGGACTATGGACATAGTCCCAAGATCAATCAATTCTCAACCATACATGTGGAGTAAAGCATGATAAACAAAGTAAATCAAGCACACTAGCAAGCATGTCATAAAGCATATTATAAAGCATGTTATGAAACAAGTTACAAAGCATGTTAAAAAGCATGTTATAAAGCACTATACAAGTAGGGATACAAACACATATATTTCATAAGTGAGTGGTTAGAGTAAACAACCACATGGAGGGAATCATACGTGACTCTAAGGTAGTTGAGAACCCCATCTCAGCACCTACCTAAGGCACTAACATCTAAGCACTTACACTCACAAGCAATTTCACAAACACTTAGAGTGCACTATTTCAACATACATGACGTATGTTAGTAAAATATGTATTAGGGCTGTCCTTTCACCAACCAAGTATTTTATCCGTATATATCATATTCACACAGCAAATAATCATGACAATTACATCTCCAAAATTTATACATATGCGGTATTTTCTAGAATACACAATTTCAACATACATAGTGTATACAAGCAAACATGTATTACGGCGATTCCTTTCGCCAAATAGGTATTTTATCCATATACTCTATAATCATACAATAATTAATCATGGCAAACACATTTCCAAAATGTATACGTATACGTATTTCTACGTATACCTAGAGTATGTAAAATTCCGTATTTTGCATCTTTAATTGAAACAAGAAACGGAAAGCACTTTGTACATGTGCAAATACATGCAGATCATGAATCTATCATTATCTGACACTGAAAGCGTTGAAAACCTTAACCTATACACCTAAAGTCCTCACCTTGCACCTTGGAATCACCACGAATCAGCAAGGTTTGGTGGGCTTCCGTATTCGGCAGTTTTATAGCCTAAAGAGTGAAACCGGTTAGCTATCTCATAACCTATAACCTTCATGCTCCCAAACAGATCTAGGGTTAGGGTTTCTCACCTTAAAACGGAGTCGGTATCACCGGGAAAACGTCAAGGAAGAGGTGGTGCAACCCATGTGGTGGTCAAAAACAGTAGGAGGAAGATTCTCCCACAAACCTCAAGCTTTCTCTCTCTTTTTCCTCTCTTCTCCTTAGGGTTTTATCCCAAATTCGTATGGCTGTGAGAGGGGCTGCCCTAAGGTCATTATATAGCCTAAAATCTCTCCGGAATAAACTTAAGTTTAAGGTATGCTTATATTATAAGCAAATCGGAGTTGTTCCAGCTCAAAAGAGGGTTTCTGGCGGCCCTCCTTGAGCCAAACGTCGGACTTAAGCTCACAACCCATGGATCTATGTGGGGTTATGTTTTTGTCTCGGTCGGATTCCCAGATCACATGTGGCGGACCATTTTCAGTTCAACGGTCGGTGGGCCACGATCCGAAATTCCAAGTACATGTAAATGTTCCTGAAAATTTTCCTGATCCGAGGGTGTATTTAGGTCAGATTATGATGGTCTGGTTGCTTATAAAATGTACTCAAGCGATACATGCCAGATCACTATTCAAGATATTTATTTTATAAAGAAAACAAGGGTTTTCACACTCTCTTGCTCCGGACTAGAGCGAACGGCCGTGGGACATCGTCTGAACTTGATTTCCGAGATGGTTGTCAAGCCCAGTGAGGCGGTCCTGATTCCTTAACTTCGTATTATTCAGACTCCCGATGTGCAGTCTAGACCTGATACGGAGTTTCAATTCGTTCCCGAGAGCAGTCGGGTAATGAGTTTGATCCTAGACTTTAGGGTAACCTAGCGTCAATGATTCTACAAGTTTTGGGCCTTGCAGATCATATTTAAAGCGATTCCAACGGATTTCATGGCTAATCTAGTTTAACACTTAGTTAACTTTGTTAAATTTCTAAGGGATTTAATCTTAAGTGATTTCTGGTCGAGGTGATACTCGAGCCATTGTACGAAAATTTACAGGTCGTTACACTGACTCTCCTCAATCTGAGCCAAGTGGACTTTTAAGGCACCCCGATCACGGTAGTGCTCACGTGTAGCAAGAGGAGGGCCCCCATCAAAGTCTTGGGCCTCCTCTTCTTCCTCTTCCTGCTCTTCCTCATCATTACGTCCCCCTTCATCTTCACTGCCTTCTCCCACACTTCCTTTTTCAAATTCTTCTTCCTCCTCCTCTTCACTACTTCCTTCCTCTTCCTCTATCTCGTCACCATACTCATCAAGTTGGGCTTGACGTTGTCGCGACCCAATGCCCATGTTGTTGAGTGTGGTGTCATTGATGAAGTGGATCGGCGCAAGCTCATCCGCGTTAAGCCTGTAACCAAAATCATGAGCAAGCTTGCATATAAGTCGACCAAATAGGAGCAAAATATCTCCCCTAACAGCGTGTACGGTCTGGACTATCTGAAGCAGGACGAACCTGGGTAGATACAGCTTGTCTCCCTGCCCAGCTCTGTATAGGAAGTCCACCATCAAAAGCGTGTATTCATTACGATTGGTCCACCTAGGATACTCATTATATGTGAATATGTGGTGGAGTAGGTAGAAGTCATGAGTTATCTTGGTCGATGGGAGGCAATTTCCTCACTTCCAGTGAACCAGTCGGCCACAAAGAAACCGCGCGCGGCGATTTCTTTCTCGTGCACTGTTGAGGCGAGATTCACTAGCATATACCTCACCACATGCAATCCCCATAATTCGGGCCATCACATCGACATCGACTGTTGCTTTTCGTCTTCGTACGGGGATAGTGAACTGTAGAGGCTCCAGCAGTGGATCCCGTATGTGTGCGTAGAAGGCTCGGACAGTGCTCTCACACGTTCGAGACTTGCCTTCAAATATGGGACCCCACCCGGCTTCTAACACCACTTTACGGCCCTGGAACCTACTGTGTCCAATGTCCAACGGTAGAGCCCTTTCGAATGGGATCTGGGGATCGAGATCCCGCTTCGTCCTTCGCTCTCTCTCTCTCTCTCGGTGCTAGTGCTTGCTTCGGCGCCCGATTTCTTCTTGGATGGGCTGGGTGGCTAGGCATGGCTTCATCTATGGACGCCCTTCTCTTTCTCATGAGAGAAAGGAGTGTAGAGAGCGAGAAGATTGTAGCAACTAGTTCAAAAGGGCCATGGGGGGTGGAAAAAGCTTGAGAATAGGGTGGATTTGAAAAGTTTAAGAGTTATGAGACACAAAGATGTGTTTGTGTGCTCAAATGGGAGGAAATAAAGGGGATAGAAGGTAGTATGAGATGGGTTTGAGAGAATGGTGGAGGTGGGTACAAGAGATGGTAGAAGATGAGGCTTGTGGTGTATGAAATAGAGATTTGGAATAGAAAATGTAGGTTTGGAGGGTTTGAAAGCTTGAAAAGGGGGTGGAAAGGACAAGGAAGGCAAAGGGGACCCAAATAGGGTGGTCTCACGTGAAACCGGGCCCCACATGTGTGTGGGAAGGGCGGCGGGCTGCTGGACTTGGGCCCACCGCGGCCTGCTGGTCCCAGGCACGATGCGCCGTGGTCGGCGCGGTGGTGCCTCTGTCCACTGGACCTAGGGCGGTGGCCATCCCCTCCCGGGGTGCCGAAAATGTGAGGGGGACCCCCCGAGTCCCACCGTTTCTTATTGTTCGGGCCCCCGTGTCCGTTTGAGGTGTTTTCGGGTTCATTTCGCACATATTCACATTTTTCGAGTCATTTAAATGTGGAATACACTGAATTATCATCTAAACCCATCGATTGACTGTCTCGAAAGAAATTGGGATCATCTCACATGATCACAGATGCATAAAGGTCACATTTCAACAGTCAGTTTTGCCCGTCGGCGAAACGTAGAGTCCTACTATTATTTCTACATTTTATTGCCTCCTCCTAAGTCAAAGCACATTAGTGTGCATTGTGTTACCATAACCCAGGTCCAGTTTAATCCAAATCATGCTCTGATACTAGCTTGTAATGCCTAAAAAATCAGGGGTCGTGCAGAAGGTCAACTCCCGAGTTCCAATGCATCACTTATGCAATATAGATAATGATGTTTAAATGTTGTCCATATTAATGCATTAAACATGAGTGGGATTATACTAAAACAGCATACCATACTCCAGAGATAATTAAGTTAAGCAAGCGGAAGACTGAGATAGGTATATAATGTATATAAGTGTTTCTCAATCCCCAGAGCATGAGTATGTTACCAGGCTGAATATATACATGTGTTGATCCAAAATTTACAAAAAATAAAGATGTAAATGTCCAACTAATCCTTATAGTCCCTGTAATCCCGTCGATCAGTACGTGGTATGCATAGACCTGCCTGATAGCTGAACGTAGGAGAATTCTTCCTCCTCGTCTATAAATCCCAATCAGCAGCCTAGACATCGTCACCACCTACATCTACAATAGAGTCTGGTTGGTGTTTTAAAACACCGTCCCAGAGTGGAAGTGAATGATCAACTCAGTGGAGCTATAAGGCAAAGGTTAACATGTTATCAATTCAGTCAACCAGTAATGATAAAGCGGTACAACAGTCATGTCCTAAGTACTCTTGTTAATGCAGAAACGATATGCTATAATGATCCATGCCCTCGGTTGCACTCCCTCAGCAACATCATCTTACGATCGCGCATGACAAACCTCCTAAACGTGCGCTTCCTCACCAAAGCACATGCAATGCGGTGCATGATCGTGTTAGGTAAGTAATTATTTAGGCTTATTCATACAACAGATTCGGGAAGCTAAGGTACCTCCCTTTATATCATTTACCCAAACAATGATCCATCTAGGGTCGTCAATCCCAGTTAATCACATACGATAGGCAAGTTATAGGGCAACATCACCCCTGATTGAAAAGTAGTGGATAGGCAAGTTCAGGTCGCTACGAAAAGCTTGTCACCTCAGCGTAGGCCTAGTTTATACTCGAGGTCACTACGGAAAAGCTCGTCACCTTAGTGTAGGCCGACAGTTCGAATACAGTGTCCCATACCACCGTATTCGGTTCACCAGTTTGGGTTGCTCATTAGACACTACGAGGAGGCTCGTCACCCCGGCGTAAGCCGACAGGTCGACCACGATATCCATTACCACCATGATCGACTCATGAGTCTTAGCGGATCGTGGTACCAAGGTTAAACGGTCTTTACATTGGTAAGTGGTACCTTAGATTCAAGCAGTATCGTCCATATATGGTAAACACACATTAGGCCAATCGGGTTACTTGACAAGTTTGATTGGTATGAGCGCATACTAAATTAATCAACATGGAGTGCATACACACTCCTTGTGGCCTAACCACTATCGATAATCACCGTACGACTCGGATTCATCGAATGTATCCGTTGTAGCGAGACTAGTTTGGCCACTTGATCGGAAACTGTTACCGATTGCCTGGACTACGTATTAGTTCCAATCATACTCAAATACATTAGGCATTCATATGTGATAGTCAAAACAACATTTAACAACTAATTCAAATATAAATCTCATTTGAGCATTTTAACAAACACATAGTGAACATATTATCATACATATGTATTTCGTGCATAAGTCACGTAGTTGAATTTAAATTACATGAAGGAATCCATTCATAAAACTAAGGCAATTGAGAATCTTATCTCGACACCCTTAATAAATGCATTTCATCGATAATTACTCATTCAGGCATTTTATCAAACACTTAGACTACACATTTCAACATACATGAAATAAATTAGTTATAACATATATTAGGGCAAATCCTTTCACAAAGGAGTTGTCATACATATAACAGTCACGTATTCTAGAGTAATAGTCATGACAAACATAAGTCAGGATTTTACTTTCATTCAAACATTTCGACAAACACATGGAATGCATTGTATTTCAACATAGTTCATACACATGTATAATCTATCGAATACATGTAACTAAGATCATATGGCAGGAATTAAGTCAGACATAAATCATTGCTGACATTGAAAGCATTGAAAACCATAACCTAAACGCTTATAGTCCGTACATTTCGTCAGTTTGCTCGTTATCAACTCGGTTCGTACACTACGTCTACGTCTACATCACAACTGCTACCTAAATCATGAAATAGGTTAGTTATTTCACCGATTCCACTACTTGGATTCCTAAAAAGAAGATTAGGGTTTGGATTTCTTACCCAAATCAAGGCTAGAATCGACAGTGTAGTGATGGTGGGGTGGTAATTCGATACGTGGAGTAGTGGGAGTGAATCCCAGCAATGATCTCCCTATCTCACTCTCTTCTCCTTACTGTTTCCTCCTCTTTTCTCTCTTCTCTCTCATAGGGATAGTGAAATTCATGTGGAATGAGAGAGGAGTGGTTTAAGGGCCTTATATAAGCTCAAAAGTGATGTCAATGGCCCTAGGGCCATGGTATACTTAGGTCATAGCTAAAAGGTGTCTGTTTCGGGAAAACAGAGCTCATCTGGAGGTCTATTACCTGTCTACGTCATGGAGTAAGTTCCCTGACAATGGATCTAGGCCAGGTAATGATTTTGGTCCGATCAGATTAGTGGATCGACCGTGGAGGACCTGTTTCAATTCAACGGTCATCGTCACTCGATCAGGGCCACAAGTACAATGGCATGTGCAGGAAAATTTCCCTGATCCATGGGTATAGTTTGGTCAGAATCTGACGGTCTGAAGTCTTTAATTTCACCCGCAAGAGAATGGTCCAATTCACTTAAATCTGAGTTCATTTTTAAATATATTCGCATTTCTCACACACTTTACTCAGGGTTGTAGTTGTGCATTTCTTAATACTATTTGGGCTCGATTTCCGTGATGGTTCTCAAGCCCAGTAAGGTGGTCATAACCGTATAGTTTCACGGTTATTGGACTTTGACGTGTGGTCCAGGTCCGATACGGAGTTTCAATGAGCTCCCGAGAGCAACTGGGTTTTGAGACTGATCCTAGGTTCTCAGGCAATATTGAGTTAGTGATTCTAATAGTTTTGGGTCTTGCTATTCGCATAGAAAGTGGTTCGAGCTAATTCACCGATTAATTCAGTTTAATACTTAATTAAATTTCGTCTAATTTATACAGAATTGATCCTTAGTGATTTTTGCCTGAGTTGATACTTGGGTCTTTGTATGGATTTTTTCGAGACGTTACAACTACAGTATTTGGCTGCTTTTGTTCGTCTTCTCCCATGTTAGTGGGAGACATTTTCTTGCCCGCCGACTTGTACGTGCTGCCGATGTCAGATTTTGACGTTATCTTGGGTATGGATTGGCTTGCCGAGTACCACGCCATCTTGAACTGTTCCGCGAGGACAGTCACATTTTGCATACCATGCTTGCCATAGTTTCAATTTGTTGTCGAGCCTAGAGGTGAGCTGCTATCTTGCTTGATGTCCTGCGTCGTTGAGGAGCTTGTTGCTGTTTGTATTGATCTGTTGTCGATTGTCTGTGATTTCCTCGACATGTTCCATGAGATTCCGGGATTGCCGTCGCACCCTCATATTGAGTTCCAAATCAATCTTGTGCCCGGTAACGCGCCTATCTCAAAGGCCCCGTACCGTATGGCACCGATGGAGTTCCGAGAGCTGCAGTGGCAATTGGACGAGTTGCAAGAGTTGGGATTCATTCGTCCGATCAGTTTGCCTTGGGGAGCGCCAGTACTCTTCGTCAGGAAGAAGGATGGCTCATTGAGGCTCTGCGTAGATTATCGCTAGCTCAACCGGGTCACGATCAAGAATAAGTACCCGCTCCGAGGATAGATGATTTGGTTGATCAGCTACAGGGTGCAGAGTTCTTTTTGAAGATTGACATGCGTTCCGGTTATCATCAGATTCGGGTCCAATGCACCCGTGGTCTTCATGCAGTTAATGAACGAGGTCTTCCGTCCGTATATCGATTAGTTTGTTGTGGTCTTCATCGACAACATTCTGATATATTTGAGGACTCGTGAGGAGTATATGTAGCATCTGGAGATCGCATTGTAGACCCACCGTGCCCACCAGATATATGCAAAGCTGGAGAAGTGTGAGTTTTGGTAGGAGGAGGTGAAGTTCCTTAGTCATGTGGTGATGAGGGAGGGTGTTGCAGTGGACCCCTCGAAGGTTGAGGCAGTGCGTTTGTGGGCCCAGCCCATGACTGGGTCCGAGATCCGTAGCTTCCATAGTTTGGCAGGCTATTATCGGTGTTTCATTGAGGGTTTCTCCCGTGTTATAGCCTTGTTGATAAGGTTGACTCGGAAGGGCGCAAATTTTGTTTGGATTGACGTATGTATGCAGGCATTCATGGAGCTGAAGTACCGTCTGACGTTCGCTCTTGTCCTCACTCTTCCCTCGGGGAGTGATGGATTTGTTGTATTTACTGATGCCTCACATATTAGTTTAGGTGTTGTCCTGATGCAGCACGACAGGCCTGTAGCCTTCGCGTCTTGCTAGCTCAATATTCATGAGCTGAACTACCCCACACATTATTTGGAACTGGCAGTAGTCGTCTTTGCACTGAAGGTGTGGAGACACTATCTCTATGAGGTCAGGTTCGATCTCTTCTCCGACCACAAGAGCTTGAAGTACCTATTCGCTCAGTCTGACCTAAACATAAGGCAGAGATGCTGGATGGAACTTCTGAAGGACTATGATTTTGACCTCCAGTACCACACAGGCAAGGCAAACGTGGTGGCGGATGCCCTCAACCGTCAGCCATGGGGCCTGGTGGCACACATGATGATTTAGGAGTGGAGGATGCTCGAGGATATAATAGAGTACGACTTCGAGTTTAGTCTATAGTATTCTATCGTTCAGCTATCGAGCCTGTCGATTCAACCCTCTCTTTGTCGCAAGGGTGATCGACGCTCAGCAGACAGACGAGTCGTTACAGGATTACCGAGCAGAGGCAGCATTTAAGAGTCAGACAGATTGAAGATTGGTTCTGATAGTGGACTTCGCTTCAGAGGCTGATTATGTGTCTCGGACATTCCTGAGTTGCGTAGAGATCTTATGATCGAGGCACATCGATCGCGGTTTTCTATTCACCCTGGCTTGATGAAGATGTATCGTGATATGATGAGATAATAATTTTGGGCGGGGATAAAGCGTCAAATCACCAGTTTTGTGGGCGAGTGTTTCGACAAGGAAACAAAGGTATTTAGTTTGGGGAAACTATCTTATTCAGTCATAACAATGGAACAGTATAAAGACAATCATCACACTTTATTGATTCTGAATTCATTTACATCCTCAAATATCCCTTGATTCTAAGATAGATTACAAAGAATTCACTATGAATTCAGCTATCATAGTTAAATGTAAATTTTGGCAGTATAACGACAATGATCCCAATCATCCCCTAAGACTTAGGAGGAATTGATGAATCGACCAATAGTCTTCAAGAAAAATAGAGATTTCGGCAGCATTCCGACGCCATTTCGGCCATCTCCTGAGACTTAGGAGAAATACGCCTTTCTGTCGGTGATTTTTCATTCTCTCCTGAATAAGAAGACCTTGAAGATTTCTGTCCCGCGCAAACCATATAGTTTGCGTGGGTCCGCGCAAACTGTATGAGCCCAATGCTCGTTTGCGCGGATCCGCACAATCTACTGGAGCCCAATACTCCGCACCTTCGATCTTCTCCTTTGCTCTTCTTTCACTCTGAAATCCTCGAACTCCTTTTTAGAGAAAGAGCGGGGTATTTATAGACATTTTCACAGGTGTAAAACTCCGACTTGGGTGATGTGGGACAAAATAACACCCAATCATTTTTATATCATCGTCATACGCTTTGCGCGGATATGCGCAAACGACATGCTTTGCCCGATCTCGCGCAATCTGTCTCCTTTGAGCGATCCCACGCAATCTGTTTTACTTTGAGCGATCCCACACAATCCGTTTACTTTGCGTGATCCAGCGCAAAGTATTCTCAGAACTGATTCTTTGTTCCTTTCTTTCAACCTTTTCTTTGATCTTTCCTTGCTTCAATTCTTTGCTTATTTTATGCCTCAACAGATGCCCCCTTGATCCATTCTTTGCTTTTTTCAGAAAATTAAAGAAAAGGATCAAATCACCCTTTTCTACAGGGTTTGCGCGATCCCGCGCAAAGCTCGGTCGAGTACTGTGCTCGGCCACGAATCCTATAAATAGTCCAACCACTTTGAATTTCTGCACAAACCCTTTGTGCTCTTGCAAAACTTTGCTCCTGCGATTCTCTTCCGCGCAAACCATGCACTTTGCACGAACCCGGGCAAACCTTGCAGTTTTGCGCGAATTTCTTCAAAGTCCAGCACATTTCGCGCAGCCCATGCACTTTACACGGACCCGCGCAAAGTGTCCCGCACTTAGCCGACTTTCTCTCTTTTGATCCTTCCAACACTTAGCCATTTTTCACTCTTCTTCTATTCTTTTTTCTTAACTCATCATTATGGCCCGTATAAAACAAACAACCCGTCCTGTGACTCCTCCTTCTGATCAACCTTCTTCTGATCAACGACCTGAAGCGAACAAAGACTACCTCCAGAACTCCTGATTTTTTTAAAGAAACCCGTTCTTCCTACTTTTGACTTTTCTGACCGCATTAAGTCTCTGCCATCCCCCATTCATAGATCCATATCATTAGGAGATATCAAATGTCCCCTGAAGCATGGCAGGGAATACGATTGAGACGAATGGTTAAAGACTACCGCTCACATTCATATTGATAGTGAAAGACCACCCCTTCGTGAAGACACTCCCCCTGCCTCTCGTCCGAAGAAAACTCACCGGAATAAGGCGAAAGAGTTCGCAGAGAAAATTAAGGAACATAAGAGGAAGAGACTTAAAAACTCATGGGACTCGGTACGAGTTGTTGAAGGCGTTATGAAGTTCGACAACCCTCATGCAGAAGGTATGACGATAATTCCTATCAATGTCTACCGCCATCAGTCCATGCTTGACTGTGAATCCAAGGATTATGTTCACGGTGAAAGGTTGATGTATACTTAATCGTGGGCCACCAGAGAACCCCAGATCCTTGAGGGAGTCATACAAACACAGAAGCCGCGACAGAAGATAAGGGAAACTCATCCCATGATCTTCCTTTCCACAGTCCTCACGACCTCTTTCCTTCACATTTTTATGAAACAGTTCGGCAGCGTTTCCGAGATCGAGAACAGCTCTGGGGACAAGTAGAATTTCACATCAGAGGCCTGTTAACTGCTCGACGCTATTACTCTGATTGGACAGAAGCTATTTTACTGAAGCATACGAGCACACTTGCAAAAGTCGGTCTTTATGATGCTATAGAGGTGACTTCCAAATACTTCTATAGGGAACCTACTATACTGAAAGGCTTTCTCGAGTACTGGTCGCCTACAACCAACTCCTTCCACTTACCCTATGGTGAAATGAGCATAACACTTTGGGACTTTCACTGCATAGCCGGTCTCCCGATAACAGGCAAATTCTATGATGAATTCATTCCGAGCAACAGGGAACTGGCCTTTGTATCCTCTCCAGATCGCAAACCTTCTATCTCTGAAACCACTATCGAACTGTTTAAGGAGATGAGCAAATTTCTCAATTTTCACAAGATCCCTCCTTTGCAATGGCTGGCACATTTCTCCAGGGGCCTCAGGTATTTATCAGTCCAATAATCGACTTTTCTCCTTATATTCTTGCTACCTGGCGATTTTTGCATATTCACCCTCTCTCTTTATTTTTCTTTGAAGATTTAGTGATTGTCACTCCAAGGAACTAACAAAGCTTCGAGACGCAATGAAGGGGAGACCGAAATATAGCTCATTCGGAGAACTTGCAGCTTTCTTAGCCTATTGGGTGAGTTTGGTCGTATTGCCTAGCTCTAAATGGGCAGATGTTGTTCGTCCCACTGTCTTCACTGTAGCTGGCGCTTTGGCGGAAGGCCACAAATACTCCATTGCTCCCCTAGTATTATGCTCTATTTATAGGGCCCTCGGAGAGGTAGCTACCCACGTGAAAGATCCTATTCTTGGAGCCTCGTCTACGCATACTTCTTGGCATTACATCACAGGGTGGCTAGGGGTCTATTTTCCTTGGACTTTCGAAGCTCCGGAGCAAGCATATGTTCATCCTTCTCATCTTCCACTCTGGTTCTTCCAACAAAGAGCGATGGCCAAAAGAGCGTATGACTGGGTCGCCAATAAAATTCGGGATGATGACCAAATAAACTTCTTTCAATTCTGCCTTTATCGTTACATCGAGGATACAGACATGGTGGACCAAGAAACACTTACTGCAGCGGAAAGAGCTTTCTTCTTTTCCATTCGTTCTTGAAGTCTACCCCTTTGGGAAGGGACAAAATTTTGGAGAGAATCTTACTACCCCAGCCGTTTTGCTCGTCAATTTGGCTACGACCAAACTGTACCACAAGACTGTTGGCTAGTTACTCGGAAAATGCGTTGTTATGGAACAAGTCCTCTCAACTGGGCCATGATATGGAAACAACTACTGAATGGCTGCGTTGGATCTTCCTTCATAATTCCCGACTGTAATCGCATAGTCCGTACATCATATGATTGGATGCGATGGTGGGATCATCAGTCATACTTGGTCACTAAGTGTTTGCCATTGGATTCCTCCATCTTTCTCCATCCGCCTAGGCCGAAAGGCAGAAATCTAGAGAGTGGAATTGGCTATATCCCGGAAAAGAGTCATGCATCTCATCATGGAGAAATTTGTAGGAAGATATCGTTAGAAGACCTTATCTGTGAAATAAAGCCTATTAACACTTTGGATGGCTGGTTTGCTCATGGAGTTTTAAGAGAATTTGAGCAATCTGGCCGGGACTTTACAGATCAGGCTACAGATGATGCTGAAGGTGCATCTTCACCAGTTCCTGCAGAGACTGCCGCGGCTCAAGAGGGACCAGTTAATGATACTCCTTTACCCCCTCCACAACCTCTTTGTCCTAGCCCATCTTCCCCGATGACTAGATCGAGAACGCGTTTACAAGCATCATCTCCTATTCTTTCAGAGAGGACCAGACAAGCATCTGCCTCCCCTACAGTCAAAGAGTCCGCGCCAGAGAGCAGCCGGGCTGCTTCTTGTAAAGGAAAGCAAGTTGTAGTTGAAGAAGTTGACGAAGAAATTCTGGGAGATGAGAGTTCAGCTTCATCATCAGAGACTACTGTCTCTTCGCAGTATGAAGATGACGAGGACAGCGAAAGCAATGAGGGTAAAGATAATGATTTTGAAGAAGGCGAAGTCGATGTTGGCGGAGAAGAGGAGGCAATTACGGAAGGGGTTGAACCGAAACCTTTTCCTACAACCTCTAAAGTTCTTCCTGGCATTAATATTCCTGCTAAATCTCCTGCAGTTGAGGAAGATGAGAAAGAACATTTAGATTATGGCAAATAAGGATATTCACCAGGGAAAGGAGATTTAACTTTTATATGCTTATATTTATCTACATATTTAACAGCAATTATTTATTTAGAATTATTGTGTCTCCCTTTCTTCAGTGAATCCTCCTGCAGGAACTTCACCGAGAGCTCCTGTAATTCCATTGGTGGTACAGAAAGTGGTAGCTCGTGAAATTATATTTTCAACAGAGACCACTGACTTGCCAACTCCAGCTACTAGAGATTCTAGTACGGAAGCTAGAGCACCATCTTTTGCTGATATGGTGGGACTCGGCCCTTCCGCGACTCTGGGAATTTCTCCTTCCGTTAATCGTATTCCAGCAACAGATATATACATGCACTAGTTATTTTACTTAGAACCGCATATTTCATAATATATCTGAATGCCTTTCTTCTTTCCCTATAGGAACTCCTTCTTGCAGCGGTGCGGCCAGTTCAGATTTTGTAGCCACTACATCTGAACTATCGTCTTTTGCAAAAGTCCCTGTTCACAAGATGCTTATGGTGAAACACTCTTTGTTGACGATAGCCCATATCTTCAGAAACCCTGATCAATGGTTGGACTTGGATGTTGCTATGTAAATTTTGGAGAGCTTCGCCAAGATGGCTAGAATTAACATATCTCCTTTGCGCAATTCGTTCCTTAAATTTCGCGATTCAGTAATCTCATTGGCGTTGGTAGAAAATGCTACGATTGCTCCTGAGATTTTAGAATATAGGAAGCAGCTGGTTGCATCTCAAGAACAAGCCTCTCTGACGGATTCATCTATCTCCAAACTTGAGCAAGAACATCTGATTCTTCAAGATCAATTAAAGATTCATATTGATGAGTGGGCGACCACCCGAGATCTTATCGCAGCCCTGAAAGAGGAAATCTCTCCGGAAGAATCATGAGCAAGACTTAGTCATTCATGATGTTGAAGAAAGGATGCGAGCGAATATTCAATCCCTTGATATAGAAAAATCTGCACGACTCTAAGGTAGAAAAATGATCGCTTCTTTGGAGAGCAAGCTAACCGGTGTTCCCGATCAAGCGAGACTTATTCTTGAAGAAAAATCCAAGCATGATGCAGCTCAGGCACAATTAAAAGAGGATTTGCGCCAATATATAGAGGCAGTAAGGGTTACTGAAGATCTTTAAATATGTGATTTTTGAACATGTAATCTTTGTTTTCATGCTTTTAGATGGGTAATTTATTTGACTTAACATATGCTTTCATGATAGCATTTTGAGATATTTACAATGGCATTTCCCATATTGCATATTGATGACATTTATGCTAACATTTATCACATCATATTGTGGAAACCCTATTTTCATATAGTAATTTCATCATATCCTTAATTATAATTTTCAAGCCTTTTATGCTTTGTTAGTGCGGGATTCTCTATGTGGGTATTAAATTGGCGGTGCTAAGTTTCAATTTAATTAACCACACACAGTTTAAGCTCATGAGTAGTGGAGCGCGCGCACACACAGTTTAAGCTCTTGAGTAGTGGAGCACTTGTTGGTCTTATGTGATGGTCTCTGTAACTCTCTAGAGTTCTCTTAGACTTTTCACTACCTTGAGCTCACGGCCACGGTCCATCAGAGGGGCCCATTGACGCTACCGGGCGGTGAACTTTTGGTTTTACGCACAGGGTTGGCCACGGTAACTCTCTAGAGTTCGCAGGGCTCACGAGGCTACCATTGGGCACCAAATCTAGGGTCGCCAGTCCATCAATGAGTAGGTTTAATCCCTTCCTCACGAGTTACTACTGAAATCAAACCCTAGATCTAGAGGGTTTAATGGATGGTTGGCCTAAAAGCTCACACTGTGGCCCCTGTTTTCTTCGTCTGCAAGGTCGAGCCCATTCACGGGAGGGCACTTTCATCCGTTCCTCGTGGTGCTGCCGGAAAGCTATACAGACAGCATGGGAGTTATGGTGACTAGTCTTCGCGGATTTATGACCTTTTAGGCTCTGAATCCTTGACTTCGTCAGCTGCTCGCATGGGTGCGCACGATGGTCTTCGTGGGCTTTTTAGGGCCATTGACTCCTCGCCGCTGCCCGAATGGCGATCTTGATAGGTCTTACGTGTAGTTGGCCAGCCCTTTTAGAGCTTGATCCTTTGAGAGCTTGATCCATTGAGGATTTGATCCTTTTTTTTTATTTTAATTTTTTTTTTATTTTTAGAGCTTGATCTTTTTGATTTGGCTCTTTTAGGATTTGACTTGGCTAGACTGCCTCTTTGATATATCCTTGCTTTTGATAGTATCTTTAAGAAAATTTGTGCCTTGTAAGGCAATAATAATTATGAGCATTGTCATCGCCAACATAATAGATGTTTCCGATGGTTTTTTGATAATATCTTCAAGAAGATCTGTGCCTTGTAAGGCTGTATATTGATCTTGTCGATATCTTCAAGAGAATCAATATCTTCACAAGAATCTTTAAGATGATATTGACTTTGTCAAACTTATTTGATGATGACAATGATCTATATATTTTTAGAATTAATGCTTGCTAACATAGTTAACATGCTCGTGAATTTCTTCTTCATAGCTTCTTTTGTTGACATATAGACATGATCTTATTCCTCCCTACCCCCCTTGTGCTACAAAATCATTATGCCGATAATATTCTGGGTCAAAATTAGTAAATCCGTCTTCAGGGGTAGTATCTTTTGATGAAGCGGACGTTGACAGGTATACTGATACCCTGTCCCTCTTGATTTGCGATTCTATATGCCCCATTGGAATATACTTCTTTTACCACATATGGACCGTCCCATTTAGGCTCGAACTTGCCCTTGTCCGGCGAGTGACCACTATAGGTCTTTTCAGCATTAGCACCGTATCTCCCTTTTTGAAAGATTGGTATTTAACTTATTTATCAAAGGCAGCCGATATCCTGGCCTGATATGACTGCAACCGCTGCTGAGCTGCTAGACGTTTCTCATCAAGTAGATCTAATTCTTTCAGCCTTATTTTTGCATTTTCATCATCTGTTACAGACTGATGTACCGTGATTCTGAGCGATGCCACCTGTACTTCAATTGGGATAACTGCCTCCATGCCATAGATTAATGAATACGGTGTCGCCCCTGTTGCTGTTCGATGGGTAGTTCTATAGGCCCATAATGCTTCCTGTAACTTTTTATCCCAATCGCGCTTACTTCCTGTCACCGTTTTCTTTATTATTTTGACAATCATTTTGTTAAACGCCTCTGCTAATCCATTGGTCGGAGGATAGTAAGGTGTTGAAAACGAATGTTGGATGCCGAACTTCTGGCACAACTTTTCCATGCCTCTATTTTTAAAAGGGGTGCCATTATCAGAGACGATCTTTTTTGGAATACCATGACCGTATATTATGGCATGCCGGATGAAGTTGACCACGTCCTTTTCTTTAACATTACGCAAGGCGACCGCTTCGGTCCACTTGGAAAAATAGTCTGTCGCTGCCAAAATATATTGTTTTCCCTTAGACGAAGGTAGATTTATAGGGCCAATTACGTCGAGTCCCCAAGCTGAGAAAGTCTTTTGGGGGAACGTGTATTATATTCCCATGTATTTGACATTCATGACACCGCTTCGCATATTATATCGCATCTTTGAACATGGTAGGCCAGTGATAACCTATTCGATGCACTCTATGGCATAAATTTCGGCCGGCTTGATGCGCTCCACATTCTCCTGAATGTGCTTTCCGTAGCATTTGATTTGCTTCTTGCTTGTCTAAGCATCGTAACAACATTCCATTATAAGACTTTCTATACAACACTTCGCTACACATGACAAATTTGCCCGATCGCTGCTTAATCTGCTGTCTTTGCGCATTACTTTCTGGCAGCATGTTATATCTGAGATAATCGACGAAAGGCTAACGCCAATCATCTGTCGTTACTTCCAGACAGGATATAGGAAATATTTCAACGATTTCTTCGATAACCTCTGCGGATGGCAGGAATCTTCTTTCTTCGATAGTTACCTGGAGAGGACTTCGATTTGTACAGGACAGAGCTGCTGCTAGACTGGCTAAAGCATCTGCTTTTGCATTCTCAGATCGCGGTATACGTTTGATTTCTACATGACAAAACTGTTCAAGTAACTGTTGTGCCTTCTGACAATAAGGCAGGAGCTCTTGTTTCCTTACTTCGAATTCTGTTGTCAATTGATTTATAATCAATTTAGAATCTCCGAAGATATGCAATAATTTTATTTTCATTCGCTGAGCTATTTCCATTCCAATAATGAGGACTCTGTATTCAGCCTCATTGTTCGTGCATGTAGTCCCCAGTGTGAAGGAGTATGGTAACAGATCGCCTTGAGGAGTAATGAATATCACTCCTGCCCCCGCTCTCGATGTTCGAGCAGCATCGTCAAAATACATTTGCCATGGGCTCTGGGATTCAGCTAACATAACCTGCTCGTCTGGGAAGTCATCATTAATTTCTTCACTTTCTGCCACAGGATGTGCTGCGAGGAAATCTGGCATAGCCTGCCCTTTTACTGCTTTCGCCGGTCTATATGAAATAGTATATTCTGATAACAATAATATCTATTTGGCTAATCTTCCCGACAACATTGGCCTGGTCATCAAGAATTTAATCGAATCTGCTCTTGAGATCAAAGTTATATCGTGAGAGAGACAATAATGTCTTAACTTTTGTACAGCAAATATCAACGCCAAACATTCTTTCTCGATCAAAGAATAATTACATTCTGTTCCCATCAATGTTCGGCTTAGATAATAAAGAGCAGTCTCCTTTTTGGTTTCATTTACCTGTGCCAACAAAGCACCCAAAGAATTTGTAGCTACAGATGTATACAAGATAAACGGCTTACCTCTCACTGGAGCTGTTAATACCGGCGGCTGTTTCAGCAACTCCTTAATTGAATCAAATGCATTCTGACAGGCGTGATGCCATACAAATTCCGTATCTTTCTTCATTAGCCGAGAAAATGGCTGACACCTTCCTGCGAGGTTTGAAATGAAACGGCGAATGTATGTCAGTTTTCCTTGTAAACTTTTCAATTCCTTCAGCGTTGTCGGTGGCGGCATATTTTGAATAGCCTTAATTTTTCCTGGATCGATCTCGATGCCTCTATGCCATACAACGAAGCCGAGGAATTTGCCAGAAGATACCCTGAACGCGCATTTAGCTGGGTTCATCTTTAATTGTTTCTTTCTGAGTCGACGGAAGACTGCTGCCAAATGTTCACGGTGTTCTTGATGATCTCCTAACCTGACCACCAGGTCGTCAACGTAGCATTCAATATGTTTATGCATCATATCTTTAATGATATTTTTCATCGCCCTCTGATATGTTGCCCCAGCATTTTTAAGACCAAAAGGCATAACTTTGTAATAGTAAATCCCGAGCGGTGTTCTGAATGCCGTTGCCTCTTCATCTTCGGGCGCCATCCTGATTTGATTATAACCTGCATAACCGTCCATAAAAGACATAATAGCATACTGAGTAGTACTATCGATCAATAACTCTGTTATCGGGAGAGGGAAGTCGTCCTTTGGACATGCTTCGTTCAGATCTTTGAAGTCAATACATACTCTGATCTACCCATTCTTCTTTTTCACAGGAACGATGTTTGATATCCACTTGGGATATTTAACTTCCCTGATGAATCCAACTTTTATTAGTTTGTTTACCTCCTCTTCGATTAACGGAATCAGGTCTGGGTGAAAGCACCTTTGTGCTTGCTTTATTGGTTTCTTTTCTTTGGAGATGTTTAATCGATGCATCGCTATGGAGGGTTCCAGTCCCGGCATTTCTTCATATGTCCAGGCGAAGACGTCTTTATTTTCTTTGAGAAGTTGGCCATATTTCTCGAATTCCTACTCAGAAAAACTGACGCTGATGAATGTATTCCTCGGTTCTTCTTCTGTTCCCAAATTTATTTCTCGCAAGCTATCTATTGTCGGTTGGCCCCCGTCTTCTATTTGTTTTGGAGCTGTTTCAGGATACTCAACTACCTTAGGGTCTTGCTCTGGCATCTGTGCGGCCGAAGTCATATTTACTAATACCATATTTACTGATGACTCTGCTCCTAGCCCCTGGAATTTTCTCCGCTTTTCCTGATCAACCCTGAGAGGGATTTGAATTCCTTTCCCATGATTCAGTCCGGTGGGTTTGTTACAATCAAAGCCCATATTTCTCATGATTTTCTTGTTTACTGCACTGTATTTTTTCAAATTTTGCGGTGTTAGTTCTCCGTGATATACATTGCTTGTGATCTCCTCCTTTGTTTTTGCTGCGGCATGGAATTCTATCGGCTCAGGGTGTTTAGTACTAGCCTTGACTTCAAATCTTCCTGGAGCGACTATAAATGGCTTACACCTTTCAATTTTGGGTAAAGGCATCGTATAATTGGATTGTAAAATTTCTAACTTTCTGTCGATAACAATGTCAACAGCGGCTGCCCGGGTTGTCTCAGACGCTTGGGCCCGAAATAGAACTTCTTCCTTGCTTCTACAGTCCTAGAAGATTCCGCCCTTTCTTCTCTAACATTGTTTATTCGGTCGTCTTTCAAGACTCTCTTTTCATAATCATTTCCCACCTCCTCAGAGAAACCTTTATAATAGCTGGCATCCGCGAAGAAAGACTCAGCTTCTGTATATAGTTTCGCGTCAGCCATCACTTTGCATTGCATTCCGTCCTTACAGTATTTGAAACTTTGGTGTAGAGTAGAGGGTACAATACTGTACTGATGTATCCACGACCTTCCCAAGAGAAGGTTATACGTTGTCACAGCATTTATAATGTGACATACAACAGTAATAATTAAGTCTCCCACTTCCAATGTCACTGTAATCTTACCGAGTGCGCGTTGTCCATCTTAATTGAATCCCTGTATCATCATTCCGCTGGGGCGCAAATCAGAGCGGTGATAGCCGAGCGGCAAAAGATTCACTGCAGACCCGTTGTCTATCATAATCCGTTTTATCTTCTTTTCACAAATATACCCTTCTATCATTAATGGTCTGTTATGTTCTGCTTCACCAATTAAATCATCATCAGAGAACGAGATTACTGGTAGACAATTTGCCCGTTCATCGTGTCTTTCATGTTTCATTTCTATCAATAAAGCTTCTCTCACATCGTGATCAGATAGCGCTTGAATCAGACTCTGCCGAAACTCTTCTGATAACTTAAGTGCATCGTAGATGCTTAGGCGTGCCGGTATGCCTTTCAAGTGACTAACTATGTCATAAGCCACTTTCATCGCTCCATTCCCGTTTTTACTTCTATTCTCGTTGTTCTGTCTTTTAGTGACTTCTTTCCTTGCCATTTCTGCTCTTTGCTTCACCGGACTCGTTACCTGTTTCCTTGATCGCAATGTAATCATTGCAGCATTCTTTATTGACTTTCAATTTTCTCTCTTTTATTTCTCGTGCTTTTTCCTGGACTGAAAATACGTTTACTGTTGCCCTCATACTCTTTTCTTTGCTTTCGCTGGTTATTATTTCGCCCCTATTTATCATTCGTTGTATGATGCACTTCAACGTATAGCAATTCTCCGTCGGATGTCCCACTAGGCGATGATAACGGCAAAAGTTTCTTTCTCGGGTCTTCATTACATCTTCAGGGCGCTTGGGTTCTGGTAATTCTAGGGTGCCAGCTTTCAACAACTGCTGCATCATAGGAACTACGTCTTCTTTATCGAACTCAAATCCTTCGTGAGAATCGAGCATTCTGAGCCTTTATCCCTTGATTGATTCCAGCCTTCTTTTCCTTCCGACCTTTTGTCTCTTGAGCCCCTCGCATCTTGATTTTTCTTATCCCGATTGATGGTATTGATGGTTGTTCTATCAGGTATCCTCCTGACGGTTTCATGATGAAATGTTGGCATCTTACGAGTCATTAATTCCAATGCGTGGGCTTTGGTACCCAAATTGCGAAAGGTTCCGATATCGGCGCTGGTGAGTCCGAACGTGATTCCTGTTTTCATAGAATTCAAACACATCTTGACCTGTTCATTTTCTTCCGGCAACTGTCTACACGATGCCCCCAGTGTTTTCCATCTGTCTATAAACTTTTCTACTGGTTCTCCTTCTCGTTGTCGTACTGAAGCCAATTCTGTAATGCTAACATCACGCTCAGACGAGAAAAAGTTTCACATGAAAGCGTCTTGCATTTCGTCCCATGTGCGTATAGATCCTGGAGATAAATTCGAATACCATCGGAAAGCTTTACTTGTCAATGATGATCTGAATAATCGTAAGCAGTATTGGGATATCGTGGAGAAATTCCCCATGCTGGTAATGAAGTGCATTAAATGCTCCTCAGGTGACCCTACTCCGTTAAACTTCTGAAAGTCTAGATTCTTGAAATTAGCCGGAAAAGGGACGTCTTCTACCTCTCTTGGGTACGGCGTTCGGTATTTGAAACGACCGGTATTCGCGCGCTCTCTCTCTTTTCTGACTGCTTCTTCGACGACTTGCCTTACATCATCTTGTGTTATAGCTCTCGTTGCTGGAGCGGATCCTCGCGATCCTATCCCCTGTGGACGGGAACCTTCAGGTTGGCTCTCCTGTCCGTTCGTTGCTGCCATCATAGGTAGAGCAGCTATCTGGGCTACGTTATGTGCTAAAGTTGCCAGAGCTTCTCTGAGATTCCGACACTCGTCCATTAGCGCTCTTTGCGCCTCTGCCATTTGGTCAACACGTTCTTCGGTAGTTGGCCTATTTTCTTGACCCGTCCCTGCCATATACACTGTGGCTTCTTTACTGTTTGTTGAAGTCGTTGTTGGAGTAAGACGAGAATACGTTGACGTAACAGGGCTTATAAAGAGAGGAGAGATCAGAGTTTCGTTCGATTTTTGTGCGCTTCCCGTACTAGTGATTGATCGTGGCGATACAGTTATGGGCGAACTTGTCTAGGGTGATATAGCCACCGGTGATCCTATCATCATCGTTTTACCTTTCTGTGCTTCTGCTCATTTAGTCCTTGGGGCGATCAAAGCCGGAAAATCGCGCGACGCAAACTGTGGAGCTGCTTGTTCGGGGTATATCGCAGGAGGAGCGAGTTCAGGTTTTCTTCTTGCTATACTGCGTGTGACTGGTCCCTCAGCTCTTGGTACAGATAAGTTTGCCTTGCGGTTCTTTAAGTTCTTTGCTTTTGTCTTCCTAGACAAGACCACAATCCAGTTCTCGTCACTTTCTTGTGGTTGAGGTGAGACGGAAATGACTCCCGCTGTTACTTGAGTCACTCTGTGCTTGTTGGTGGTGCATGCATTCGTATGCTCGGGAGTTCGGTTGGGCGCGTATTCGACTATGAACCCAGTGGGGATGAAGCGGAAGTTCACTTTTCTTGCAATGTTAGCCATCAGTAGTATTATGTAATTGAATTTGGGTAAGTTCGATAATGAAACATACGTGAAGTTAGTATGCGAGAGATTAAGTAAGCTATCTTAGAGATGAAGGGGAGGATGTTCCCCAGCAGAGTCGCCATTTTGTTTCGACAAGGAAACAAAAGTATTTAGTTTGGGGAAACTATCTTATTCAGTCATAACAATGGAACAGTATAAAGACAATCATCACACTTTATTGATTCTGAATTCATTTACATCCTTAAATATCCCTTGATTCTAAGATAGATTACAAAGAATTCTCTATGAATTCAGCTATCATAGTTAAATGTAAATTTCGGCAGCATAACGGCAATGATCCCAATCATCCCCTAAGACTTAGGAGGAATGAATGAATTGACCAATAGTCTTCAAGAAAAATAGAGATTCCGGCAGCATTTCGGCGCCATTTCGGTCATCTCCTGAGACTTAGGAGAAATATGCCTTTCTGTCGGTATTCTTCATTCTCTCTTGAATAAGAAGACCTTGAAGATTTGAAGACTTCGGCCATTTCAGCAGCATGACAGCCCATTGCTGTTATAAACTGCAGGGCAGTCGGTTTGCACGGGACTGCGCAAACCATATAGTTTGCGCGGGTCTGCGCAAACTGTATGAGCCCAATGCTCATTTGCGCGGATCTGCGCAATCTGCTGGAGCCCAATACTCCGATCTTCTCCTTTGCTCTTCTTTCACTCTGAAATCCTCGAACCTCTTTTTATAGAAAGAGCGGGGTATTTATAGACATTTTCACAGGTGTAAAACTCCGACTTGGGCGATGTGGGACAAAATAACACCCAATCATTTTTATATCGCCGTCATACACTTTGCGCGGATACGTGTAAACAACATGCTTTGCGTGATCTCGTGCAATCTGTCTCCTTTGAGCAATCTCGCGCAATCTGTTTTACTTTGAGTGATCCCGCGCAATCCGTTTACTTTGCGCGATCCAGCGCAAAGTATTCTCAAAACTGATTCTTTGTTCCTTTCTTTCAACCTTTTCCTTAATCTTTCATTGCTTCAATTCTTTGCTTATTTTATGCCTCAACAGCGAGTGTGATACATGCCAGCGTATCAAGGCAAATCATCAGAGACTCCTTGGTCCATTGCAGTCGTTGAGCATCCCAACGTGGAAGTGGGAGCACGTGTCGACAGATTTCATTATGGGCTTACAGAGGACTCAGTGCAGTCATGACATCATCTAGGTTGTCGTGGATCGCCTGACGAAGTCAACACATTTTCTTGTGATTCGTGAGACTTGACATGCGGATCGGCTTGCCAAGCTGTTTGTTGATGAGATCGTGAGACTGCACAGTGTTCCTGTCTCTATTATTTCAGACCAAGACCTGAAGTTCATGTCTCAGTTTTGGGGGAGCTTTCAGAGAGCGATGGGCACTGATTTGCAGCTCGGCACCGCGTATCATCTGCAGACCGATTGACAGACTGAAAGGGTCAACCAGATCCTTGAGGATATGCTCAGAGTTTGTGCAATCGAATTCTTGGGTAGGTGAGATGAGCATCTGCGATTGGCTGAGTTCGTATATAATAACAGCTATCAGGCGATCACGGGCATAACTCCTTTTGAGGCACTATATGGCAGACCGTGTAGATCACCGATTTGTTGGACCAAAGTTGGAGAGAGGCGTCTCCTAGGTCCCGAGCTTGTGCAGCAGACGTTAGAGGCTATCGATATCATCAGGCAGAGGATGCGCACAACTCAGAGCCAGCAGAAGAGTTTTGCTAATCGCTGGCGTCTTCCCTTGGAGTTCGATGTTGGGGACAAAGTATATCTCAAGGTCTCACCCATGAAGGGCGTGGTTCGGAGCGAAGGGCAAGCTCGCCCCGAGATTCATAGGACCTTTTAAGATCACCGAGCACGTTGGCGCCATGGCCTATCAGCTTGCTTTGTCATCTCAGTTGTTTGACATCCACAACATTTTTCATGTTTCTATGTTGAGGAAATGTGGGTCAGACGTAGTTCCTGTTATTGATTGACAGTCGTTGTAGGTTCGTGAGGACGCTTCTTACATTGAGTAGCTAGTTTGTATCCTTAATCGGAAGGAGCAGATCCTCCGGACCAAGGTTATTCCCTAGGTGAAGGTTCAGTGGGGTCACCATTTTGTTGATGAGGCGTCTTGGGAGCGCGAGGCCGAGATTCGAGAGCGCTATCCCCATCTCTTTAATGATTGATTATACGTTGTATCTTGTATGTTGTCTCTAATTTTATATGATGATGTTATGTTTCCTCGTTCTTTATGAGTTATGTTTAGTTGCGATGATTGTGTAAATTTTGAGGATGTAATTTTTATTTGGAGTGAAGAGTTGTAAGGCCCGTATCATAGTCTGTACCATTCCGCTGGCTTCCGCGGTTCTCCCGGTCGAATTCCGACAACCCTCGACCTGTATCTAATATTTCCGTGTGATCCTAAGTCGAGTCCTAAATATCAAAGTCGGCTTGACCCGAAACTTGTACCCTTGCGACCGCACTATCGTCGCGGTTTCAACGCCGCGACTCGTACACCGATTCGATACCCAGGTCAGAAGTTGTAGGCCCGTGTTCATTCCGAAGAAACGCCGCACGTTGCGAATTTCGAAAGAATCTCTACAACCTATCCCATCAATCAATCAATCAATGTCAAGTACATATTCTATCACAAGTACAAGTCAAGTACAAGCAACCCATCTCTCTCCCATTCCCAAAGTCAACTCTCTCTCTCTCTCTCCACCCATCCCTTTCTTACAACTTCATCACCCATCACCCATCATCCCATCCCTTTTCACCCATCACTTCTCTCTCCCTCTCATTTCTCTCTTCACTCCCAAGCAACACAAGCCCCAACGTATAAGCCCCCCAAGCTTTCCCAAAAACTAACTGTGGCCCACTTTCCCACTCTCTCATCTCTCATCTCAACCATTCATTCTCCATCAACCTCCATTAAAATAAATGTAAGGAGCATAGGAGTCCAAGGAGCTAAAGAAGAAGGCCTATAGGTAGGTGATCCATCGTTGATTTTCATTTTAAGGGCCCACTTGTTGTGGGACCCACTTGATGTATGCATTGTATTTAGGAGGGCCCAATAGTAGTGGGGTCCCTCCCCATTCAGGCTATTTTCTCCCGCCCTTTCTTTTATTTTTTTATGTGATAATGATGTATGTGGCCCACCTGATCTAGGCCGTCCATGTGTTGGGCCCCACCTCACTGCCGGTCCAATGGACGGGCCTGGACTGGATGAAGCAAAAACAAAAATATCAACCTATCCAAAGCTCTGGTGGGCCACCACGTGGGCCCCATTCGTTGTATGTATCCAGACCATCCATTCATGTGAGGCCTACCATGATGGATGTGTTTCATCAGGCTGTCCGTCCAGCGTCTCTGGACGCTGGACGTTGACAGTCTCACCCTCCCACACACTCACGTATACATATGTATATGATATATATATATATATAATATATATATATATATATATAAAAACATAATATAATATTTTATATATATATATATATAACATATAATATAATATTTTATATATAACTAAACGTTCACCACACCAAAAACGTCATTTAGGAACGGTTTTAAACCGTTCCTAAATCCCTTAGGAACGGTTAAATAAAACCGTTCCTAAAAGAGGTGTCGCATATAATCTGGAACGGTTCAATACCGTATCAAGTACCGTTTCAAAATTTAAGAACAGACTCTTGGGAACGGTTTAAACCGTTCGTACGTTACAAGGCCAATTTCAAAAACAAAATTTTAGGAACGGTTTTAAACCGTTCTCAACTGGCAAATTTTAAATTTTTGGACCGGTATTTTTCATTATTTTGAATGGCTAATAAAAGCTTTACATTTGTTTTTATATTTAAAAATCAAAGAATATATATACAATTAAAAATTAAATATTGAACAAATTGCTTACAACTTTATAATAAAAAATTATATATATTTGCAACAAATAAGTTTACAATTGCATGAATACAATAAAAATAAATAAAAAATCCTCCAAGATGTGCTCCAAGAAAACACATGGTCCTTTGTGGTTGCACCATGACTTGCAATGACAATCTGAAAGAGGAACTTGTCTTTGCATTGCATATCAGGCAGAGCTTCTTTTTGCATTGTAACTATTAAAATCAAAACAAAGACTGTAAACAATTTGATTAGCCAAAAAACAACATAAATATTCAAAAACTAAACACGCAAAAGAGTGACTATTCAACAACAAAAACTAGAGGATCACCTATAATGTTGCATGTCATCCCAGGCAAAACAATGCCTGTGTTAGGACACACACAATGTTTCTTTGGATTGGTTATTTTAACCTAAAAATAATAAGGCACAAAAAAAAATAGCATGGCCCAGCCCATGATGGGTAATATCAGATCAAGAGGCGGGCCCACTAGTACCATTACAGGGTCACAAAAAAAGTCTAAGCCTTTCGATCAAAGCATCACATGATACCTCAAAAATAAAACATTCAGCATAAACTCTAGAAATAGTTTAAATAGCCGACCTCAAAAATTCATGGGCATCTTCTTCTCTCCCATGACCAAGAAAACATACAACCTAATAAGTGAGTACTATATAAAAACCTGAGACATTGTAAGTTTTGGAAGCAGGGCTTTCCAGTATATAAAGAAATGGCCCGACCAGACAAAAGTATCTACGCTGCCATACAGCTTCCCTATTTCCCATACCCTATAGAATAGTGGAAGATGGTTAGAGAACTCAATCCAACAATATATTTCTTTGAAAGGAAATGTGAAAAACAGACCTTCCATGCAAGAGCAAACAACCATCCCTCAAAATCAGCTTGATTCCAAGGTTTAGGAAAATCCGAGGTCTCACTGTCATCATTCTGAAAGATCTTTGCAACTTGCAATAGTCGATGGTAACAAATAGGAGAAAAATGAAATCCCAAAGAAGGCAGACGAACAACAAGTCTTGTTGATGGATAGAGAGGATATTCTGATCGAATCTATATGATAATGTTAAAACACAAGATTAGAGCAGAGATTAAGATGTTGTCACCAGACAAGTTTTATGCAGAAAGGACAAGTGAAGCAATAACATGTTGAAGCTTTAAGGCTATCCCACACTTGTCAATGACAAGCAGGAAATTAATAAAACTTGGTTTAATACAGGTAGGTGTGTCAAGAGGAGTTCGACTCCAATGATAGTCACCATCAACCAAGAAAGCAGAAACATCACTCAAACTCAAAGTGAACCGCAAGTACAGCTCACTTTCTTCTGGTGAATCATGCTCATCCTGTGTATATGTAAGACATTTCACTTTAAAATTGAACTCGAGGAATTCAACAGACTCACTTCAATATAAAGCATCTAACCTCTGTGTGAAGCACCAAATTTTCCTAAATTGAGTAGAAGTTTAGTTGCATTGAAGTTGTCTGGACGAAATTCGGTAGGAATGGTAATCTTAGGAGCTGCAATATCCAAGTCCAGCAAAAACCTAGCAGCAAATGAATGTAAGATAAACAGAGAACTCCTGATATTGCATCAAACCAAAAAAATAACATTCAAATTGATGAGCTTGCATCATAAACACAGGAAAACCTGACTAACCACCAGCTTGCATGCACACAAGCAAAACCACCAGAGGTATTCTTCTGCTGCTGCCAAGTCCGTGCAAATGGAAAACCCCAAATCGATGCTTGCAATTAAAAGTACAAGGTCTCTAACAGGCAACAACAGAAGTCATTTCTTGACACCTGCATGTTTTAAGCAATAATGGATTAGAAAGAAATTAATGCTTGACAAAGCCAGTTAGAAGTCCACATAATTCTAATAAGCCAATGTTCTCACATTGTCATTTGGTAATTATATCTTTTACAATATATTTCAATATTTAAGGGAGAAAATACCTACATTTTTTAAGGACTAGATTAGAAAGATATCATAGCCAAATAATGCTTGACAAAGCCAATTTAGAAGTCTACATGGTTCTTCTAGTAAATCTTTTCACCATTTAGATGTTCCTAATAGCCAGACCGTTAAATTTTGTTTGTGATACATGGTTTGCACTTTACATAATGAAATTTGTTCTACAAATTTGTAGGGCAAAACTTGAGTCATGGATGAGAATTGAGATGCCTTTCACATTGGGGAAATCATACCACATTGGATTCCCGGTGCAGCAACATTCTAAAGCCTCGCTAAAATCATACAACAATAATGGGCATGCTGAGGTAATTTTAAAAAATAAAAATTTAAAACATAATAGTTAATAAGGATACATTCGGTGGCAAAATAATGATAATTGAAAAGGGAATAGTGGAAGTTAAATAGCAAAGCCAAAGATAACAAGCATTCATAGCTTTACCCAAGGCAAACCATAGCCTATTACTCCTTAGCTATAAATAGTTTCAGCAGAAATGACATTACCCGTAACACAAGAAAAAAAAAAAAGGTAAAGCAAAAGAAACCTAACAATGCAAGGAAGTTACAGAGACCAAAATGCCAAATGAAATGTTACATCAAGATACCCAAAACACAATCCACATTCTCTATTTGAAGAAGAGACTGTCATATATTTCATTCATTACAAGGAAAAACTGCTCAAGTAACTATAGCACAGAAGCTCCATTCCCCAAAATGCAACAAGAACCTATATGGTACCTGATTGTCCTTTCAAGTCTTCAACAGCTTGTAGCTTGGCCTTTGTTTTCTGCAGTTCAGCTTGTAATGCCTCTACAGTATGTTTTGCCTCATTATCAACAGCCAATGTAATCACCATTCGCAAAACCTTTGTATTTGCAGCAGAATAGTCACCGTGCCCCCAGCTGCAGAAAGCAAAGCATGTTAAAAGATGTTGAGTGTTGACTGGTATAAACCAGTTTTGAGTGCTCATAGTCAAAAGTGCATTGATATACAAGGGTGATAACAAAAAAGATAAACAAAATGAGTAGCTATTGCAAAAAAATTCGAGGGTCCAAGTCCATCCACTTCAAATATATACCTTCTACACCTACATCAGCTTGCTGGTGTATTGCAGTCCTGGTGCTAGTTTCACCATGGCCCCTACAATGGAAAAATAGTTTAAATAAGTTTTTCCCAAAGATTGATACTAATCACAAGAAGAAAATTAAAAAGTTGAATTTTATTACCAAGCCTCACATCCATTACTTCGTCCATTCAAGATGGGACATGAGTGGTGGAACGGATGAATTATCTAGTCCATCAAAAAATAGTTTAGATAAGTTTTTCCCAAAAAATGCAAATAAGAAAGGAAGACATTCTTGTACCTGTGTCATTACATCATCCATTACCAACATTTGTATCTTACTCAACAATTCAACAATGTACATGTACAAAAACAGGAGATAATGTCTGGTTTAAGGCATGACTTGTTAGTGAATTTTTTTTTAAAAAAAAGAAAATGAAAAAGGTAAAACAATATTGTTGAGAGCACGTGTATAGAAATATAGTTATAATAAAACAGATCATACAAGGTTTCCTAGAGTAATTTGTATCAGTTTTTCAGGCCAAAATAGACCAAGCATGTTTGACCAATTGGACTGAACCGCCAACAGAATCTGGTTGAGGTTCATTTTCGGTTTACATTTTCAAACTCAACAAATGCAACTGCAGCTACAAGATATCAATTCCAGAAATGAAAATAGAAAGACCGGTTGACAAGAGATTCCATACCCTCGTACAAGGCCAACTACAAACATTTTTTGGAAAGATGATGAAAATTTTATTGGGAGCACAACAGGCTCAAAAAGCAAAACAAAAGAATTATGACAAGTCAAACATTACAGGCCATGTCTTTAATCATTAAAATCCAACACTGTCAAACATTACAGGAACCTTAAAGATGACAAAACAGATTAAAACTTGTTAAAGACTCATGCTGAAGATTTTCTGAAACATTGGAAGCAAATACTCACATGTGGAAACGTTCTTCTTTGGAAACTTCTCTTTCACATTGTTCTTGGTGCCCTTGCGGCACCTAGGTGTGAGGTTTCACTTCTTGTGAAGTTTAGGGCAATATCAAGCGATTAGTCAGATGCAATGTTCTAAAAGCCATACAAGATCTGTAATCATAAATTGCAAGATCCTAAGTATTGGAGTCAGCCATATCAGATCTGTAATCATAATGCCAAGTTCTAAAAGCATTAACATCTTCAGTTCTGCTATAACCATCACCATTGGAGTCAACCATGTATGCTGTAAAAGATACAAAACTCAAAAATGCCCACACGAGTGATTAATGCAAGTGCAAGGGATGGTATTAGACACAAAAACCCCAAAAAACTACACAATGATTTGGATTTGCATCTAGAAGATAAGGAGATAGAATGATCAAACCAAAATAAAATTCCATAAAAAATCAAACAACCTCTTGAAAAAGAAAACCACATTGAAATATTGAAAACCCAAATCAGAATCCATTGTTGTATATCACCTCCAACACTCAAAACATACAAATTTCCACACGTATGGAGCTTGATCACATATGGAGCTTCTACCAAAAGCACCAAACAAATCCCTGCACTGCAAAAATGACGTTAGTAAATCATTATTCTTTACATAACCCTCCTTCATACTGTATGCATTTTTATATTAAATAACTTTCCTTCTCCATTCGTAAGTCTCAAAGCACTTTCCAACATCCATACAAAATTGTTGGATATCTGTACATGTAGTACTTGAACAAAATTTCAGATGTTCTTCAAAATCAGTACACCAGAATTTAAATGAAATTATCTGGCAGAAGCTAATATCCTGATTAAATTAATAACGAGTTCCACATGTAGCAGAATTTTTTTTTTGTTATTTTATTAAATAAACATCGAATTGTCTATACATGGTCCTGTTAATGACCATTCTAGTGGTCAAGGCTTAAAAGTTCAAACTAATAGCTGCCTTCCTTGGCTGAGCCAAGCTGAGCTAACTCTGTTTGTCTCAAGTACCATATGCATTTTAGAAATCATAAACAACAACACAAGCGGTTGCTTATGCAGAATCATTCCAAAATGTTGATGTCGGAATGGTTTTTGAAAATTTGGACTGACAGCATGAATTTCTTATGCAAGAACAACATGACCACATATGCAGTGATTCAAATACTATACGGAAATATTACAAAATAAGTACTAATCAAAACTGAAATAAAGACATCAATATATTAAGAAGTGATATGGCACAAACCCAAGCAACAGGTAAACAAAATGCAACTGCCGCCAGTTGATAAAGTCCATTAGTCTGCACAGAAAACGTCAGTACCTTAGAAAAACGGTTAACGTTTCAGCAGTAAATAACACAATAGAAAATACAAAGCAAACCATATGACCTTGAAAATCCTTTAAATACAATATATAATTAAATTAAAGAAAACATACCTTTGATGGAAGACTGACTATCAACTTAAGAACCATGGAACACACGTACGAGATGATATACAAAATACCCAAAAATGTACACAGCACAACCAGCATTGAATGTGGTAGATGAAAGGTTTTATGAGCCACAAATATATGTGATACTATGACAAATTAGCTGATGTAAATGCCTTTTATGGGTTAATTTACTGAAGGTAATCAGATTAGAGAAAATTTTCAGATGGGAGAAAATATGTACGTTGGTTGACAGTCAAGGTTTGGCAGGGAAACATGCAGAAAAGTGACAACTGGGATGATCAGTAATTGTGAGCCAATCCAGATGGGCCCCACTAGATGGAGAGCCAAGATTCATGAGTTCCACATTTACTCGTAGTAAGCAAATCAGCAAAACAAATTCCAATGCTAAAAATTATTAATGATTAATAGTCTAGGTTCAGCCTGGAAAATCTGCAGAAAAGTGATGTTTAGGATGATCAGTAATTGTGAGCCGATCTAGATTGGCCTCACTAGATGGAGAGTCACAATTCATGAGTTCCACATTTACTAATAGTAATCAGTTCAGAGGAAATTTTCAACATTTACAAATGGACGGTTATGAAAGTACACTGTTCTATATTCAACAAAAAAAGGCCAAAAAGGTTCATGCAATGCAAAGCAATCCGTGCCTGCTTCCTCACCCAAATGCTGCGAACAATTGCCTGGAGCTTCACCAAGCTCCTTAGAGCCCGAAACGCCATCCTCACCTGTTGCCACCCCAAAGAAAGCTAAAATATAAATGTGGTTTCTCCAGTTGAAATCTGTTGGATCCATTCCTGCCCGGTGTGTGGCAATAGGTGGTCGAGCCAGCCCACAGTTGGACAGGTTTGTCAGGGCAAGTTAAATGTGTAGTTGATTGGGCTTGGGCCAGAAAATTAGGCCCATTTAGGTTAACAGGCCAAGATCAAGTTGAACCCTATCTAACCCAATCATTTATTCATGGGCTGGGCAGGTGACCCAGCTGATTAAAATGATGTACGTGTATACGTCTATCAACAGGGCTTGGCATCTGCCCATTCTTAAGGGCCCGTTTGGATACTACCAAATAAGTACCTTTTTTTAACTTAAGTTAATAAGTGACTTTTCTTAAATAAATTAGTTTAGTTATTATACTTAAATTTAAGTAGCTTTTTTGAAAAAGTCACTTTTTTTTTATTACTTCTCAACTTATGGGTGGACCCTGCAGAGCTCAAACTCATGGTAGCTTCGGTCGAACTAAGGTTTGCTAAGCCCCTATGCATGTATGACAGCCCATTTACACAGCACAAGTGTCTGTAATTGGGTCATCCAACGGTGTAAATTCGTTTATTTGATCAGAATCGTAGCCAAAACCAACTCAAACCTTAACTCAAAACCAAGGTCCTTGTCCTCAATAAAAATGAGACCCAGAAACCAGAGGAACCGACCTGGTAAGATACGAGCCCGATCAGTCAAGACCAGGTAATCTAGTACCTGCTCTACTGACCACTAAATCTAGCATGTTTGTGCCACAACTAGGCAAATCATCAGGTGGGTGTACCATTTATACACGGCGACTCAAAACTAAGGTTAGTGCAGTCGGCGGGTGGTGGGTCACACGGTTCAAAAAGTATGATCATTGGCTAACATCCAACCAACTCACATGAGGGCCACCTAATTACTGCACCACCTAGTATTCAGGTCCCAATACTTAGTGGGGCCCACCTGATGAACAGTGTGGACCTCGCACACACATTCCACATTAGCTTTAGCAAGGTTCTTACCAAATGACCTCTAAAAAACGCTTATATCTTGATTGCAGCCATGTCGTCTTTGGAAAGTCTTATATATAGTGGCGGCGAGCAGCTGCCTTCCTTGAGTGTAGCCTTCTCATTCACCACCTGTACTTCTCCTTGGATGGTATCATTGCTATTGCTGTGGAGAACGATAACTCTCTTACGAGGGGATTTGACGAGCTTGTTTCTGATGGTGCCGGTCCATCCAGCTCCGATACATGTCCATTTTTCTTTCTCCTCCCTTCAATCTTCCCCATTCAACCGTGGATGACAGAACACACCCCATACAGAGTTGCTGCTACTGCTTCTACAATATCGTGTGGGGACTATCAGATCTAGAGTCGGACAGGGAGAGGGAGATCGAAAGAGGGAGGGAGAGAGAGGAAGATCGAGAGAGAGAGGGTTGAGATGGGAAGAGGGAGAGGGAGATCGAGAGGAGGAGGGAGAGTGAGAGGGAGATCGAGAGAGAGGGTTGAGATCGAGAGAGGGAGATCGAGGGAGAGGGTTGAGATCGGGAGAGAGATATTGAAAGAGGGAGATTGAGAGAAGGAGAGGGAGATCGAGATCGGGAGAGGGAGAGGGAGTATTTTGTGCGTTTTGAAGGAATTAGGGCGTTCTGGGTGTTTTGAAGGGATCGGGACGTTTTGGGGATAAAAATACTTTAGTAGTCTGTAGTAGATTTACATAAACGTGACTCTCGGGCCATGTGGGGTCCACTTAGAGGGTTCTAGTAGAATCCATTCCGTCCATCTGTTTCAAAATAATACAATAAACTATAGTAATAAGAAATAAGAATATACAACAATCAATAAGGACACACCAACAAAAAAGTGAAACTAACAACATACAATAGCCACTATTCGAGTACGGTCCACTACCGTTTCAAATCAAAAACGGCTTAAAGCCGTTTCTGAAGCAAAATGCCGACCGTACCGGTTTGCCAATTTTGGTGTAGTGGTTAGGATGGGCCACTCCCATGCGAGACCCATGTGAATCAACACTGTCCAGATGGATCTGGACGGTGGATCTAGCTCCATATATATATATATTATATATATATATATATATATATATATATATAAAATATTATATTTAAGTATATAATATATTGTATTATATAATATAATATATTATGTTGGGCCCCACCAGATATGTCTGTAAGTATATTGTGGTGGGACCACGTCCACGTGGAAGCCCACCTTACTGCATTTATTTTGAGTCGTCCATCCATTGACGTGCTGGGCTATGCACCTAGACCCCACCATGATGCGTGTGTTGTATCCATACAGTCCACCTATCTGGCGTGCCAAGCACGGCCCCACCATGAAGCACGTGTTGTATCGCAACTGTCCACCTACCTGGCGTGCCAAGAACGGCCCCACCATGATGGAGGTTTTTCATCCAAGCCGTCCATCCACTTGGCATTATCTAGCCGTCCATCTGCTGGACGGCCAGCGACCTCACCATGATGGATGTTTTCCATCCAAACTGTTCATTCATTTGCTGGATAGCCACATGCGTGGACCCCACCACGATGTATGTGCTTTATCCATGCCGCCCATCATCGGGCCCCATGATCAACAGTCATGTGTGGCCCGCTGCTGTATATGTTGCATCTAAACCACCCATCCATTTGGCGAGTCTGCCTCAAGGATTGAGACTAAAAATAAGGCAGATCTAGTTATCAGGTGGACCACACTACAGAAAGTAGTAGGTTTGAATACAGACAGGATGGGAAAATAAACACTATGGTGGGCCCACTGGAAATTTAACCATGGAAATTATTAACACCACTGCCATTTGTGGTATGGTCCAGATGATCTTTTGATCTGATTCATTGTTTGGATAATGCTCTAAAATGATCTCTATAGATGGATGAATGGTGCAGCCTAAGTAGTGCGGCCTACTTATTATATTTGGGAGGCCTAATACCACATATTCGGGGCTCATGGGTTGAGGCCCATTGTGATGTATTTGGAGCCCATGGGTAGAGGCTCATAGTGTTGTGTATTAGGCCCATTTGAATCGGCCCCTTTCATCGACCCAATTGATTCGACCCATTTGTACCGGCCCATTTGATTCGGCCCCTTTGATCGGCCCAATTGATTCGGTCCATTTGTACCGGCCCATTTGATGCAATTAAGGCTCATGATGATGTGTATTAGGCCCTGGTGTGAGGCCGTGGGCCCACTATATGTTTGACCCTATGTGGGCCACTCCTTGGGAGCAATGTTGGTCAAAGGTCCACATTGATGGGGCAATGATGGTTTTACATCCACATTGTGACTTTCTCTTAGGCCTTGTTAGACTCATCTTTATTATTTTCTAGTGGGCTAACCCAAACGCTTAGGCCCCATTGATTTTAATTGATCCATCATCGACCGTCCATCTATGGACCCCGCCTTGTGTCGAGGTCGATTATCGGTGCCTATTGCCAATACCGTCTACCGTTGCTGATTATGAGTTTGCGACAACATAACATCATGATACATGCCCATACGCATCATCTGTACGTATGTTATGAGATGTGATTGGTCATTTCATATGCCATAGTGCAGGTGGTATATGGGACTCCCTAATAGGTGGAGTTATCCCACATGAGCACACGGTATGCGTAGGATTGATGCATGATTGGGCTGTCTCATACATGTACGTTGCATTTGTGTGATTGTGATTACTGTATGCCCTAGCGACATCAAGACCGTAGCCTCCACAGGCACATTGTGGGTGGTTGGATCGGATATCGAAAATACTGTTTCTAGCATCTGGGCGCCATAGATGTCCTTGGGTGAAAATTCCTAAACCCGCTGGTAGCAGAGGATGACTCCAACGTCCAAACAGAGTAGCTAAATGAGCGCATGAGGGCCGTATACCAGTAGGCCACGTCTCCCACTATGTCGTGGTCGGTTGGAAAGGGGTGTGTGACCTTACTCGCTTGAGTGAGGGGGCAATTTCTATGTTGAGTTTGACCAGCTTAATGAATAGGTCCGCTATCAACGAGCCGGGCCCGATATTGGCAGGCGAATAGTGAGGTCTCTTCTACTCACCTAGTTATGTGCTAAGATAGGGGCGGCAAGCTGACGTAGAGTGAACTAGACCCCGTTGATTATCCAGAGTGAGAAATATACTGATATTTGATGTTCTGGCAATGAGCTGCATTAACATATGGATTCAGATGAGGACTGGTGTGCTTGAGTTACATCTTGCATCGCATGGCCTTGGTATGACCAACATCATTCACTCCTTGCATCGCATGGTCTTGATATGTCCGATAGCACTTGAAAGTGCCTTGGTTTGTCAATTAGCATGAGTGTTGAGTCAGTTAGACTGCAGAGCCTCATAGGAAGATCAACTGAAGCGTCTACCTCAACCGGGATGTGTGCAATCTCACCACAAGTAAATCTAAGCCTCACATCCCTTGTACCAAAATACCAGGTATATAAAACCCTTAAAACAAACTAGAACGTCATAGGGTTTTTAAGTTAAGAAAACTTTTTTCAAAATAGAAAAATTCTCTAAGTTTTCTTGCTTTGTTAATTTTATCGATACACATCTCGATATGATCGACCTGCGCTGTCAATGTCCTCGATACTTAAATGATATCATCAATATGAGAACAAAATACGTCCAACAACCACATACTCATTTGAACGGAATTATCGATACATCGATATATTATCGATATCATCGATATTCAAATCTCGAGTCCATCGAAGGTGACTCGATAATATCAACAGGCAGATCTCCGGTGCCACTGTTTTTCTTAAGAATATCATATGTGCATCGATATATCAAAGCCTCCTCGATACCATCAAAATTCAAATTTCGATGATATCGTAAGGCTCTCGATGATATTGGTCCTGAACGCCAAGTTCTTCTAGCAAAATATTCAGGATTATTTATCTATGATCGGGGGTCATTCGATAGAATCGATATTCAAATATCGATGATATCGTTGCTATATCGATTGTATCGAATAGGGACAGAGACTGTCTAGCAAGCTTAATGGAAAATCCTTTGGATTTATCGATGCATCGACACAACTATCGATATCATTGACATTCAAATTCCGATGATCTCGAAGGTCCCTCGATCATTCTTGTAAACCAGAAATATTTCATATTAAGTCTCTCTCATTTTCAAATGTCGATGAATCGACACTGTATCGATTGAATCGGTGTTCGAAATCTAATGACATCGACACTTGTTTCGATTCCATCGACCAGTTGGCAAGAGGTTTCAAAAGCGTATGACATTTGAGTTTGTGTCATCGAGCGGACTATCGATGTTATCGAGAGTATACACTCAATGATATCGAACTCTGTCATAAATGCGACCATTTTATATTTGTTGGAACCTTTTGTCTATATAAAGAGGACTTATCTATTGTTGCTGGTAGAGAAAGAAGAGAATGCTTTTGAGTGTTTTACCTTAGATAATATACCTAAAGCCCTTTCTCTCAGGGAAGTTCATCCTCCAATCCATCCTCATCATTGATATTCAATAGAGTGAATTAGGGAATGAACTTCCGCATTCAAGGATCATCTAGCTACTACCTTAATGGCAAATCATTAAGCTGAGATGCCTTGAATGCATAATCGGAATCACTCTATCTTCCTCATAGGAAAACATTTTATAGAGTAGGATTCCGTCTTAACCTTGACCTAACCCGAAGCCTCGTATTGGTACATCATCTATGTTGTGGATTAAGGAAGTTGAAGATTCTTCATCAACAAGGGGAAGATCTTCGTCAACGTGCTGAATGGGACTCATCCACTTATTTGTAAGTTATTAGAGTCCAGAGGACACTTGTGATCATTCCTTTTTAAGATTGGGTCTTAGGTGTTTCTCACCCTTGCAAGATCTCGTAGGAGGCCTCCGGCGAGAGTGTATGTGGTGGGTACGTAGTGTTGACCCTTGCTCTGTGGAGAGCATAAACTTCTGGTTGAAGGTGAACCTGTCTAAAACCTTAGGTTCGAGGTGATCCGTGTGAAACCTTAGTTAGGGTCTTATGGAAGATCCATGGCCAGTGTGCCTAAAAGTGGGCGTGTTGTGTTGACCCTTGCTCTTAAGAGCATAAACAGTCAGCTTTAATTACTTTTGAGTAATCCTAATATGTGCTTGTTGTTAGGATTTTAAATAAACCATAAAAACTTTAAAAAGTCCTATTCACCCCCCTCTAGGACATATTGGCATATTCCTACTTCAACTAAACCGGTCTCCACTGCTATTTCAGCACTCATGTCTTGCATCGCATAGCCTTGGCATGGCTGATGACATTCATGGACTTACCGGTGTTTCCTCATTACTCTGATATTGTAAACTTGCATTTCTACCATATGCACACACTTTCACCACCCTCTAAGCTTTTTATAAGTTTATGCATGACCGTTGCGAGCAGGTGACGTTAGGACGCAGCAGCATCACTGAGCTTGGAGCTTGCAGCCGACTTCTGGAGCAATTTGATTATCGATATTGTATTTCTTTTTGTGCATTGTCCTTACTGTATCTTAAAAGTTTTTTATCATAGTGGATTTTGTGATGGTGTCTTGGTTTGTAACGCCCTGAAAATCGGGGGTAGAGCATAAACTCAACTCCCGAGTTCCAACGCATCACTTATGCAACGAAATGAATGATGATTGAATGTTGTCAGCATTAGTGCATTGAACATGAGTGAGATTAAGCCAAAACAACATATCATACTCCAGAGATAAGTGAATTAGCAAGCGAAAGACTGTGATAGATAAATAAAATATAAAAACTGTGGTGAGTCTCCAGAGTGTGATAATGTTACCAGGTTAATTCATTATGAGTACGATTTTAAATTATACCAAGTTGTGGAAGTGTAATGTCTTTTATCCTAAACACATAGCCCCGTTAATGCAATATCAGGTCTTCATAGACCTGTCAGAGAGCTACATGTAGGAGAACTCCTCAACATCATATTAGTAGTCCGGCTTTGCTTCATGAGCATCGCCATCACCTGAAACTCAACAAATCTGGTTGGTGTGTACAACACCGTCCCGTAACGTGAGAGTGAGTGATCAACTCAGTGGAACAATAAAGCATAAGTTAACATGTTATCAACTCAGTCAAGCAGTAATGATAAAGCAGTACAATCAAACAATTCTAAATACTCTTATTAATGCAAGTATGAATGCAGTCATGATGTATGCCCTTGCCAAACCACCCTCGTGCGACACCATCTTACGTTCGCGTCATGCTTTCATCCTTCAGTGCTCCACATCTTCCATGCACATGCAACGCGATGATGAGCATGTTTACCGAGTTGTTATTAGTCCATTTCAAACAACAATATTGGAAAACTAAGGTACCTCCCTTGTATCATTCCCAAACATGATCCATTCTAGGGTCGTCAGTCCTAGTTAATCTCATACGATGGTGTGTTTCTAGGTCGCTGCAAAGGCTGCCAAGGCTGTTACATGCATTCGTTACACCACTCCCCCATCACCTTTTTAACGGTTCATCACTAAATTAATACAGACCTAGTTCATACTCTATACACTACGGCAAAACTCGTCGCCTCACCGCAAATTCAGAGTATGCTTGAGGTCACTACAAAGGGCTGTCAGGGCTGTTGCTCGCAAACGTTGCACCACTCCCCCATCACCTTATCAATGTAGGCCAACAGCACGAATATATTGTCCCATACCACCATAATTGGTTCACGAGTCTGATTGCTCACTGGTCACTATGGGGAGGCACATGGCCCCAGCGTAGGCCGACAGCTCGACCACGGTGTCTCATACCACCATGCCCGGCTCATGAGTATTAGCGGATCGAGGTACCATAGTTAAAAGGGATTTCACTGATAAGTTTGGTACCCTAGGTTCAAGCAGTAGTGTCCAAACATGGTGAACATACATAAGACAGATCGGGTTGCTTGACGAGCTCGGCTAGCTCGAGCGCACGACAAGTTGGACGATATGAAGTGCATAAGCACTTCGTGTGGCCAACCACTATTGCCAACCGAAGTACGACTCGGGTTCGTCGAACACATCTCACGTGGCAAATGAATCTCAGCCACGAATTTAATCCTGTTACCGATTGCCTGGATTATAATCATAGCCCCAATCACATTCAATTGCAGATAGTTAAAGCAGTAATGGATCAAGATTCAAATCATACAACCAAAGTTTGATATTATCCGCTTAGGGCTGCCAGGGCTGTTGCATGCACTCGTTGCATCGCTCCCCCATCACCCTTCACGGATTTTTATGGAATACAACTTAAACATATGAAGTAATCAGAGCAGAATTACATAAACATGTAATTCAAACATGTTAACAAGCATGTTATAGAACACAATACAAACAGGAAATTCAAACACATACGTTTCATAAGTAAGGGGTTAAACTTAACAAACAACATAGAGGAAATTATACACATTACTAAGGTAGTTGAGAATCCTATCTCAACACCCTTATACATTACAATTTACTAACTACTACTCATACAGACATTCTAACAAACATTTTAGATTACATGCGTCAACATACCTGACGTATGTTGATCACACAGGATTAGGCCAAATCCCTTCACTAGGGAGCTGCCCCATGGATAACACGCGAGCACCCACGACGGATAGTCATGGCAAGCATGAATCTAAGTTCCATGTTCATTCAGTCATTTCCACAAATACTTGGGCTACACGTTTTAGGATATATAGTGTATATAGTGTATATTGGCCGTGGCGTGATTTAGGGCAAATCCTTTCGTCAAGGGGGTATCGCCAATACAATAATCATATATCCATGACAATTAGTCATGGCGAGCACGAATGAGAATTCTATACCCATTTGGTCATTTTCATAAACACTTAGAATACACTCTTTTTAACATACATAGTGTGCATTATTAAAACTTGTATTAGGGCGAGTCTTTTCGTCAAACAAGTACTTTATCCATATATAATATATCAATACAGCAAATAATCATGGTAAACACATTTCCAAAATTTATACGTATACGGTACTTTCTATGAATACCTAGAGTATGTAAAATTCCATATTCTTCATCTTTAATCGAAACGGAAAACAGACAGCACTTTGTACATGTGCAATTGCATGCAAATCATGAATATATCATTATCTGACATTGAAAGCGTTGAAAACCATAACCTATACATCTAAAGTCCGCACCTTTAGTCATAAAATCGTAACGAATACGATAGGTTTCCTAAGCTTCCGTATTCGGCAGTTTGGTAGCCTATATAATGAAATAGGTTAGCTATTTCATAACCTACAACTATCAAAACCCCAAATCAGTTTAGGGTTAGGGTTTCTTACCTAGAAATGACGCCGGAATCGCCGGGAAAGCGATTAGAAGGAAGTGGTTAAGCACGGATAGTAGCAGGGTAGAGCATCAGGGAGATCCTCCCACATCTCCCACACTTTCTCTCTCTTTTCTCTCTCTTTTCCTAGGATTTTTCTCAAATTCGTATGGCTGAAATGAGAGAGGGTTTAAGGTCCTTATATAGCCTAAAATCTCACCGAAATAGACTTATGGGCAAGGTATACTTAGGTTATAACCAAAGCGACCCTATTCCAGCTCAACGAAGGACTTCTGGCTAGCCTCCTTGAGCCAAAGGTCGGACTTAAGCTCACTAACACTGGATTTACGTTTAGTTAAGTTTTCGTTTCAGTTGGGATTCCAGATCGCAAATGGTGGACCAGTTTCAGTTCAACAGTCAGTGGATCTCGATCGGAGATTCCGAGTACATGGATATGTTTGGGGAAATATCCCTGATCCGAGGGTGTAATTTGGCATGATTCTGACGGTCTGGTTGGTTAAAACTGATCCGCAAGCGAGAGGTGCCAGATTTATTTATTTTCGATTTAATTTAGAATTATTTTCACATTTCTCACACTCCCCGCTCCGAGCTCAAGCGAATTTCACTGGGACACTATCTGGAGTTGATTTTCGAGATGGTTGTCAAGCCCAACAAGGAGGTCCTAATTCCTTAACTTCATGTTAATCGGACTTCCAACGTGCGGTCCAGATCTGATACAGAATTTCGAGATGCTCCCGAGAGCAACCGGGTAATGAGATTGATCTTATATTTTAGGGTAACCTAGCGTCAACGAATCCACAAGTTTTGGGTCTTGCAGATCGTATTTAAAATGATTGGTGCTAATTTCACAGATACTCTAGGTTAACACTGTCTAATTCTCGCCTAATTTCTAAAGGATTTAGTCTTGAGTAATTTCTGTTTGAGGTGGTACCTGGGCCTTTGTAGATTGTATATAAAGTGATCCAAGTTATAATACTTAGCTAGTTTAAGATAGTGTCTAGGGTGAAAGTACTTAGAAAAATTGAAAGAACAAGGTGGTGAAGGGTGGGATTTGTGAACGAAAAGGGTTAACAAGCGATTTTTGACTTAGGGAATGAGTTTTGACAAGTTAATAAGGTGTTAGGATCGACCCATTGCCTAAGGACGTCTTATTCCAGGTTAACAAAAATCCGGGATGTTACAATCTACCCCGCTTAAAACAAAATTTCGTCCCCGAAATTGGCTAAGGGTAATAAGGAAAGATTTAATTATTTATTTGCCTACGTTTTATTGCGTAGGGTATATACTAGCCTGGTTCATTTTAGTCTACCCCCCTTAAAACTTTTTTCTTTATCCCTTGCTTATATCCCGATGGTTTGCTACAATGGATTTCTTTCCCTATTTAGAGTCTTGACTACAATCCCCAATTATTTAGAGTAAGATAGTTGTTTTCATTGTTTAACCAACACGGAGAGACGGTTATAGTGGGCTTGATCCCGATACATTGATCATCTACCAGGCCAGGGTAGAAAACTCATCATATCCCTTCCGAATCCTGGTGGATCCTGGTTGTCTGCTCGTCAGCAAAGAGTCCATTGGTAGTCGGCCAGGATTGAGAATTGGGTCAAGCCGCGAATGCTTCGCAGTTTATATTTCGGTAACTCCGTAGACCGATCACTCTAAAAACTTAGGGAAAGCCCATCACTAAAAAGTTCAAATGTCCTATTTCTCTATGGTTACCCTTTAGGTCTTAGTCTAAGAGAGTCCTCATTATTATCTATGTCTAAGGAAATGGTGAATCAAATCTTACTAGATCATCCTAAAACGTTTTCTCATAGTAGAACTTGCTAGGGCTTCTATAATGTTCATATTTAACGAGCACAGTTTCGATCCTGGGCCAGTGGGGTAGGGTCCACCATGCTTTCGCTGCCCTCCCAGATCAAAGAGGTGTATTGATTTGACCTAACTACATCTATCGGTCTCTGACCTTCCCTAGTGTGATCAGTAGCCTAGTCTTAATTTAGGAGTAGCTGTATCCTCTAAGTCTAATCTAATGTCTATTCTTATACACTAGATGATTTCAGTTCATTTCTAATACAAGAAAGGGTTTTATCACTTAGGGTTAAAGTTGTCTAATTGGAATTGAGTTGTACGGACTTAAATTTAACTACTCTCGAGCACTTCACACATGCTCATACTAGCTAAGAGGGTCCTAAGGTTCACATTACTAATTTGTTGGATTTCCTATACGGTCATGTCGAAATCTAGGAGCACCGTTCTACGTCCAAAACTCCAAGGGCCTATTTGTCAAACAACCATTTACTCTAAAGGCTTAAGCTATCAGAGTGTGGTGGGTTAATGTATATCAAGGGACTTTCTCACTTCAACACTATTTGGCCAGTGGTCTTAAGTTGTATTAAATGAGACTGTATTGCTAATCCCTCCTCGGGATTGGGAGTGGCATGGTTGGTAGGAGGGTGGGTGGGATTAAAAATTAATTTTATAGGCTTTGGAAAATGAGCCTTGTGTTGGAAAGCGTGAGATGGGAGTTCCAAATCCCAGGATGTGGAATTTCTAAGTGTAATAGGAAACCCGGGATATACTTTTCATTGCATACATTCCAAACATGGCATTGGAAAACATGGGATACACCCAATCCAGGGACCATACCTTACACATACAGTTATTGTTACTTTTACAATTCTATCCACCTTACTCACCTAATGTAATTGGCCGAACAGGCCCTAAAGGGAGAAAAGGGGCTGGAGTTTTGGTTCTCCACGGACTTGAGTCCCAACAGAGGTTGTACAGGCCCAAGAGACAGGGTTCGAAGAAAGAAAGTGAAGAGATAGGAGGGATTGAGAGCTTACACGATTTGAGCTCCAAATGGGGGGGGGGGGGGGGGTGTAGGAGCTCAAACGAGAGAAGATGGAAAGGGTAGAGGGTGGTCGTTGCTGCAAACGATGGAGGGGTGCGGGTTTTAAAAGAAAACAGCGGAATGGGCTATTGGAAGGGAGGTTTGAGAGAGAAAATCAAATTTTGGAAGGAAAGAGAGAGCTTGGAGGGTCACTTTATGAAGGAAGTAGGTGTTTGGGAGTGAGGTAATGGACGGGACCTACCTCAGGGGGGTCCTTATAACCCCAAAGTGGATCTGCCCGAGTCGCGGGCCCGGCCCAGCCTAAAATCCGATGAGGCCTCGCCGACCAATGGTTTAGATCACGAGGGCTTGCCCAATGGGCGAGACCCTCCTGCCCCCTAGGCCCCAAAAAACCCTGGGTCCCCCTGCAAGTGCTCCGTTTGGCCCCCGACTCTGTTTTGAGCCATATCGGGGCCAAATTGCAAACCGGAATGATTTTATATGACGTGTGGCATATGATTTTGGGGTAGGTGGAGCTAATCTATCTAACTAACCCATTTACTTGGTTAAATTCCAAAGTTTGAATGGTCAAAGGTCCAATTTATACATATAGTTACTATTTATAGTAACTTTTTATTTAAGTAATATTCTTCATCATTTATACATTAGAATTTATATCTAGTATGAAAGGATTTAGAAAAAAAAATTAGAATGAAATGGTGCAAGGAGAGATTTGAAGGAATTGGATAAAAAGGGGTTTTAGGCTTTGGGTTGTGGTTGACCCACAACCTAAGGACATTTGTCTCTAAGGAATGACTCAAACCCGTCGACTGACGGCCTAGAAGTGGTTCGAGATCATTTCGCGTGTTCATGGGTGTGTACGGGCCCAATCTCAACGGTCGATTTCGGTCGGTTTCGCCATTCGGCGAATTTGGAAAATCCTAAGTCTGTTTTTACGTTCCGTCGCTCCCTCCTAAGTCAGAGTGCATCGTGTGACCATAACCCAGGTCTGGTTTAATCCAAATCATGCTCTGATACCATCTTATAACGCCCTGGAAATCGGGGGTCGAGCATAAACTCAACTCCCGAGTTCCAACGCATCACTTATGCAACAAAATGAATGATGATTGAATGTTGTCTGCATTAGTGCATTGAACATGAGTGAGATTAAGCCAAAACAACATATCATTCTCTAGAGACAAGTGAATTAGCAAGCAGACTGTGATAGATAAATAAAATATAAAAACTGTGGTGAGTCTCTAGAGTGTGATAATGTTAGCAGGTTAATTCATTATGAGTACAATTTCAAATTATACCAAGTTGTGGAAGTGTAATGTCTTCTATCCCAAACACATAGCCCCGTCAATGCAATACCAGGTCTTTATAGACCTGTCAGAGAGCTGCATGTAGGAGAACTCCTCCTCAACATCATAGTAGTAGTCCGGCTTTGCTTCATGAGCATCGCCATCACCTGAAACTCACCAAATCTGGTTGGTGTGTACAACACCATCCCGTAATGTGGGAGTGAGTGATCAACTCAGTGGAACAATAAAGCATAGGTTAACATGTTATCAACTCAGTCAAGCAGCAATGATAAAGCAGTACAATCAAACAATTCTAAATACTCTTATTAATGCAAGTATGAATGCAGTCATGATGTATGCCCTTGTCAAACCACCCTCGTGCGACACCATCTCACGTTCGTGGCATGCTTTCATCCCTCAGTGCTCCACATCTTCCAGGCACATGCAATGCGATGATGAGCAGGTTTACTGAGTTGTTATTAGTCCATTTCAAACAGCAGTATTGGGAAACTAAGGTACCTCCCTTGTATCATTCCCAAACATGATCCATTCTAGGGTCGTCAGTCCTAGTTAATCTCATACGATGGTGTGTTTCTAGGTCGCTGCAAAGGCTGCCAGGGCTGTTACACGCATTCGTTACACCACTCCCCCATCACCTTTTTAACGGTTCATCACTAAATTGATACAAGCCTAGTTCATACTCTATACACTACGGCAAAACTCGTCGCCTCACCGCAAATTCAGAGTATGCTCGAGGTCACTACAAAGGCCTGTCAGGGCTGTTGCTCGCAATTGTTGCACCACTCCCCCATCACCTTATCAATGTAGGCCGATAGCATGAATATAGTGTCTCATACCACCATAATCGGATCACGAGTCTGGTTGCTCACTGGTCAATACGGGGAGGCACGTGGCCCCAGCGTAGGCCGACAGCTCGACCACGGTGTCCCATACCACCATGCCCGGCTCATGAGTGTTAGCGGATCGAGGTACCATGGTTAAAAGGGATTTCACTGGTAAGTTTGGTACCCTAGGTTCAAGCAGTAGCGTTCAAACTTGGTGAACATAGATAAGACAGATCGGGTTGCTTGACAAGCTCGGCTAGCTCAAGTGCACAACAAATTGGACGATATGAAGTGCATAAGCACTTCGTGTGGCCAACCACTATCGCCAACCGAAGTACGACTCAGGTTCGTCGAACACATCTCACGTGGCAAATGAATCTCAGCCACGAATTCAATCCCGTTACCGATTGCCTGGACTATAATCATAGCCCCAATCACATTCAATTACATATAGTTAAAGCAGTAATGGATCAAGATTCAAATCATATAACCAAAGTCTGATATTATCCGCTTAGGGCTGCCAGGGCTGTTGCACGCACTCGTTGCACCGCTCCCCCATCACCCTTCACGGATTTTTATGGAATACAACTTAAACATGTGAAGTAATCAGAGCAGAATTACATAAACAAGTAATTCAAACATGTTAACAAGCATGTTATAAAACACAATACAAACAGGAAATTCAAGCACATACGTTTCATAAGTAAGGGGTTAAACTAAACAAACAACATAGAGGAAATTATACACATTACTAATGTAGTTGAGAATTCTATCTCAACACCCTTATACATTACAATTTACTAACTACTACTCATATAGACATTCCAACAAACATTTTTGATTACATACATCAACATACCTGACGTATGTTGATCACACGGGTATTAGGCCAAATCCTTTCACTAGGGAGTTGCCCCATGGATAACACACGAGCACCCACGACGGATAGTCATGGCAAGCAGGAATCCAAGTTCCATGTTCATTCAGTCATTTCCACAAATACTTGGGCTACACGTTTTAGGATATATAGTGTATATAGTGTATATTGGTCGTGGCGTGATTTAGGGCAAATCCTTTCGTCAAAGGGGTATTGTCAATACAACAATCATATATCCATGACAATTAGTCATGGCGAGCACGAATGAGAATTCTATACTCATTCGGTCATTTTCACAAACACTTAGAATACACTCTTTTCAACATACATAGTGTGCATTAGTAAAACATGTATTAGGGCGAGTCCTTTCGCCAAACAAGTATTTTATCCATATATAATGTATCAATACAGCAAATAATCATGGCAAACACATTTCCAAAATTTATACGTATACGATACTTTCTACGAATACCTAGAGTATGTAAAATTCCATATTCTTCATCTTTAATCGAAACGGAAAACAGACAGCACTTTGTACATGTGCAATTGCATGCAGATCATGAATCTATCATTATCTGACAATGAAAACATTGAAAACCGTAACCTATACATCTAAAGTCCGCACCTTTAGTCGTAGAATCGTAACGAATACGATAGGTTTGCCAAGCTTCTGTATTCGGCAGTTTGGTTGCCTATAGAATGAAATAGGTTAGCTATTTCATAGCCTGCAACTATCAAAACCCCAAATCAGTTTAGGGTTAGGGTTTCTTACCTAGAAATGACGCTGGAATCGCCGGAAAAGCGATTAGAAGGAAGTGGTTAAGCACGGATAGCAGCAGGGTAGAGCATTAGGGAGATCCTCCCACATCTCCCACACTTTCTCTCTCTTTTCTCTCTCTTTTCCTAGGATTTTTCTCAAATTTGTATGGCTGAAATGAGAGAGGGTTTAAGGTCCTTATATAGCCTAAAATCTCACCGAAAGACTTATGGGGAAGGTATACTTAGGTTATAACCAAAGCGACCCTATTCCAGCTCAACGGAGGACTTCTGGCGGGCCTCCTTGAGCCATAGGTCGGACTTAATCTCACTAACACTGGATCTACGGTTAGTTAAGTTTTCGTTTTAGTCGGGATACCAGATCGCAAATGGAGGACCAGTTTCAGTTCAACGGTCAGTGGATCTCGATCGGAGATTCCGAGTAAATGGATATGTTTGGGGAAATATCCCTGATCCGGGGGTGTAATTTGGCATGATTCTGACGGTCTGGTTGCTTAAAACTGATCCGCAAGCGAGAGGTACCAGATTTATTTATTTTGGATTTAATTTAGAATTATTTTCACATTTCTCACACTCCCTGCTCTGAGCTCAAGCGAATTTCACTGGGACACTCTCTGGAATTGATTCCGAGATAGTTGTCAAGCCCAGTAAGGCGGTCCTAATTCCTTAACTTTGTGTTAATAGGACTTCTGACGTGCGGTCCAGATCTGATACGGAGTTTCGAGATGCTCCCGAGAGCAACCAGGTAATGAAATTGATCCTAGATTTTAGGGTAACCTAGCGTCAACGAATCCACAAGTTTTGGGTCTTGCAGATCATATTTAAAATGATTGGTGCTAATTTCACAGGTACTCTAGTTTAACACTGGCTAATTCTCGCCTCATTTCTAAAGGATTTAGTCTTGAGTAATTTCTGTCTGAGGTGGTACCTGGGCCTTTGTTGATTGTATATAAAGTGATCCAAGTTATAATACTTAGCTAGTTTAAGATAGTGTCTAGGGTGAAAGTACTTAGAAAAATTGAAAGAACAAGGTGGTGAAGGGTGGGATTTGTGAAGGAAAAGGGTTAACAAGTGATTTTTGACTTAGGGAATGAGTTTTGACAAGTTAATAAGGCGTTAGGATCGACCCATTGCCTAAAGACGTCTTATTCCAGATTGGCAAAAATCCGAGATGTTACATGGTTATTGTTCATGGGTTGTAATTATGGTTATACTCATTATGAATTAAAATCATATTAGAAATCCTCCTTGTAGAATCCCAGGATCGGAACCTGGTGTATGGGTGCCGGGAGCCGAGAATGGGGTACTACGGAGACTGTCGGCACCGGATTCGGCGATCGTGAATTTTGTGAGCCCGGTTTTTTAGTTTGGGGTGTGACACTTCCCTAAGCAAACCCTTGAGGTATATGACCCCATTTTACTTAGTCTTACCTCTAATACAATGTAAATTATCTTTGGTAAGCTTAAGTGTTAAACACTTAGAATGTTAGAGGAGTAAAACTTGAACTATATAGAAAAAATCGATTGCATCAATTTGCAATCGAAGACATTTTTTATTCTATTGAACATGGTTCAATTGCATCAAGAAATAGGCTCATTTTGTCCAGCAACAAAATGACCATTCATTGGGAAATATCAATTATATTGAATAGAGTTTGATGATATTGAAATTCAAATCTCGATACAATCGAACCATCTTTGATGGCATCGACTTAAGGCACTCCCTCTACACAAAAAACATTCTTTAGGTGTTCATCGATATAATTGAGTCACCTTCAATCACATCGAGAGTAAGTTCTCGATAGAATCAAAAGATGTTCGATTACATCGAAAATTAGGAACATTTTGTCCAATAAGCCATCTAGGAATATACATCTTTTAAATTATGTCGAAGACCATTCGATGTCATCGAACTTCAAATTTCGATAGCATCAAATGTTGATCAATAACATCGAATATCGGGACAAATTCTTTCATCAACCAAAGGTAATTTTCTGAAGAGAATCCGATGGGATCGAATTACTTCTCAATTACATCGAAGTGCATATCTATAGAATCGAAAGGTGCTCGATAAAATCAAGCAAAATCTATTCTACGCAAAAATGAATATATGTGTGTAGGAAATCAATGCAATCGAAGTAGGCTCGATAACATTGAATTTCAAATTTCAATGGAATCAAATTAAGACTACTCGATAGCATCAACAATGATAGATTTTTGTCCATTTTTTTACCATTGGGATTCTTCTTTTATATATACCATAGGTTGCCTCTTAGAAAAATAAGCTAGAATTTAAGAGAGTTTGAGAGAGCTGCTTCAAGGGTTAATACCTTCTTCCTCATTCCCTCTTTCTCATTAGAGTTCATCATTCAATCTTCGGCATAAGCATTTACTCAACATCTTCATTGCTTAGATTGAATTATAAACTCTAGCATTCAATGAGTTTCCAACAGCCCTTATCATAGGCAAAACCTTGTGTTGGAATTCTTGAATGCATAGCTCATGGAAATCTTCTCTATGTACTTAAATCATATCATCTAAATAGAGAAGAACAATAAAACCCTAAACCTCACAACCTCGGAGCATTGATTGAAGCATTAGAAGCGGTTGCAATTCAAGGGAGCTGAAGAATCTTTGTCAACATTGAAGATCTTGAGATTGTGCGAAAAAGGGGCTCACTTACTTATCTGCAAGTATAAGGAGTCCATTCGATCTTGAGATTGAAGCCCTTTCCTTATGTAGGATTGGGATTCAGAGTTTGAGTGACAAACTCGTCAAGACCTATTTATAGGCCTTTGATGGGAGAATACGTGGTCATTGTGTAGGACATGTTGTCCTTGTGAACGACGTGTTGCCTTGTGCAAGCATTGCCATCTGTAGACATAGGTTGCCTTATGTAGGCTCTTAGTTGTATCCTTGTGTAGGCACCTAAGGAAACCTTGTGTAGGTCCCTTAGCTAACCTTGTGTAGGTTGTGAAGGTTCATGGTTAACCGGATTCAAACCATTAGATAGTGAAATTTGGTACACTCTAAGAGAGAGTGCGTCCGCCGGGAGTGGAGTAAGCAAGTAGCCGAACCACTATACATGAGTGTGTTTGGAATTATTTTTTGTACATTGATCTAATTATACTTATGTCTATCAAATGATTACTATCATGCATAATTTAGTAAATGTATAAGTATTCATAGGAATCACATCCCACACACTATGACATACACTATTCTTATAGGCTTGTTCTTTACATGTAAATCTAGTGTAAGCCTAACTGTTTTAGACCGTCTATTGGCTTAGATGCCAAAGAGTTACTTTGCCTTACTCATCTTGATTAAACTTAGGCATTAGATGTTCATATAGTAAAATAATTTTTTAAAAGTCCTATTCACTCCCCTCTAGGACATTTGAACATACTTCCATACTTTAGTAATAGCGGTTCTACCGCAATTTCAAAAAGTAGTAGTCCAAGTTCTCGATAGAATTACCACTCTGATCTACCATAAGCCTTATCTAGAATGGATTGACCGACAGTCTCCATTGTCACGGCCAAATGTGTAACGCCCTGAATTTTTCAATGCCCGAGTATTGAAAGTTCTCGAGTGTTACCATGAAATTTAACTTATTATGTACATATGTACGATACCAATCTAACTCTCCTAACCTTACATCTATTCTCCAACACGAATCTAACCATTGGGAATAATCTTCATTCATAAATCAAGTCATCTGACCGTTGATTTTAAGATTGAATCATCATATACCCAAGTATTCTCACTTGTCTATCATAACCAACCGTTCACTCAACTATTCACTGCTAGGTAAAGATATCTGACCGTCCACTCTAAGTTTGGACCACCTGATCATAGTAAACTAGCTAATTAATCTCATCATCCACTCATACACATCAAATTGAGATTTTGATCCGCTCATCTTGTTCACCACATATGAATATGCTTAACTGTAACGCCCTGAAAATCGGGGGTCGAGTATAACTCAACTCCCGAGTTCCAACGCATCACTTATGCAACATAAATAATACTGATTAAATGTTGTCTATGTTAGAGTAATAAACATGAGTGAGATTATACCAAAAATAGTAATTCATACTTCAGATCATTTGTATAAAGGCAAGTGGAAGACTGAACTGCATATACATGTATGTAAAGAAACAAAATCACTTCATTCTCCAGAGTATGAACCCATCTGAGTCACCATATACATATGTTTGTTTACGAACTCAATGTCAAAAATTAAACTAAGTAACAATCCCTGCAAAACCCGTCGATCCTGGCAGCCTAGTCGAAGCCGTCAGAGTACAGCATATAAGAGAACTCCTCCTGGTCCTCGTCATAATCAGGCTCCACCTCCTGAGTCGTCGGCTCGTCTAAACCTGAGACAGAGTCTGGTTGGTGTGCGCAACACCGTCCCATAACGTGGGAGTGAGTAGCTAACTCAGTGGAACAATAAAGCATAGGTTAACATGTTATCAATACAGTCAAGCAGTAATGATAAAGCAGTAAAATCAAACACTCCTAACTACTCTTATTAATGCAAGTATGGATGCAGGTATGATGGATGCCCTCACCACAACCTCCCTCGTGCGACACCATCTCACATTCGCAGCATGCTTTCATCCCTCAGTGCTCCACATCTTCCAGGCACATGCAATGCATGATGAGCATGATTACCGAGTTTTTAATTAGTCCATTTCAAACAGCAGGATTGGGAAACTAAGGTACCTCCCTTGTATCATTTCCAAACATGATCCATTCTAGGGTCGTCAGTCCTAGTTAATATCAGACGATGGTGTGTTTTCTAGGTCACTGCAAAGGCTGTCAGGGCTGTTACGCACAAAGGTTATACCACTCCCCCATCACCTCTTTAACGATTCATCACTATACAGAAACAGGCCTAGTTCATACTCTATATACCGCGACAAACTCTAAGGATTACCGCGATCCCAGAGTATGCTCGAGGTCACTACAAAGGGCTGTCAGGGTTGTTGCTCGCATTCGTTGCACCACTCCCTCATCACCTTATTAATGTAGGCCGACGGCACGAATATAGTGTCCCATACCACCATAATCGGCTCACGAGTCTGGTTGCTCACTGGTCACTACGGGGAGGCACGTGGCCCCAGCGTAGGCCCACAGCTCGACCACAGTGTCCCATACCACCATGCCCGGCTCATGAGTCTTAGCGGATCGAGGTACCATGGTTAAAAGGGATTTCACTGGTAAGTTTGGTACCCTAGGTTCAAGCAGTAGAGACCAAACATGGTGAACATACATTAGACACATCGGGTTACTTGATGGGCCTGACTAGCTCGAGCGCACAATCAATTGAATGACATGAAGTGCATAAGCACTTTGCGTGGCCTAACCACTGTCGCCAACTGACGTACGACTCGGGTTCGTCAAACGCATCTTACGTGGCGACATGAAACTCAACCATGATCTCAGATCAGGTACCGATTGTCTGGACTATAAACATAGTCCCAAACTCAATCAATTCTCATCCATAGCATATGGAGTAAAGCATGATAAACAAAGTAATTCAAGCATGCTAGTAGGCATGTCATAAGGCATGTTATAAAGCATGATATAAAGCATGTTGTAAAGCACTACATCAATAGGAATACAAACACATAGATTGCAAGTAAGTGGTTTAAGTAAACAACCTCATGGAGGTAATCATACGTCTCTAAGGTAGTTAAGAATCCCATCTCAACACCCTCCTAAGGCATCAACATCCAAATACTTACTCACTCAAGCATTTCCACAAACATTTAACATACACTATTTCAACATACATAGTGTATGTTAACAAACATGTATTAGGGCAAGACCTTCCGCCAAGTAAGTATTTTATGCACACATAATATATTTATACAACAATTGATCATGGCAAACACATCACTAAAATATACATGTATACTGTACTTCTTACAATACAGTATTTCTACATACATAGTGTATATTAGTAAAACATGTATTTAGGCGAATCCTTTCGCCAAATAAGCATTTTATCCATATATCGTATATCCATACAACAAATAAACATGTCAAACACATTTCCAAAAAATATACGTATACGGTATTTTCTACGAATACCTAGAATATGTAAGATTCCATATTCTACAACTTTAACCGAAACAGAAAACGGAAAGCACTTTGTACATGTGTAATTTCATGCAGATCATGAATCTATCATTATCTGACATTGAAAGCGTTGAAAACCATTACCTATACACCTAAAGTCCTCACCTTGCACCTTAGAATCTCAACGGATCAGCTAGGTTCGTTAGGCTTCCGTATTCGGCAGTTTTATAGCCTAAAGAGTGAAACCGGTTAGCTATTTCATAACCTATAATCTTCACACCCCCAAATAGACCTAGGGTTAGAGTTTCTTATCTTAAAACGGACTCGGTATCGCCGGGAATGCGTCAAGGAAGGGGTGGTGCAGCCCGTGTGGTGATTGGAAACAGTAGGAGGGAGATTCTCCCACAACTCTCTAGCTTTCTCTCTCTTTTTCCCTCTTCTTACTTAGGATTTATCCCAAATTCGTATGGCTGTGAGAGAGGATGCCCTAAGGTCCTTATATAGCCTAAAAACTCTCTGGAATAAACTTATGTTCAAGGTATACTTATATTATAAGCAAATCGGCGTTGTTTCAGCTCGACGAAGGGTTTCTGGTGGGCCTCTTTGAGCCAAAGGTCGGACTTAAGCTCCCCTATCCTGGATCTAAGTGAAGTTAAGTTTTTGTTCCAGTAGGGTCTTCAGATCACGCGTGGCGGACCAGTTTCAGTTCAACGGTCAGCGGACTTCGATCAGCAATTCCAAGTACATGTAAATGCTCCGGACTCGAGCGAATAGCCGTGGGACACTGTCTGGACTTGATTTTCGAGATGGTTGTCAAGCCCAGCGAGGCGGTCCTAATTCCTTAACTTCGTATTATTCGCACTCCCGATGTGCGGTCTAGACCTGATACGGAGTTTCAATTTGTTCCCGAGAGCAGCCGGGCAATGAGTTTGATCTTAGTCTTTAGGGTAACCTAGCGTCAATGATTCTACAAGTTTTGGGTCTTGCAGATCGTATTTAAAGCGATTCCAATAGATTTCATGGCTAATCTGGTTTAGCACTTAGTTAACTTTATCAAATTTCTAAAGGATTTAATCCTAAGTGATTTCTGTCGAGGTGGTACTCGAGCCATTGTACAGAAATTTACGGGTCGTTACATTAACCTACCATCAAAACTACAATCCGAGAAACTTATATGTGAATAAGACACTTAAATCTAACGTTATACATGTTCTACCTCTTGATCACTCCAAAAACTCACTTGTGATCATCTGTTTACAAAACAGATCATACACCCACTTACATACTTGACCAAAGCACTAACCATGAAGTTTTTCTATTTTTACAATATCATTTGACCATCCATTATGTTGGTTGATGTATGTACATTCCCTTAATTAATTAGTTTGGTGAATAATTCCTTATTCATAATAATTTAGATATAATTTCTTTTGTAAGAATTACTTAGAACCGTGCGTATAACCATGTAGAACCATTAGATTTCCCAAAACTCTCATATCAGTAATAATTACGAAAATGTCATTAACCTAGACTTCTGAATTCTAGATCACATGGTTCCCACGATCCATTTGTTGTGAAATTTTATATTATGCCTATGAATTATAAATTAACCATACATGTCAAATTTCGGCCCTTAGATCATTGTAAAAGTGACCCAATTGATAAATCAGCCCCTTAACCATTGATTTGGGTGTCTATCGAGTGAAGAAACCTCGTGGGTAGTTGTAGTAGGATATTTTTCTTCATATGAATGACTTGGATTTTTCATCATATAGAGCAAGTATGAAATATGAAGACCCCACTTTGGTAGGCTTTTTCTTAGGCGCGAAGTTATCTTGTCAAGGCCTACTAACTTCTTATAAATTTGGATCTTCCGACTTAACCACTTTCTTCCATCCATCGCAAATCAAATTTAGACCACATTTTGGTCTCATATGACTACGATGTTATACAAAATTTAGGCCCCAATATATGATCCTACAACGTTAAAGGTTGAAGCCAATTATTTTCTTTTAGTACAAAAGGTGAAATTTTAGATTTAGGCTTTTTCCACCATCGATCAACCACTAAATTTTATCCAAGCATTTTCCTATCTTGACTACACATTTTTCTTAAATTTGGGCCGTGATCATCAAGTGTAGATCATTAATTGAAATCAAGTTCGTTTTGGCACCCGTGGGGAAAATTTTCAAGATAGGTCAATCTAAATTTCGGACAACCAAGAAAATCATATACCCTGACTCTATTCGACGACCTTGACACAATGGAAGAATTAGATTTAAAGAAAAATTGTCAGAAAAGGGCAAATTGAAGAAATCCAATACAAGTGAGATGTGAAACACACCCCTCTCACATGCCCACTCCTTTATAAATGGAGTGTGTGTTCCCCTCTCCACTCACACACACAATCTCCTAATGCCTAAGGACAAGAGAGAGAGAGAGAGAGAGAGAGGAGAGAGAGAGAGAGAGAGAGAGAGAGAGAGAGAGAGAGAAGGGGAAAAAAAAAGAAAGAGAGAGAAAGAGAAGCCTGGACGCCCTCTTCCTTCTCCATATGCATGGTGTCTCCCTCTTACTCAAGCGATGTCGTGATTCATGTGAAAACTTTTCATATAGAAGCTTTTCTAAATGGATATCTACCTAGGGTTTAGATCTAAGGCTAAGGCGAGGGATTCCTTTAAGCTTATCTTAAGTTGATGTAATTTATCTTGCCTTTTACATGCTTTCGTATTTCTGTGATTATCTCCCTACAACAGTTTGAATTACCACCATCAATTATTTATCCTTTGGGAATTATGGTTGAGGCATGATTTTAATTATGCGTGATCTTTATTAATTTATGTGGAGTGATGGATACAAGTCTTGCATTTACCTTTACCAATTTTGTTGAGTTAGCCCTTGCTACTCTCCTCTTTTGTTGAGTTAGCCCTTGCTACTCTCTTCTTTTGTTGAGTTAGTCATTGTTACTCTCCTCTTTCGTTGAGTTACCCATTGCTACACTTCTCTTTTGTTGAGTTAGCTTAATGCTACTCTTCTCCTTTATTATGTTAGCCTTGTGCTACCGCCCTTTAAGGGTTGGGCATGTGTCTTGGAATTCCGAAACACCCATGATTCAATTTATTTCTCTATTGGTGTAAGTGATGTGTTAAAGTTATCACAACTAGTGATTGAAATATTTATTGTGGACGTAATACGTTATGGGTAATAGCCCTCTTGGTCAGCACGTAATTCCGTGGGTTTGTTGACGTGGTACACAATCGATGTATATAAATTGTCATGCGTGTTACATCACTTTTCAGGATTAGATGTCACAAATAATCACTCCATAAACACATCATTTACGTAAATATCCCAACTGCGTTGTTGTGTCGCGTTGAGATGTTCGCATAAATCCACGTTAACGTTGGACACTTCAGCGAATCTCCGTAATTATGAGATGTGAGGCGAGTCGGGTTTTCTATGAATTATATTCCACATTGTGATGATCACCGCGTATGATGAGTCGCTCACACTTTGCTAGGTATGCATTCATATATATATATATATATATATATATATATATATATATCGATTGGTTGTTCATGCTGATACCTCTCGTAGTGGAGTACGAGACGTATCATAACTCTTACATTACTTTTATGAATCTCTTGAATTATTGTTAATCTTAAAGGATAGCCATTACTATGAGTAGGGTATTGACCCTCTCCAACCATACAGATGATATGAATGATGTACAAATTAAATACCTAGAGGACCATCCCCATATGGAAGATTACACTGAATGAATAAGAGGATAGTTTTATGATTTAGTTCTATATTTTCGACGCAAACTCGATAATGTAATAAGCTCCCATTGAGAGGGCATTTGATAATGTATTAAATTCTTTTACTCTAATAAAGTAATAAATACAGTCAATTTTATTCTCGTGAATCCTTACCTTCATGAATGTAACTTGATGTGATCTATATGGAAAAAAAATAAATTATGGTGTGATTTTTAAAGTATCCAATTTATACATTATTAATACTCGAATTCTCAGGCACAAGTATGTACTCGGGCCGCGGAAATTTCGAGATGTTATAAAATGTGTTCTTTTTGGACCAAGAAGGCCGAGTGCAATTAAAATGGGCAAATTTGATGTTTGTCGATCAAGATGGCAGGGTGTGACCAAGACGGCCAAATTCGATATATATATATTTTTTATCAAGATGACCTAGTTTCACCAAGACAACTGAATTTGATGTTTTTTACCAAGATGATAGAGTTCGACTAAGACGACTGAATTTGATATTTTTAACCGAGATGGCCAAGTTCGACCAAGATGGCTGAATTCGATGTTTTTGCTTAGTCAAGCAGTTACATTTATTCCGATTAATGATGAACTAACGTCACTCTTACCATTTCAACCAAAGACAAGGCATCGTGGAGGCAACATTGTAGCTTAATTTTGACCGAGCCAATGAGAAAATGACACGAGCCATTGAAAGGGAAATTTATAACTTACAGAATGATCTCTGGAGATATTGGAGCACTTTTCATAGACTTACAGTTGGCATGACCGAGAGAAATGCAATCGAGTGGAAAGATGCAGAGAGCAAATGACATGGAAGAAGATTGTGACTGAGAGACTCGCCAGATGCAGAATGTAGCCGAAGTGGAATGGAACCGATTATGCCTGAGACATCCAAAAGTGGAATGTGGATGAAAGGTAACAGGCAGCTGAGATGCCCAGAAGTGGGAAGCGGTTGAGTAGGAAATGAACAATCAAACAAATCTAAAGAGAAAAAAGGATCTAGAAGGCTGACGTGGTGACTCTTTAGCGGCCATAACCATTGAATTAAAGAGGAGAAAGGCCTGAAAGGAAGCTACAGGGGAAATCTATAAACAATAGCAGAAATCAGATCATCATAATCAACATCAATTCAAAACAAAATTATCTTTTATCTTAGTTGATCCTAGGAGTAGTGATAATCCAGTAGTAAAAATTCTTAGTAATAGTTCTTAGTTGTAATCCAGGTCTACGCTCATATGTTAGACTTGATCATTGTCCGATATCAAGCAATTCTTTCAAGTGACATTTTACCGTCGCTCCTAGTGACTAATTCTGACTTTTTTCTTTTGTCTGATTACACTGGTATACTACAAAGTTTTTTTCTTATGAAAGGTAAAGCGCAACCCACTTTCGAAGGAAGAACCCCTCCCTCCGATTATTGCATCATCCTTACAAAATTCTACAAGTGGCTGAGTAGGCGATCGATCTTCTCAGATTCTAGTCATATATATTCATATTGGACGTATCTGCTTATTTCAGTGCTTGGGTTCAAAGTTGATTAGTTTGAATTGAAACACTATATCAATTTTGGCATGGGCATGCACACCACACTTGATAGAAAACTAACCAAGTGCTAATAGTTATATGCAAAGGCACCACATGGACATGTGCTTATCCTCATGCTCCATCAAGCAAGGCGATAAATAGTGAATGCATATAGGAAGAGAATGAATCAATCAAACACACAATCAAACCTAAAGCAAATCACATTAGTGCAATATTGTTTATATTAGCTTAGTTTCACTTTCTTCACCACTCATCAGCCATGGGATGTTTACTTTTTAGGAGTAGTCCAATCCATCCCTTCGCATACGCCGGACCGACTTTAGTTGTAGTCAGTAACTATATTTTCCTTCCATCTGCGCCTACATGTCAAATCTAAAGGACGACCGTAGTGTTAGAAATTGTCCACGTACGCTCATATACTACTGTTTGTACCCTATTCCGCCAAGTTCTGTTTTAACCAATCAGGACTGATTAAGTGTAACCCTGTACGGAATGTGAGCAACATTTTTCTGAAGATATGTATAGTCATGAGGCCATAACGTATCAATTATGTTATTTCGACCGGGATTCACGCGACCAAGTTTAAAAGATCGAACGTTAAATGGTCAACGATCGAAATCATGCGAGCAATTGTAAGTGGCCGAAGAATAATTCAAAGGAGCAAGAACGTGGGAAGTATCCGGAAGTAGAGTGAGGGCAGAAGCGGTTATGATATCCATCAGATCATGGAAGGATCCAGAATGGCTAGATCGAGCTATAAATAGAAGAGAATTTCAGTAGGAAAAGTCGTCTCACACCAACCCAAAAAAAAATAATCAACAAATGAATTATCTTCAATTATCCTATCAAATTTACATTCCATAGTGTAATTACAGCTTTTATCAAGTAATTCCTTTCCTTTAGAGTAATCATTTACTTACTGCATTTACTTGCTTTCTTTAACATATTTCGTAGTATAAACATAGTAGTCGATAAATATAGCAGTAATCTAAGCACTCTTTAGTAGTCGATTTTAATTTCTATTTTTTACATTCCACTCTTCATGATTAAGAAAGTCCTTTCATATGGAAGGAAAGGAGAAACTCACATCAGAGGACGAACCTCACCCTCTGACCATTGCCTAATCCATTTACACTTTGAGTGAGTGAATAGGCTACCGATCTCCTCATATCCTGATCATACTTAGTGTCTGCCTACTTTGGCGCTCGGGGTCATTGTTGCTCAGTTTGAATTGGAACTGCAATCCCAATTCTGACATGCCCACGCACCCACCACCCGTGCTAGAGAAAGGATTGTCAAATAAGCGGTGAACAATTTTATGGCATGCCTGGCAGGACACTATTGTAAATCATCAATTTAGTTATTGCTAGAATGCAACAGAGTGGCAAAATTATTGAGAATGAACCCGCAAAGCCAATCACACCACCCCTGGTGGATGACGTGCAGGTTCAGGCACCTCCAAGTGAAATTAATTTAAATGTCAACTCGACAGAAAACCAAGTAGGGCCATCAATGGCTCGCCCTATTCTTCCGGACGAGGTATCAATGGTACTATAGGTTGTACATACAAGCATCTAGATTATGTAGCAAAAGGTGAGAATTCAAGTGAAACAACTCCGTCAATAGGCATGAAATATCAACCGTTATATGGCTAGTCAAATCGAGGCCATGCAACAATTATTAGTCATTGTAATAGAGCAGATGCAACCTACGCAGCAAAATAATGGTAGTTCGGTCGGTAATGCTATCCATTTTCCACCAACACCACCATTGCAGCGTAATACGCAACCTACTCCTCATGAGGTCAGAAATATGCTGGCTCCTACAGAGGTCAGACGACTGGAGCAGGAAGTTAGAAATTATGACAATAGAAATCAAGGACCGCCAATGGGATTCTACCCCCCATAAGGTCCTAGGTTTCAAGAAATGTTAAATAGATTTAGTCTGAATCATCCGCCAGCCATGGAACCTCCACGGATCAATCGTGACCAAATACTGGAAACTTGTGCAAGAGGTTGCGGGCTAGGTGTTGGGCCGCAATGCCATTCCTACTTATCATAAACCATACCTAGAATGGGTGTATCAGTAACACCCATTGCCGAGAAATTACTAACCAGATTTTGCCCTGTTCTCGGGAGAACATGGTCAATCGACTATCGAACATGTTGTCCGATTCACCATGCAATGTGGTGAACTATCCAATAATGATTAGTATAAATTGCAATTATTCGGCCACTTGTTAACCGCTGCGGCTTTAACGTTGTATTTTGTAACATCTCAAAAAAATCCATACAAATACCCGAGTACCACCTCAAGGAGAAGTCCTTAAGGACCGTACTTGTAGAAATTTAGGCAAAAATTAATTAAGTACTAAACTAAATTAATCGATGGATTTAGCTGAACCACTATTTATATAAATGGCAATACCCAAAAGCATCAAAATTGTTAACTCAGCACTACTTAAAAACCTAGGAAAAATCCTAAAAGCCTGTTGCTCTTGGGAGCATATTGAAACTCCGTATCAGACCTGGACCACACGTCGAGAGTTCGATGACCGCGAAACTATAGGGTTTTATCCGTCTTACTGGACTTGACAACCATCATGGGAACCGAGCCCAAATAGTATCCAGAAACTCACAACTTGAGCCCATAGTAAAGTGTGTGAGAAACGCGAATATCTTTAGAAAGTGTATTGAAACTTAAGTGAATTGGGCCATTCACTCGCAGGCAAAATTAAAGATTTCAGACCATCAGTTTCTGACCAAACTTCACCTATGGGAAAAGGAAATTTCCCTACTCTTATCCGTATACACTTGGCCCCGATCGAATAACTATGACCGTTGAATTGATATGGGTCCCCCACGGTCGATCAGCTAATCCAATCACGCTGAAATCACATCCTGGCATAGATCCATTGTCAGGGAACTTACACTACGACGTATGTGTGTAGTGGGCCTCCCTATATGCCCTATTTGTCAAAAACAGTCGCCCTTTGGATATAACCTAAGTATACCATGGCCCTAGGGCCATTTATATCACTTCTGGGCCAATATATAGCCCTTAAACCACCCCACTTCTATTCCATACGAATTTCTCTAACCCTATGAGAGAGAAGAGAGAAAAGAAGAGAAAAGAGTAAGGAGAGAAGAGAGAAACAGGGAGATCATTGCTCGGAGTCCTTCCCACGACTCCACGACACGAATTCACCTCCCCACTTCGTCACACAATTGTTTCCGGTTACAATTTGAGTAAGAATCCTAACCCTAATCTCGATTTAGAAATCCAAATAGAGTAATCAACGAAATAGCTAACCTATCTCATTGTTTAGGTGCCCATCGTTCCATTTTCGGGAACGTTGTGTTTGAACCGATTTCAAATCGTATATTCCGCCGAAAGGTGTGTACTATAAACATTTAGGTTATGGTTTTCAATGCTTTCAATGTCAGCTAATGATTTTTGTCTGACTTGATTGCTACCATATCGTCTTAGACACGTCAATTTTGATATGTTTTACATGTATGAACTATGTTGGACAAAATATGCATTCTACGTGTTTGTTGAAATGTTTAAATGAACATGTAAACATGATTTGTGTTTGTTGTGCCCACTAATCTAGGATTCATTGTTGCCATATGTATGTTGACCTCTCTGTATAAGGATTTGTTAAAATTTATGTTGTAACTAACCTAATCTATATATTTGGTGAGGCGTGGCCTAAGTGTTTGGTAAATTTTCTGAATGAGAAAATGTTGACGATTTGTAATTATTAAGAGTATTAAGATAGGATTCTTATTTACCTTACTCGTATGTATTGTTTCTTTCATGTAATCATATTTGCCGCTACGCAATTTATGGATAAAATGCAAGTGGTTGGTAACATGTTCAATGTGTTTGATAAAATGCTCAAATGAGGAATTGATTCAGATTATTTGTTAAATGCTGATATGATTATCACATGCATCTACTTATTGCATCTGAGTAAGATTGGGGCTACAAAGTAGCCCAGGCAATCAGTAATAGTTCATGTATAGGTGGCCGAATTAGTCTTGCCACATTGGGTAACTCGAGAAATCTGAGTCACACGACGATTGTCGATAGTGGTTAGGCAACAAGGGGTGCTTATGCGCTCCATGTCGATTAAATCAACGTGTGCTCATACCAATCGAACTTGCCAAACAAACTGATTGGCTTATTGTGTGTTTACCATGTATGGACATTACTGCTTGAATTTAAGGTACCACTTACTAATGTAAAAGTCCGTTTCAACCATGGTATTATGATCCGTTAAGACTTATGAGTCGGGCATGGTTGTATGGGACACCATGGTCAAGTTGTCGGCCTACGCTGGGGTGACGAGCCTCGCCGTAATGACCAGTGAGTAACCCAAACTCGTTAGCCGGGCATGGTGGTATGGGACATCATGTTCGAGTTGTCAGCCTACGCTAAGGTGACGAGCCTTCCCGTAGTGACCACGAGTATAAACTTTTGAATTTGTCTATCGACTGCTATTTTATTAGGGGTGATGCCATACAACTTGCCTATCGTATGTGGTTAACTAAGATTGACGACCCTAGATGGATCATTCATTAGGGGTAATGATATAAAGGGAGGTACCTTAGCTTCCCGAACCTGTTGTATGAATAAGCTTAATTAAGTATTTGGCTAACATGACCATGCACCGCATTACATGTGCTTTGGCGAGGAAGTTGCACTTAAGGGAGTTTGTCATGCTCGAACTTGATTGTCGGAGTCGCTTGTGAGGGAGCTTTGTACGAGGGCATGCATCGTAATTGCACTCCATCCATGCATTAACAAGAGTAGTTAGGAAGTAATTGTTGTATTGCTTTATCATTACTGTTTGATTGACTTAATAACATGTTAACCTCTATCTTATAGTACCATTGAGTTGATCACTCACTCTCACCCTGGGACGGCGTTTTAAAACACCAACCAGACTATGGTTTAGATGTAGCTGATGATATAGTCTATGCAATAGAGCCAGACTTCATGAAAGAGGAGGAGGAATTCTCCTATGTTCAGCTATCAGGCGAGTCTACGTAAACCTTGTACTGATACGATGGGATTATAGGGTCTCATGGATTAGTTGGACACCTACATTTTGACATTTTATATATTTTGAAACAAAACATTTATATATTTAGCCCGGTAACATACTCGTACTCTGGAGGTTGTGAAGCACGTACATACTTTAAAATATTTGCTTCAGTCTTCCGCTTGCTTAATTACATTATCTCTGGAGAATGATATGCTGATTTAGTATAATCTCACTCATGTTTAATACCTTGATATGGATAACATTTAAAAATCATTATCCATGTTGCATAAGTGATGCGTTGGATCTCGAGAGTTGAGCTTTGCTCGACCCTCGAAATTCGGGGCGTTACAAGTTGGTTTCAGAGCATGATTTGGATTAAACTGGATCTGGGTTATGGTAACATGATGCCACTCTGATGCACTTTGACTTAGGAGGGGAACGATGAAACATAAAAATGAATGTAGAATCCCCAAGTTTCACCAACGGGCGAGATTGGCTACTGTAGTTTAGCCCGTACGTGTCCTAGATCATGTGAAATGATCTCAGTCCCTTATAGGCCGTCAATCAATGCGTTTGAACTATATGTCGGCGAATCCCAATTTTGAAACAAGTCAAAAGGCGCGAATACGCCCGAGTTGGACCGAAAAGTGCATTTTACGGACATAGGGGTGCAAACCACAAAATACTGTGGGACCCAGGGGGTCCCCTACATGCATAGCACCACGGGAGGGGGAGGCCACCGCCCCAGGGCTGAGCCACTATTGGCGACCCCAGAGGGGCGCGGTGGTGCACCGCTTGCCTCCAAAGTGGACCGCGGTGGCCCCATCGCCCGATCATGTGGGGCCCTCCCATGTGTGGGACCCTCTTTACTACCCATTTTAACCCCCTAAAACCCTCCCATGCTCCTTTCAACCCACTCCTAACCCTCCAACACCCCCAAACCCTCTACAAAGTCCCTTTCTCTCTCAAATCCGCTCTCCCATTCACTCCAAACTTTCAAATCTTCTATCTTCTTCATCCTTACCTCACTATTCCTCAAAAACTACCATTTTCATCTCTTCATCTTCCCTATTTCCACCTATTTGAGCACAAGAATCCTTTTTTTTTTGTATCACATAGTTCCCATATCCTCAAACCCACTTCACTCTCAAGCTTTTCCAACTCCATGGCTCTCCTTTAAGCTAGTCACCGCCATATTCTCCATTTCAAAACTCCTTTCCCTTATGGAAAAGAGAAGAGCGACCCCAAATGAGGCCGGACAGAGCCGTTCGACCCGCTCGAGGAAGAAGGTGAGAGCTGAGGCTAGTACAAGTGCCAAGCGAGAGCGAAGATCGAAACGGGACCTCGATCCTCGAATCCCGTTGGAAAGGTCTCTACCGATGGGCACCGAACTAGGTAGGTTCCATAACAGCAAAGTTGTATTTGAAGCACATGTTAATGAGTGATTATTTGGACTGTATCTGGTTATTGACCTTCTGTTGGAGACCAGACGGGGCCCCATATTTGAAGCCAAGGCTCATGCAAGTGAAGGCACTGTGCGAGCCTTCTATGGCCACATACGGAACCTAATGCTAGAGCCTCTTCAGTTTACTATTCCTTTGGGGAGGCAGGAGGCCATAGTTGATGTCAACGTCATAGCCCGTATTATGGGAATTGAGCATGGTGTGGTACATGCTAGTGAAACTCATCTCACTAGTAGACGAGAGAAAGATCGCCGCACACGTTTTCTTTATGGTCAGCTGGCTAATTGGAGGTGAGACAATAGCCTCACGTCGACTAAGATGACGACAGACTTTTGCTTACTCCACCACATATGCACGTACAACATGTACCCTAGGTGGAGTAACCGTATAGAATGCACTCGTTTAATGGTGGACTTCTTGTACAGAGCTGGATAGGGAGACAATCTGTGCCTGCCTACTTTCACCTTGCGGCAGATAATCAAGACCGCACGATCTACTCAGGGAGATGTCTCACTCCCATTCGACCGACTTATCTGCTAGATTGCTCGTAACTTCGGTTTCGGACTTAATATGGATGATCTTGCGCCTATCCATTTCATCAGTGAGACTACACTCAACAATATGGGGATTGACGCTAGGCAACGCCAAGCCCGACTCGATGAGTATGGGGATGAAATAGAAGAAGAAAGTGAAGAGGAAGATGAAAGTGAAGATGAGGAAGGAAATGAAGGGGAAGAAGGTAGTGAAGAAGAAAGCGGCGAGGAAGAAGGTAGTGAGGATGAAGAAGGAAGTGAGGAGGAAGAGCAGGAAGAGGTAGAGGAGGCCCAAGATTCAGATGGAGGACCTCTTACTACACATGAAGACTGCCATGATCGAGCTGCCTTAGAAGCCTGCATGGCCAAGATTGAAGAGAACCAAGCCACCGTGAAACAAGAGTTCAAGGAGAATCAGGCCTATCCAAAATAAAAATTCAAGAGAATGTCTCACACCTTGAAGAATCTCCTGTGTTGTATGCAGGATAAGGGTGCGCCTCCACCTTCACCAGAGTCAGAGGACTAGTCATGTGTTGCAGTTATCTTCTGGTTTTCTTTGTAATAGCCCTGGTTGGCTTAGTTGGATATTAGAGTAGTTACTGTTACAAGCTTTTTCTAGATTAGCTCATATGCATTCTCTGTCATAATTCATGTAGTGCTATATCTAATTTATTGTGACAAATTTTGGCTAAATGAAATGCATGAAGCTTCTTTTGATATGAACTATGTAGAATGTTTGGAAAAGTGGCTAATGTTGTCCTAATCTTACTCATGTTGCACCCTATGTTGTATATAGGGAATGCCTCCTAAAAACACTCGGAATATATCAATCTCGCACTTGGCGGATCTATTGACGGGGCACCTCCCCTGAGTGATAGCCATACAAACCCCAGTTTGGGCCTGAATATTGAGACAATGCCGAATTCACAGCAGGTCACTGACCCTACTAATGGGCCAACGCCGAATGCACCACCGGTTATGGGACAGAATCGTGCATCTTCGTCGACGCCACACATGCCTCAGGCAGCTCCTCCTCCTTATAGGTTGGAGTAGATGATGTTCCTAATGCAGCAACAACAATAAGTCTTAACTACTATTGCGGGGGCGATTGCCTAAAACATCAATATGGTCCCGCCTACGCCACCAGTGCAGCCCACTGGGACTATGAATACAAGTGGTCTATTTGACCACTTCCAGCGCCTCCATCCTCCTACTTTTACGGGTACTCACAAACCTGAGGAGGCTGAGTATTGGTTAGATCGTATATCCAAGATGTTGAAGCCGTTGCACTGTACTAAGGCAGAGCAAGTGGAGCTTGTTACCTATATGTTTGAAAAAGAGGCTAGTCTTTGGTGGGATAGCATCCTACGAACCATTCCTACAGGCTATGTGTGGACGTGGGACACGTTCGAAGCTCATTTCCATGAAAAGTATTTCCCCCTCACTTACCATAATGAAAAGGAGGGAGAATTTCTCTGCCTCCAATAGGGAGGAATGACCGTGGCAAAATACAAGAATTGCTTCACGGAGCTAGCCAAATATGCTCCATTGATCCTAGCGAATGAGCCAATGAGAATGCAGCAGTTTTCAAAGGGTCTGCGGCCCGATATCCACACTACGATGTGTTGCACTAGCATTCCCAACTATGCTAAGCTAGTGAACATGTCCCTACGAGCTGAGCAGGATGGTGAGAGAGTGTCTCAGACATGTATGGCAATGGGCCCGAGTCCTCGGCCTGAATTGTCGAACTGACCATTCCTCGGCAAGAGGCCGCATTCAAATTCACCCCTCAGGCTAATGGCTCCACCAAGCCAGCAGAGGTGATTAGATCTTTGGCGCGTCTACTGTAAGAAGATGGGCCATAACGAGCCCTTTTACTTTACTAAGATAAGGGACAATGGTTTTATGCTGTCTCAGAAGATCAATTGTCAGCCACCACAAGTTATATAAGCTTCACCCCTATGATCGGCACTGCCAGCACAACCATTTTACCGACCACCTGTACCTCAAAATAGACTTCCTCAATGACCTATGGTAGCGCAACCAAACTGTCCACAACAAGTTCGTGTACATGCGCTTGCAGCTGAAGCATCTGAGTTAGCAACTGCAGTACCATTAGCTTTCGAAGTCACTGCCCACATCCAAGGTACACCCATATTTCTGTTGGTAGATACCGGGTCCACCAATTCAATAATAGCATGCTCGGTAGTTAAGCAACTGGGGTTGAATACTACCCCTATGATTAGGGTGAGAATCCTTATCGCAACAGCGACCTTCTCTAACGCTACTAAGCTTTGTAGGGATTGCCCAATAGACCTAGGAAGCAGAACGGTGCGCATTGACATAATTGTCACCCCGCTGTATCATTACGATATCATCCTCGGTATGGATTGGCTCACCGAGATAAAGGCAGAAATTGACTGCGAAACTAGATTCGTGACAGCCCATGGGCCTGAAAACACGACCTTCACTTTTCCAGTTCAGGTCCGTTGGCCCTACCACATTAGTTGTTATGCTTCCTTGATAGAAAATATTGATGGTCCATCACTTGGAGACACGCCTATAGTCCAGGATTTCCCAAACGTGTTCAGAATGATCCCTGGGCTACCTCCTCAGCACGAGATCAATTTTACCATCGACCTGGTGTAGGGTACAACACCTATCTCTTTGCCGATGTATTGCATGCCTCCATGTGAAATGGAGGAATTGAGGAGGTAGATTGATGATCTGTTAGACTCAGGTTTCATATGGCCGAGCATCTCCTTGGGGAGCACCTGTACTGTTTGTGAAGAAAAAGAACGGATCGTTGCGGTTGTGTATTGATTACCGCAGGCTAAACCACGCCACAATCAAGAATAAATATCCTTTGCCCATGATAGATGACCTGTTCGACAAGTTGAAAGGGGCACTATATTTCTCAAAAATTAACCTATAGTCCGAGTATCATCAGTTACGCATCAGGAATGAAGACATGTAGAAAACAGCATTAGGAACCAGTTTTGGGCACTATGAGTTCCTCATGATGCCATTTGGGCTTACAAATGCACCAGCTGTGTTCATGGACCTCATGAACCGGGTGTTTCGGCTGTATTTGTACCGATTCGTCATCGTGTTTATAGATGACATTTTGATATACTCCAAGAGTTGGAAGGATCACGAAGAACACCTGCGAGCAGTCTTTGATACTCTTAGAAAGAACTAGTTATTTGCACAGTATCAAAAATACGACTTCTGGAATGAAGAAGTCAAGTTCTTAGGACACATGGTTTCAAAGAAAGGAATTATCGTGGACCTTGCCAAGGTGACTGCAGTACTAGACTGGGAACAGCCCTGATCCGTTACAAAAGTGAGGAGTTTCCTCGTACTTGCTAGATACTATCGCCGATTCATTAAAGATTTTTCCAAGATAGACAGACTGTTGTCTCAACTCACTTGCAAAGATTTTAAGTTTGCCTGGAATGAGAAAGTAGAAGCAGCATTTCAGGAATTAAAGGACAAGCTGACGTCTATACCCATGCTAGTATTGCCAGAGCAAGGAATCAAATATATTATATACATCGACGCCTCTCATGTTGGTTTGGGATGTGTACTTATGCAAGAAGATAAGGTGATCGCCTATGCCTCGCGACAGTTGAGGAAACATGAAGAAAACTACCCCACGCATGACATGGAATTGGCAGCAGTCATCTTTGCATTAAAGCTCTGGAGACATTACCTCTACGGAGAGGAGTTTGAGCTCTTTTGCGACAACAAGAGCCTCAAGTACATCTTTACTCAGAGGGACCTGAATATGAGGCAACGTCGTTGGATGGAAACCTTGAAAGACTTCAAGTTTAAGATCTCCTACCATCCTGGCAAGGCCAACCTTGTGGTCGATGCATTGAGCCGCAAGAAGACAATATAATTTAAAACTCCACTAATGATAGAAGAATGGAATATGGTAGAGTTTGTGTGGGATTTTGAACAAAAGCTGACAGTGGAGGAGCCATTCGAGAGCGTCACACACCTCCATGTACAGCCACTTATTGATGATTGAATCATTGTGGCTCAGAAGGAAGATGAATTGTTGGTGAAGATGAGAGAGCGAGCAAGTGACAGTGGAGAATCCGAATAGAGGGTTGGTTTGGATGGGGGTTTACGATATCGTGGTCGACTATGCGTCCCGAATCTCCATGACTTGAGAAGGGAAGTCCTGGAAGCTGCTCACAATTTAAGGATGGTGATGCATCCGTGTAGTACAAAGATGTATAAAGACATGAAGTGTTCGTACTGGTGGGACAACAAGAAGGCCCAGATAGCAGACTTCGTGTCCCGTTGTCTCACGTGCCAGTAGGTCAAGGCCAGCATTGCTGACCCCCTGGTTTACTTCAGCCCATGCCCATAACTGAATGGAAATGGGATTTCATATCTATAGATTTCATTTCTGGGTTACCAAAGATAATGAAATGGCATGACTCCATTTGTGTGATTATGGACCGATTGACGAAATCAGCTCATTTTCTCCCAATTAGAGTTTCAAACTCAGCAGATGATTTAGCCAAGCTGTACATCAAGGAGATAGTACGTCTACATGGAGTTCCTATGGAGATTGTGTCAGGCCGAGACACACGATTCACGTCCATTTTTTGGACTCGAATCCAAGAAGCAATGGGAGTAAAACTAAAGTTCAGTACTGCATTCCACCCACAGACTGATGGGCAGATGAAACGGGTAAATCAGATATTAGAAGATATGTCGCGAGCGTGCATGCTTGATTTCAAGGATAATTGAAATGATTGTCTCCCTTATGCCGAGTTTGCTTATAACAACAACTTCCATGCAATCATTGGCATGGCTCCTTACGAAGCCTTGTATGGGCGCCCTTGCCGAGCTCCACATTGTTGAGCAGAGGTTGACAAGAAGAGTTTGGTTGGCCTAGATTTGGTACAAGCGGCCTCAAAGAAGATCGATATTATTAGACGTCGTCTTCTTGCAGCCCAGAGTAGACAGAAAAGTTACGCCGATACAAGATGGAGACAGTTGGAATTTGAGGTTGGGGACCACGTATTCCTGAAGGATTTCCCAATGAAAGGACTCCTTTGATTCAGCAAGAAAAGGAAACTCACGCCGCGATTCATTGGCCCATTCAAGATTCTAGACCGAGTGGGTGTAGTAGCATACCGCCTTACTTTGCCCACACCACTCGCAGGCGTGTACAACGTATTTCACGTATCAATGTTGAAGAAATATGTTCCTGACCCTACCCACATTATCAAATGGGAGCAGGTACAGTTGAGTGAATATGCTACCTATGTACTGTAACCAACATGTATTCTAGATAGGAAGGAATAAGTGTTATGTAGCAAAGTTATCCCGCTTGTGAAAGTATTATGGACACACCACACTGAGGAAGAGACAACCTGGGAAACGGAAGCCGAAGTCCGTAAGAACTACCCTCAGATCCTCGAGGAGTACGAAAAGGAACTACTTTCGACGACAAAATTTTTCTTTAAGGGGGGTAGAATGTAACGTCGCGGAAAAATCCGTACAAAGACCCGAGTACCACCTCAAGCAAAAGTCTCTAAGGACCGTACTCTGTAGAAATTTAGGCAAAAATTAATTAAGTACTAAACTAAATTAATCGGTGGATTTAGCTGAACCACTATTTATGCAAATGGCAAAACCCAAAACCATCAAAATCGTTAACTCAGCACTACTTAAAAATGTAGGAAAAATCTCAAAAGCTTGTTGCTCTCGGAAGCATATTGAAACTCCGTATCATACCTGGACTCCACGTTGAGAGTCTGATGACCGTGAAACTATAGGGTTATATCCGTCCTACTGGGCTTGACAACCATCGCTGGAACTGAGCCCAAATAGTATCCAGAAACGCACAACTTGAGCCCTGAGTAAAGTGTGTGAGAAACGCGAATATCTTTAGAAAGTGTATTCAAACTTAAGTGAATTGGGCCATTCACTTGCAGGCGAAATTGAAGATTTTAGACCGTCAATTTCTAACCAAACTTCACCTATGGGAAAAGGAAATTTCCTTACTTTTATCCGTATACTTGTCGCCCCGATCGAATAAGTACGATCGTTGAATTAACATGGGTCCCCCGCGGTCGATCAGCTAATCCAATCACGCCGAAATCACATCCTAGTATAAATCCATTGTCAGGGAACTTACACTACGACGTATGTGTGTAGTGGGCCTCCCTATGTGCTCTGTTTGTCAACAACAGTCGACCTATGGATATAACCTAAGTATACCATGGCCCTGGGGCCATTTACATCACTTTTGGGCCTATATATAGCCCTTAAACCACCCCACTTCCATTCCATACGTATTTCTCTAACCCTAGGAGAGAGAAGAGAGAAAAGAAGAGAAAAGAGTAAGGAGAGAAGAGAAAAACAGGGAGATCATTGTTGGGAATCCTTCCATGACTCCACGCCACGAATTCACCTCCCCACTTCGCCACACAATCGTTTCCGGTTACGATTTGGGTAAGAAATCCTAACCTTAATCTCGATTTAGAAATCCAAATAGAGTAATCGATGAAATAACTAACCTATCTCATTGTTTAGGTGCCCGTCGTACCGTTTTCGGGAACGTTGTGTTTGAGCCGAGTAAAAATTGTATATTCTGACGAAAGGTGCGGATAATAAACGTTTAGGTTATGGTTTTCAATGCTTTCAATGTCAACTAATGCTTTATGTCTGACTAGATTACTACCATATCATCTTAGACACGCCGATTTCGATATGTTCTACATGTATGAACTATGTTGGACAAAATATGCATTCTACGTGTTTGTTGAAATGTTTAAATGAACATGTAAACATGACTTATGTTTGCTATGCCTACTAATCTAGGATTCATTGTTGCCATATGTATGTTGACCTCTCTATATAAGGATTTGTTAAAATATATGTTGTAACTAACCTAGTCTATATATTTGGTGAGGCGTGGCCTAAGTGTTTGGTAAATTGTCTGAATGAGAAAATGTTGACGATTTGTAATTATTAAGAGTATTAAGATAGGATTCTTATTTACCTTACTCATATGTATTGTTTCTTTCATGTAATCATATTTGCCACTCCGCAATTTATAGATAAAATGCAAGTGGTTGGTAACATGTTCAATGTGTTTGATAAAATGCTCAAATGAGGAATTGATTTGGATTGTTTGTTAAATGCTGATATGATTATCATATGTATCTACTTATTGCATCTGAGTAAGATTGGGGATGCAACGTAGCCCAGGCAATTAGTAACTGTTCATGTACAGGTGGCCAAATTAGTTTCGCCACATTGGGTAACTCGACAAATCCGAGTCGCATGACGATTGTCGACAGTGGTTAGGCCACAAGGGATGCTTATGCGCTCCATGTCGATTAAGTCAACATGTGCTCGTACCAATCGAACTTGCCAAACAAATCAATTGGCCTATTGTGTGTTTACCATGTATGGACATCACCACTTGAATCTAAGGTACCACTTACAAATGTAAAAGTCCGTTTCAACCATGGTACCACGATCCGCTAAGACTCATGAACCGGACATGGTGGTATGAGACACCATGGTCAAGCTGTCGGCTTATGCTGGGGTAACAAGGCTCCCCGTAGTGATCAGTGAGCAACCCAAACTTGTGAGTTGGGCATGGTGGTATGGGACACCGTGTTCGAGCTGTTGGCCTACGTAAGGTGATGAGCCTTCCCGTAGGGACAGCGAGTATAAATTTTGAATTTGCCCATTGACTGTTATTTCATTAGGGGTGATGTCCTACAACTTACCTATCGTATTTGTTTAACTAGGATTGACGACCCTAGATGGATCATTCGTTTGGGATAATGATATAAAGGGAGGTACCTTAGCTTCTCGAACCTATTGTATGAATAAGTTTAATTAAGTATTTGGCTAACATGACCATGCACCACATTGCATGTGCTTTGGTGAGTAAATTGCACTTTAAGGAGTTTGTCATGGGCGAACTTGGTTGTCGGAATCGCTTGTGAGGGAGCTTTGTACGAGGGCATGCATCATAATTGCACTCCATCCCTGCATTAACAAGAGTAGTTAGGAAGTGATTGTTGTATTGCTTTATCATTACTGCTTGATTAACTTGATAAGATGTTATTCTCTGCCTTATAATACCACTGAGTTGATCACTCACTCCCACCCTAGGACAGTGTTTTAAAACATCAACTAGACTATAGTTTAGATGCAGGTGACGATGTAGTTTATGCAACAGAGCTGGACTTCATGGAAGAGGAGGAGGAATTCTCCTATGTTCAGCTATCAAGCGGGTCTATGTAGACCTTGTACTGATATGACAGGATTACAGGGTCTCATGGATTAGTTGGACACCTACATTTTGACATTTTGTATATTTTGAAACAAAACATGTATATATTCAGCCCAGTAACATACTCATACTCTGGAGGCTGTGAAACACGTACATATGTTAATATATTTGTTTCAGTCTTCTGTTTGCTTAATTACATTATCTCTGGAGTATGATATGTTGATTTAGTATAATCTCACTCATGTTTAATACCTTGATATGGACAACATTTAAACATCATTATCCATGTTGCATAAGTGATGCGCTGGATCTCGGGAGTTGAGCTTTGCTCAACCCTCGAAATTCGGGGCGTTACATATTCCAATTTGTTGCTGGATTCAATACATAACTAACAAGAATTTAAAGAAAGGTTTCATACTCAATTCTTTTCTAAAAATAGAGACATCACTATGGCCGATCTCGCACGATTCCAGCAGTTTCCCGGTGAATCCTGTCAAAGCTATATCATGCGATTTAAGTGGGCAGAGAGTTAATGTAAGATGGTCATGACCAAAGTCGAATTTATGCAACTTGCATAAGATGGTTTGGAATACAAACTCCGTAAAAAGTTCGTAAACACGGAGTTTGCTAATTTATACAACCTGACTAAGAAGGTCTCTCGATATGAAGAATTACTTCAAGAAGGGGCTAGGCAAGCAAAGTCGTCAATTGGAACATATTACCATGATCCTAATTACAAAACCACTAGTCTGCTCAGCGTTAGTAAAGGCAGAGTTAGTTGCCCCAATGACCCAAACGACTCAAAAAGTATACACCTTTGATATTACTCGAGTCAAGGAAATTTTTGACTTCATGTTAGAAACAAAGTTCATCGAAGTTCCTATTAATCACAAGATGCCTTCAACTGAAGAAATCAAGAAGGTTGACTATTATAAATGACATAGATCTCGTTCCCATTCCACTAGCAAATGCGTTATTTTCAAGAATCTAATCCAGGAATACATCAACCACATATTGTTAAATTTTTTTGAAAAAAAAGAAAAGAAAAGGAAGCCATGCTAATTAATACAGATCCATTCCCGACCAACATGGAGATAAATACGATTAAAGCTGACTTGAGGGATCGACCTCGATCGAAAATAAAACTCAGTTTAGGAAGTCTACGCAGAACGAGAGGTCGATCCACCCCCAAACAGTAGTGGACACCTTAGTATCGGGACACATACGGGCATAAGAACCATCGTTTATGCAACCATTGTGCCCAAGAGATCCCTTTACGTCTTAAAGACCGTCCAAAAAATCACAACTGTGGCAATAGCTGAGAACACCAGCGGACAGAGCAGTTAATGTCTAATTGTCAACCACATTAGAGATTGCACTAAGCTAGAATGGTCAAACCACACGTTACATGAGAAGGGGTATGGAAGCGGCATACGCATCCAAAATTCCCCATTGTATTGAAAAATCTAGCAAGAACTCAAAAACGCGATTGGCAGAGAAATAGGGACGCAATGAGAAGGGGAAAGGAAGAGAACGAAGATATTCTTCGACCGAAACCCAAGCTACCGCATCTATTTTGGCAAGTTCCTCTGTCAGAGGAACAGATAGCAGTAAATGCGGTTGAGCAATTGATTTATCTGTCAATCAGGAGAGCAAAACTATTCTAAAAAATGCCGAAGCATCAGGCAAATTTAAAGAAGACAATATCGACAACTTGTCGGATTATTTTAGTGAATATTTCTTCCTAACAGAAGAATGGTTGCCTAGTGAATTCACAACTACTGTGAACAGGCCAAGGGATGTAATTACCAATTCGCTAATTGGCCCCATGAAGAACAGAACCCCTAGTCAGACTAATGAGATCGAGTCTGATACATTAGGGGGGCAAGGTTTCGGTAGTAGTATTGTGTTTGGTTCACTATCACCGACAGTATTTCATTGTAATATGGTGCTTACTATGTCGTCTAACTTTTAGGCAAGAGCTACTCAACCAAACACAACACCTGGCGATGTGGAAGAACACGTTTTCCCAGTTGCTATTCAGCATGCTTTTTTCCCTTATGACGAACAAAAATAATGCAAGGTATTACACACTAACACAGTCACCGTAGCAACCGATGGGGCTACTGATATAGTAATTATCAATAGACCCACTACTGATACGATGCAACACCTTAATTCGTTATATATTTTAGCTTATTTAGACAGATGTCATGTAACTAGAATTTTAGTGGACAATGGAGTTGCAATGAACTTATTGCCAAAGAATGATGGTCAAATTGGGGAAGACCGTAGCTGATTTAATCCCTTCCAAAGTAACCGTTGGTAATTTTTTCGGCCACGTTAGCAACAAGCATGGTGTTCTGCCGGTCGATCTTACAGCAAACACTAAGTCTATTTTGGCCCCATTCTTTGTAGTTGACACTTCATCAAGTTACAATGCCCTGTTAGGGAGAGATTAGATTCATTCTTTTGCATGCATTCCCTCTTATCTTCACAACTTTAACATCTTTTGGAATCAGAACAGGGTCAAGCTCGTATTGGACGATAATAAGCCCTTTTTAGCAACATCAAACGCCAATGACGCTTATTACTATGGCAAAGAAATAGGGCCCATCAGGTTCACTGGAAGGAATAACTATAGACAGTCGATGGGTATTTCAGTAAAGAAGAACCTAGTCGGCTTGGTTCAAGCTATAACCATCCAGGAAGACAAAACCCAGATGAAGTGTTTAACCCTCTATTGACCTGCTGCAAGTTACATTATTGAAGAGTTACCATGATCGTGACAGCTGAAGGTGTGGTGTGCCTGGCTGATTTCGCGACCAGAGTAAAGAGGCTCAATGAGAGCCTGGAAGGAAGTGATGAGGGAATTTTTATGAATTTGGCCGAATTTGATAGATCGACCGAAGAAGATAGTTTTGAAATAAAAGATTTACTAGAGGAAGTAGAAGAACGTTGACTGCGGGTCCAAGACCCATTGGATGAAATAAATCTAGGGACGAATCAGGATCTGAGGCCCACATTTATAAGCAACCTGTTACGACCGCACGAGCGGGACAATATAATAAAATTGTTACAATAATTCGCAAACTATTTTGCATGGGACTATCACGACATACCAGGATTAGACAGATCTTTTGTTGAGCACAGGTTACTGACTAAAGAAGGATATCAGCCGCATAAATAGCCCCTAAGGAGGATGACGACCGAAGTCACTCTCAGAGTTTTTTTTATATATAAAAAGAAATCGAATGACTTTTGAAAGTCGAGTTTATCCGACCGATCAAATATGTAGAATGGATGTCAAATGTGGTCCCAGTAATGAATAAGACCGGTAAGATAAGGGTGTGTGTAGATTTTAACGATTTAAAATCTAGCTACTCCCAAAGACGAATATCATATGCCTATGGCCGACCGGTTAGTTGATCGAGCTATTGGGCACGAGATTGTGTCATTCTTGGACGGGCATTCTGGGTATAATCACACACACACACACACACACACACACACACACACACACACATATATATATATATATATATAGCCTTGAATGATGTGCCAAAATAAACATTTAGGTGCTCGGGACACTTGGGTACTTATTGCTGGGTAGTGATGCCTTTCGGCATGAAAAACACTGGAGCAATATATCAAAGGGCGATAAACGCCATCTTTCATGATATGATTGGCCAATTTATGGAAGTCTACATTGACAACGTGGTAGTTAAGTCGGTCAATACGAAAGATCATTTGGCCCATTTGCGTAAATCCTTCGAGCGAATGTGGGCCCATAAATTGAAAGTGAATCCAATGAAATGTGCCTTTGGAGTGTCAGCCGTAATTTTCTAGGATTCCTCGTATATCAGAGAGGAATCGAAATCAATTAAAATAAAGCTCAGATCGTGATCAATGCACAGCCACCAAGGAATAAGGCCGAGTTATAGAAGTTTTTAGGCCATCTTAATTTCTTGTGACGACTCATATCTAACTATACTGATAGACTAAAGTCTTCTTTCCATTATTAAAATTAAAACATGGGGCCAAATTTTTATGGAAGAAGAACATCAGCTGACTTTTGACCGGATTAAGGAGTATTTGACAAAGTCGCCCGTGTTAATGCCTCCTATCATAGGTCGGCCGCTTAGGCTATATATAATTGCATCTACAAGGTCGATCGGAGCCCTCCTAGCACAAGAATATGATTCGCGGAAAGAGAGAACAATCTACAATCTAAGCTGAGTGTTACTCGATGCAGAGACTTGATATTTGGCCATAGAAAAGTTATGTTTGTCTTTATACTTCGTAGCTACTAAGTTAAGACATTATTTGTTAGCCAAAAGGGTTAATGTAATTTCAGTCACTGATCTAATGAAATATATGTTAAATTGGCCTATTTTAAGTGGCCGAATTGGTAAATGGGTGTTGGCACTATCTGAATTTGATTTGCATTATATACCATGAAAAGCGGTGAAGGGTAGGGCCATAGCAGAATCCTTGGCCAGCCATCCGTCAGACTTAGAGGACCATATTCCTCTTGGTATTATGGATGTATGTGTTGTGCAAATTGAGCCTTGGAAATTAATCTTCGATGGATCCAGAACCCACGAGACATCTGGGGCTAGTATAGTGTTAATTGCTCCCAATGGGAATCGACAAGAATTCACACTTTAGTTAGAGTTTGAGTGCACTAACAATCAGGCCGAATACGAGGCTATGATTATCGGCCAAGAGATACTGTTAGAATTGCGAGTGAAGGATGTGATGATCATCAGGGATTCTCAACTAGTCATAAAATAGATGGCCGGTTTGTTCAAGTGCACTAGTTCATCTTTATTACCATATTACGCGGTGTCCATTCAACTAATAGAGCAATTCGATGGCGTTCAATTAAGTCACGTTACTCAAAATTACAATATAGATGCCAATGAAATTGCACAATTGGCAACAGGATTGGAAATATGGAAGGGTCGGCCGATCGGTCGATCACAGTTCAAAAACGATCGTTGCCTTCGATCTTCCAAAGGAAAAGCATAACAGAGGTCAGTTTAATTAATACGAAAGAAAATGATTGGAGAGACCCTCTTATGCATTACTGGCAAAGTCCTCAAAGCATGACAGACAGAAACACAAGAAGATCGGTTATAAATTATGTCATGATCGACAATGAACTATATCGTAAAGAGGTCGATGGAGTTCTGCTTCGATGCTTGTCAAACAATGACTATCATGGAAGGGGTCCATGAAGGTGTTTATGGGGCCCACCAAACAAGAAGGAATTAGTGGATGTGCTCCACAATGATGATAAAACAATGAGCAAAGATACGTTAGGCACGTATTCTCGAAGAGACAACTTAATACATTCATATATGCCTAGATCTTTCCATAAATCTCCATGTTGAAGCGAGATTCGTGCAAACCAATCTTCCCACTCCGGAAGAGGTTTTAGCCATAATCTTGGTGTTTTTAACGCATTGGCCGCATCAGGGATGATTCCAGACTGAATCAAGATATTGTTGCCCGGATAGATAGGAAATAAGGGATCTAAAGGCAACAATTCATCAGTGGGAACTTTAGGCGAGAATGTTGGACCTAAACAGAAAGCTTCTCTGCCCATACGAGATTTAAATATAGTTTCTTTTGTGCAATAGTCGGTAAACAGATCCATTACAACCATTATATCTCATTGATCGAATGTAAGAGCAGACGATGAAGAAGTCATTGTGGAAAGTTGAGAAATAGCAGAAGTTTGAGAAATAAAGAATTGTGAAAGGAGAAGGATTCTAGGGGCGTGAGGAGAATGGAGCGCGACATATAAGCAATATCGGACGAATGCATTTATTGCTGAAATCATATCTATTTCGGCTAAATAGGTCTTTGAGACACATGTCAACCCAAGAGCTATTTGGTACTCCGAATCGACAAGACCGAAGACGGTTGTAATGATCGAAGGTGGTTCGCATTCCGACAATACGTGTGAATATTTTAAAAAGCATTTATATCACTACAAACATCGCTATCACTTTCTTTGAAAGGACATCGATGAGGGGGGCAATGTTTATACCATATTCAGTCGAGTTCTGTTTTAACCAATCAGGACTGATTAAGTGTAACCCTGTACGGAACGCGTGCAACAATTTTATAAAGATATGTACAATCATGAGGCCATAACGTATCAATTGTGTTATTCCGGTTAGGAGTCACGTAACTAAGTTTAAATGATCGCACATTAAATGATTAACAGTAGAAATAATGAGAGCAATTGTAAGTGGCCGAAGAATAATTCAAAGGAGCAAGAACGTGAGAAGTATATGGAAGCAGAGCGAGGGTAGAAGCGGTTATGATAACCATCAGATCGTAGGAATGATTTAGAATGTCTAGATTGAAGTTATAAATATAAGAGGATTTCAGCACAAAAAGTCGTCTCACACCAATCCAAACAAATCAACAAATTAATTATCTTCAATTTTCTTTCAATTATCCTATCAAATTTACATTTCGTAGTGTAATCACAGCTTTTATCAAGTAATTCCTTTCCTTTAGAGGAATCATTTACTTATCATATTTACTTGATTTCTTTAGCATAATTCGTAATATAAACACAGTAGTCAATCACTATAGTTGTAATATAAGCACTCTTTATCAGTCAATTTCAGTTTCTCTTTTTACATTCCACTCTTCATGCATTAAGAAATTCCTTTCGTACAGAAGGCAAGGAGAAACCCACCATCAGAGGATGAAGCCCACCCTCTGACTATCACCTGATCCATTTACACTTTGAGTGAGTGGCTAAATATGCGACCAATCTCCTCAGATCCCAGTCATACTCTGTGTCTGCCTATTTTGGCGGCTAGGGTCACTGTTGTTCGGTTTGAATTGGAAACGCAATCCCAATTTTAGCACGCCAACACACCCATTACTCGTGTTGGAGAAAGGATCATCAAATCAGCGGTGAAAAATTAGGTCGACCATAGTTGTAATTCTCGAGATTACTACCTCGTTCATTAATACACTACTCCATGAAGCACCCTGCTGCACTCAGTCAGGTTGGTGATCCCGTTGTAGTAGTAAATATCACTCATTTCCACAAATCTATCGTCCATCAAATTTTTGTTCATTCAACCATACAATTGTTGTACCTTTTAATGTCTTTGATTTTCAAGGTAAAAATAACAATAATTGGAAAAAGAACCCCAATCTCCACAAGTCACTTGATAGTGCACCCAACAGTTGGCTATATAGATGATCGGTCGAGCCGTGACCGAGCACCACTCTATCTCGACGTCAAGCGTTGGTGGTCGTGGTTTGAATCAGACCCAATCAATTTTAGCATGCACACAATCCTCACATGTGTCTTTGTGTGGCCAAATTTGATACCAAAACCTTGCTTGGAAGGGGCCCAAAGTGTTTGGTCATATATGAAGAAATGGAATCCATATCCTCTGATTGCCACAAGCAGGAAAATTTTGTTTTCCTGCATCATGATGTTGGAATATTTGGTTGAATCAAATAGACTATTTAAAAATAGAAAACAATAAGAAATTAAAAGAAATAAGAAATTAAAAGAAATGAGTTAGAAGACTTGTACAGTTGAGTCGAGGTGTGACGTGAGTCACTCAGCTTGAAATTGAACTTGCTCCCCTTCGACAGCTCCAAGTGTAACAGATTTTCAAAGCAACTGACCTCTAGAATATAACGACTATGACCCGCTCTCAGCATTACACTCATTGTACACGGGTTAGAACTACCGGGAGTTTACATCCAAAATGCTGTGTTAACTTAAGAATGAATTCAACAACCAAAACTAGTAAATCAGAAAAGGCACGAAACAGCTTTCATTATAACAAATATTTTTTTTTGGTCCGAACGTTGTCAACACTTTTACGTTGAATGGAACCAGATTCTTGCATCATATTTTCCTGTATTCTGATTGGTCCATGTCATCACTGCTGCATTAAATGCAGTTTTCGATGAATTGGCCCCATCAAGATTACAACGAGCAGGAATTTCTTGCCTGTGGCAGGCATATGTCCCGGAATCCAAAAAATGGGTAGGTGAGGGACCTTATCGGTGCGCTCAACTCTTATCATCTTTTTCATTTTTTTAAATAGAAGAACCAGATTCTCAAATATCAGCCAATATGTGTTAGGTAACAAATACCTATCTGTTCACGTATTGACGTCATAGTTGGATCATTTTATCTTAGACATGATTATAAGAGCTTATCCAATGGTCCTAATTCGTTATATTTTCAGAACTATCTGTCTTTGTCGCACTATCTCCCATTAATCGTATACTAATTATTTCTGGTTTATTGGGTAAGCTACTCATAATTACTTGGGAACAGGGCTGAACCGTACGTTCCCACCTCTACCTATTTTCGTGGCCCACTCACTGTGACTCTTTGACCATGATCAGACGGTGGTGAATACTGTATATTACTGAGAATCTCAAAGGTACAGTCGTATGCACGAAGATCGGCCTTCTTTCTTCGTATATATTAGTGAGGATTGACTTAAAAAACGGATTGAGTCTTGCATTAGTTTTACACCGTTTAAAAAATAGTTGTGACGCGCCTTCCTCGCATGTGACATTGCTGTACAACTATTCAAAACCATGCAAACTACGGGTCCCATTTTGTGTATTGACCTTCGCTGATCAAGCAATCCTAGCCGTGTCCCGATCCATAATATTTCAAAAATTGTCCTTATGGACCATTATATACAATCAGAGCCATTGATCTTATAGTCCATGCTACGGATGTATGGTTTGTTAAGGTCTGTCAGTTTAATATTTCCTAACCCTTTTATCTGTTGACCACGATTAGATGATGATGATGATAATAATAATAATAATACAACAAAAACATAAATTATTCGATGGATAAGATTATAACGTAGAATATTTTTGGGTTGTGTCGGACATGAAGTGCGTCCCTTAAAACCATCGATCTAGAGACACATGGCCCACTTGCACCCAACGGACATACACTTTCATGATGAGCTGGGCCTAACCAAAACCTCGCCCTTGGCACCCTTAATTTTAACACCATTTGAAAACGGTGATGACTATTTAACCGTATCATCATATATATGGCTGAGTTATTCAGACATTCAAACCGTCCAAATTGCTAATTCAAATGTGGCTACACCGTAACCAAAGAATTATACTTGGAAGATAATATAACTCTATGACCTTCTTGAAATTACACATGATGGAGATGTGCATAGAAGTTTAGTGAAGTTATAGGATGATAGATATGTCTAATAGAGGGGTGATTAAGACAGAATAAAATTTTTGTATTTTGAATACAATTGTCTACCTAAACAAATATGTAAATTAAAATTAAACTAAGACAATTAACTCTAAAGTTTTCAAACCAATAGATCGGGTCCAATCATATATACTACAAAAGATGTGGCAATTAAACAACTAGTATATAAACATGAGAGTATACATGTACGTATGAGATGTGCTACCTATCAACTCCTAGCATTCATCTATTCATGCAAATATATAATTAAACATTCGATCACATATGCATAATTAAATAAGTGCTCAAAGACAATTTCAAACACAAATATGCATAGTGGTTCTATTTCCCTGCTCCAATCTCGAATGATACACTCAACCAATGAGTATACAGGATTTTACTATCAAAGGTTTTAAATTAGGTTCACCTCTAACCTTACAATCCTACACAAGACCAACTCCCACAAGATATTTTACGTGGCTTTGTATAAGCTCACCACAAACCTCAGTCCTACACAAAAACTTACTTACGTACGCTCCTGTCAGAGGCTCCTACAAGAGACTTTAATTGGTTTTCTATCGGCTAACTAATAACCCTGGTCCTAATCCAAAGACTTACGTTTACTCCCGTCGGAGGCTCCCACAATAACTAACACATAGGCACCCGTGTCCGGTGAATTCGGCCCTACAAAAGATCCTAAGTCATATACAAGAACCTATCGAATTTGAATTACAAACTCTTATCCTCAATCCTACACAATATAAGAGAGTATGGACTCACTAAATGACACTTATTGAATTAAGCTCCATTGACGCACCATTATGGATTGCTTGAACGATGTTCTTTCGTGCTTCAATCAGATCCTCATTGCTCCCCCGATCATGATGATGATGCTTTGTCAAGGCTTCAAATTCAAAATTAAACACCTTGCATGTAGTGCTCCTTTGATGTGACCATGGTAATAGGAGAATGGATAAAATCTCTTTCAACTAATGAAAAGTTGTAATGCCTATAAGATTTACGTATATGGGTGTTCTAGAGAGTTTAGACATTGTTTTAAATATTGGTTTAAATCTAATCTCTAGAACAAGGTAAAGGCCAATTTTATCTTCATCAATGAGGATGAAATCCTCTTTTAAGTGATAAATCATAAGGAAAATAACTTAGATCTCAAGAAGTAAGAGGCTTGGGATGAGGATATGATCATGAAATCACCTAAGCTTCTATTGCACCAAAACCCTATCAAAATGCACAAGAATCAAATATCATTTATAAAAAGTTCGAGCTCCAACAGTAAAAATAAAAAATAAAAACCGAGCAAATTACCGCTCTGTCGATGGCATCGAGAAAATCGAATTTACAGTTGAATTATTCATGGACAGTTTTCACAGTGCTATCTGATACCATCGAGTGGACTTCAATGGGACCCTTTGATGGGTCATTGATGCCATCGAGTAGCTCAGATAAAAGATTATTATGCAGGATGGATATAAGTTATCTACTTGATTCCATCGAGGGGCTCTTCACTATCATCAAAGATCCCTCAAGGACTGCTTAATGATATTGAGCATCACTTGAAAGTTTGATGTTTTGGGTATATGACTATACAACAACTTTGCACATCTTGTAGCTTTACTTATTATATTCTAATTAAGCTTTTAAAGTTAAAAGATTATCAACACGATTTACTTATAAGGCTAAGGATCATTTAGAGGTTGAAGGGGTTGTTTTGGGTAAAGGGTTATGGTCACCAAGGAACCACATTTATCTGCTCTTTTCTACTTGATGCTCATGTCCTCATGTGTTTTCGGTCTTCAGCTACGAAGGGCTTTACGGACTACATGACATATAGACTCGTGTGATTGACAAACAAGATTCACAAATTAGTGCATTAATACTTTTTTTACCCGAGATTTAAACCACTTGCTATTTACTTTTAATCATCCATTTGATAGACAATGAATGGGTAGGATTTCTTGATCAGTGTGAATTTAAAAACACGATCCATCCGCAATGTGGCTCACAACTTTATTGGTTTAGAAAGTTTTACATCAGTGCCACGTGCAAGGAGAATGAACCACCGACATGCTCAAAATGGTGCTAAACTAACTAGGGAATCTAACCCTTGATTCAATCCAAGGGACGCGATATGGCAGGTGAACCCGGTACCAGCCAGCTAGACAGTGTAAAACTTCTATGGGCCCCACCATGATGTATATGTTTTATACATGCCATCCATCCATTTTTGTAGCTCATTTTAGTACATGAGCCCAAAAATAGGCTAATGCAAATCTAGTGGGTGAATCCATGAAACTTCCTTGGACTCCTCACATAGATACCTCGAATCCACGAGGAGAGATAGAAAATAGAAAATAATTCTAATAAAATTCATAATAATTTGATTGATAATTGTCTTAATATATGCCCATGTTACACCATTAATATAGGGAAAAAAATCGTAATTACCAAAAATAACAAAATTCTAACTCTAATAAAAATCTTAATTTTAGTAAAGCTCTTCTAAAACCTAGTTTCTAAAAATAAAAAATTCCAAATAAAATTTTTCTAGAAGAGTCCTATCATGATTAAAATTTATTTCTAAAAAGAATAAAATCTAAAACTCAAAAATAAGAAAATATTACAAAAATCGAAATTACTAAAAATAGTGTTTTTTTTCTTAATTTTTTGTTTCTGAGCAGGAAGTCTTCGTTTTCTGGTGAAACGAACACATACGACTCACTAATTGGGTTGTTTCACCTCGGATGGTCCGTTTCAGTAAAGTTTGATAGGCTATGTGCTCCTTAACGATACCTGTATCAAAAGTTATGATCAATTTATGAACCTTCTTTTAGTCTAACCGTGCTAGGAATGTATCGGTGTCACGTCCTATACCAGACCCCCCCCCCCCCCCCCCACGTGGAAAAAATCTCATCCTCGAGTTATACAAATGACTTCACACATGATACTCAAACAATTTATGACACTAATGTCTATCAACATTTCCCTTGTATTTTGCATTAGGCTCTTGAATTGACACAATACATGTCATGCTCTCCTTGACTTGACTAGTATGTATCATTTCCTTCACTTGTGCCTATAAGATCTCACATTCTTTCTAATAATTTGGGCAATTAGGCAAACTTTTCCCTAAAACAAGACCAATGTTGTTTTGTATATCTCATATGGGAGGCAATTTATTAAAGAGTTCATTGAACACAATCATCTTAAACTCCTTCAACACTGGTTTTAAATCCTTTGGGATTTTCACGATCTCTATATATTTTTTATTTTCAACTAATGCATCTACATCTCATCTTTCCTCTGATTGTTTAACAAAATCTTGTTTGGTTATGAGAGACTGTCCCTCCACTTTAGAAGTCTTGAATTGCTTCTCCGTTTCCATAGGGGTCACATGTTTGCTACTGATGAATCTCGTAGCTTGTCGCAAATCCGTTTCAATGAGGTCATCTCTCACTGACGAATAATGAGATTTCTCTGCATCACCCTTTACTGATCAACTCTCCTGCCAATAATTTTATTTTTTAAGAATAATACCTGATCGTAATCTCGAAGGAGGAATCGCATGCACAACAACTGCTTCATTCGTGACCACATGCGAATGGTCACATTCATCCGTCTCAACCGCTCGAGTTGAAGTTGTTCCCACCAAGCTGAAGCTCTACCCTTCAACTCAAAAGGCACAAGTTTAACTTCTTCTCTTCCACGACGTCCATGCAGTCGAAGAAACATTCAACTTTAAGCAACCAATCGAGGAAGTCCTTAAAGTGGAGTTGGCTGTTGAAATTAGGAAAACAACTTTCATCTTCAATTCTTGATATGTTAGATCTATTTGATCAATGCCTCCTCCAAGTGTTGTGGAATCATGTCGATAGATCCCACCTTCTCAAGAGTGTTCCTATGGTTTACTGTTGGCACCATCCTGTGATAAATGCTATTACGAGTTCTAGTGCCTACTAGGGGTGGATCACCACCATGAACATGGAGTTACCATATGGCCTCCATCAAGTGATTGATGGCAGCCTGTATCCCTTACATGACTTGTCGATTCTGTCACTGTGTTTCTTCGAAAGTTGTTGCTGTTAAAGGTAAATTCCCTGGAGCACCGTCCATGGGATTGTTGTCTGACCCGTCATTAGAAGCCATCGATCCGATGAGAAAGCCTCGTTCTGATACTAAACTGATGCAGGGGAGGAGGTGTAGAGGTCGAGCACTATTTTCCTTAGAGGGATAACTGTTCCAAATCCACGGAACTTCTCTGAACTCCTCACAGAAATACCTTGAATCCACAAGGAGAGATAAAAAATAGAAAATAATTCTAATAAAATTCGTAATAATTTGATTGATAATTGTCTTAATGTGTGTCCCTGTTACACCATTAACACAAAAAAAAAAAAAACCAAAATTCATAATTACCAAAAATAGCAAAATTCTAACTCTAATAAAAATCCTATTTCTAATAAAACTCTTCTTAAACCTAATTTCTAAAAATAAAAATTCCAAATAAAATTTTGTTACAAGAGTCCTATCACGATTAAAAGTTATTTCTAAAAATAAGAAAATCTAAAAATCTAAAATTAAGAAAATATTACAAAAATCAGAATTACTAAAAATAGTAATTTTTCTTAAATTTTTGTTTTTGAGTTAAAAGCACGCTTTTTCTAGTGAAAAGGACAAATGTGACCCAACATGTGAGACTTTTCACCTCGGATGACTCATTTCAGTAAAGATTGATAGTATACGTGCCCTATAACGATACTTAGATCAAAAGTTATGATCAATTTACGGACCTTCTTTTGGTCCAACCATGCTAGGAATGTATCGGTACCACGTCCTATATCAGACCCCTCCACTTGGAAAAACCTCATCCTCGAGTTATATAAATGACTTCGCACATGATACTTAAACAATTTATGACACCAATGTCTATTAGCATTTCCCTTATACTTTGCATTAAGTTCTTAAGTTGTCACAATACATGTACTCGTGCTCTCTTTGACTTGACTAGTATGTATCAGTTCCTTTACTTATGCCTCCAAGATGTCACATTCTTTCTAATAATGTGGGAAATTAGGCAGACTTGCCATTGAGACAAGACCAATGTAGTTTTGTATATCTCTTATGGGGGGCAATTTATTAGGGAGTTCACCGAGCACAATCGCTTGAACTCCTGTAACACTTGTTTTAAATCCTTTAGGATTTTCACAGTCTCTATATATTTTTTATTTTCAACTACTGCATCCACATCTCTTTCCTTAGATTGTTTAACAAAATCTTATTTGATTATGAGAGATTGTCCCTCTACTTTAGAAGTCTTGAGTTAGTTCTCCGTTCCCATACGGGCATGTTCACCACTAATGATTCTTGTGGCTTATTGCGACTCCGTTTCGACGAGGTCATCTTTCAATGATAAATAATGAGATTTCTCTACATTACCCTTTACTGATCGACTATCTTACCAACAATTTTGATTTTGTTGGAATAATACATGATCGTATTCTTGAGGGAAGAATTGCACGCATAACAACTGCTTCATCCGCAACCACGTGCGAATTGGTGCCTTCATCTGTCTCGTCCTCTCAAGTTGAAGTTATTCCCACCAAGTTGAAGCTCAGCCCTTCAACTTATAAGATACAATTTTAACTTTATTCTCTTATACGATGTCTATGTAGTCGATGAAATGTTCAACTTCAAGCAACCAATCAAGGAACTCCTTGAAGTGGAGTTGGTCGTTGAAACTAGGAAGATCGACTTTCATCTTTAATTCTTGATCCGTTCGATCTATCCAATCAACGCTTCATCTAGGATGTTGTGGAATGTGTCGCTAGATCCCACCTTCTCAAGAGTGATCCTATGGTTCACAGCTGGCATCGTCCTGCGATTAATGTGATTACGAGTTCTAGTGCCAACTAGGGGTAGATCACCCCCAAGAACATGGAGTTGCCCTATGTCCTCCATCAAGCAATCGTTGGCAGCCTACATCCCTTGTATGACTTGTTGATTCTCTCATTGTGCTACTTCGAAAGCTTCTGCCGTTAAAGGTAAATTCCCTGGAGTACGTTGCATGGGATTGTTGTCTGACCCATCGTTAGAAGTCATCGATCCGAGGATAAAGCCTCGCTCTGATACCAAACTGATAGAGGGGAGGACGTGTAGAGGTCGAGCATCGTCTTCCCTAGAGGGATTACTGCTCCAAATCCACGGAACTTCTCTGGACTCCTTACAGAGTTACCTCGAATCTACGAGGAGAGAGAGAAAATAGAAAGTAATTCTAATAAAATTTATAATAATTTGATTGATAATTATCTAATGTGTGTCCCTATTACACCATTAATAATAACAATAATAAATTCATAATTACCAAAAATAGCAAAATTCTAACTCTAATAAAAATCTTAATTCTAATATAACTCTTTTAAAACCTAATTTCTAAAAATAAAAATTCCAAAAAACCTTTTGTTAGAAGAGTCCTATCATCATTAAAAGTTATTTTTAAAAAGAAGAAAATCTAAAACTCTAAAAATAAGAAAATATTACAAAAATAGGAATTACTAAAAATAGTAATTTTTTAAAATTTTCATTTTTTATCTGAAAGCGCACATTTTCTAGTGAAACAGATAGATGTGACACATAACGTGGGTTGTTTCACCTTTGATGGCTCGTTTCAGTAACGGTTGATAGGTTATGCACCCCGTAACGATACCCAGATCAAAAGTTATGATCAATTTACGGACCTTCTTTTGGTCTAAACTTGCTAGGAATGTATCAGTGTCATATCCTACAACAAATATGTTTTACGTTTACGAAAGAAGTATGCTTTATGACTTGTCAGGCATACAGATCCTATCATATCAGAAATTTGAGTAAACTCTAGTTCTATATTTATCAACATATATTCATATATATGTTTATGAGTGTGTGCGGTGTGTGTCTATATATATATATATATATATATATATATATATATATTATATAATATATATATATATATATATAGATACATATTTATAAAGGAATGCTCACCTGTGCCCTAGTTCTCATTAGTTCTCGTGAGAACTTCTTCAGAATTCATCTCCCGTTATATGAGCCCAAAATTTGAACAGTCCATGATGAAACACCTCGTGAAACCCCCAAGACCCAACTTTTACCTTTGTCAAAAACTTTTATGGGCAATGGCAAAAGAGAGAAGCAAATCAAGTGAGGAAATTGTTTCCTTTTGCTATGGCCCATCAAAGTTTTGGATCAAGGTGAAAGTTAGCCGCGGAGATTTTATGGGGAGCTGCATCACATGAACGGTTCATATTTTGGACTCATATCACTAGAGATGAGTTCTGAAAAAGTTCTCATGAGTTCTCATGAGAAGGAGGTGAGTTGCCCTTGTCTCGAATAGTATCGTCGGTCGTCTACCAGTAAGGCCCCTTCTCCATGAGGGGCCAACACTCTTGGGAAGATCGAGTGAGAACCACCATCTCAACAGAATCCCACCGCCTTGCAGAACCAAAGAGAGGTAGTTTGGGGCACAGAGAAAAGGGGCAACAATGGACCGAAATCCCTAGAAGACATCCTCAGAGGGCTTCCAATTTCAGCCTATTCATCAGGAATTTGCCTTTCGATTACACAACAAATGACGTTCTAAAGATTTTTGGAAGATATGGGAAGGTAATCGACATTTTCATCCCTTTCATTCCATGCTTGAAAAGGCCGAGAGGGTATGGATTTGTCTGCTTCCTATATGAAGACGATGTACAAATGGTGAGAGAGGTGCTCGATGGTAAGCATATAGACAGGAGAATAGTGGCAGTGAAGGATGCTAGGAGAAAACCAAGCAGTCACCAGAAATCAAAGACCAAGCTCAAGGGTCCAATTTCTTACGAATTTGGTAGTCTTAGGGAGCTTCAGCCAAAACCAAAACTGTGAGACCCATATCCTAGCCCGTACCGTTCCGTAGGCTTTTACGGTCCTCCTGATCAAATTCTCTGCGATCTATTATCGGTGTTTGGGTGCGATCCTGAGTCGTGTCCCGTATATTTGAGTCAGCTTGACCTGAGACTTGTACCAATGTGATCGCGCCATCGCCGCGATTCTGATGTCGTGTCTCGCACGCCGATGCGATACCAGGGCCAGAAGATGTAGGCTCGCGTTCAGTTCGAGGAAAACATCGCGCTTTGCCAAACCCAAGAGAAATATCTCATCAATCAATCCCATTAATCACCTTACATGTCAAGTACAACATCCTATCCCTAAGTACCAACACCCATCCCTAAAGTCAACTCTCTCCCTTACATGTCAAGTACACATCACTCCATCACTCACCATCCCTCTCTCCCATCACCTCTCTCTCTCTCTCTCTCATTCTCTCTCTTCATTTTTTTTCAAGCAACCCCCATGATAGGTGGACTTCCAAGCTTTCATGAGAGAAGCTAGGTGTGGCCCACTCCCTACCACCCAATCTCACCCTCCAAAACCAATCTCAACCGTTGAAATTGTACCTTTAGAGCTCTAACATGCATTGACGGAAGAAGGAAGAAGAGATCTAAAGTGGGTGATTTTGTTTGGATTTGATGATTTGAGGGCCCATATATGGTGGGACCCATCTTGATGTAAGCATTGTATAGGGAGGGCCATAGTGGCGGGGTCCCTCCCCTTCTCACGTTTCTAGCTCTCTTCTCTCTCTCTCTCTCTCTCTCTCTCTCTCTCTCTCTCTCTTTCCCTTTCGTGGCCCACCTTGATGTTAATCCACACCGTCCATCTGGACGGGTGGTGTAGGACCACCGTGATGTACCTATAGCCAAGCCGTCCATCCATTGCAGCGTGTGGGGCCCACCCCACATGTGTTGCACGTGTTGGATGGGACCCACCTCAATGTATTGATTCTTTATCCATTCCGTCCATCTGATTGGACGAACAACAAACAGCTGCTATATCAACGCAGCAAGTTCTGCTGGTTTGATCATGAGATATGTGTTATAATCCAAACCGTTCAGCATAAGTTTGCTGCAGTGAGACGTGATCCCCACAATGATGTATGCGTTATATACCCTCACCGTCCATCCATTTCATCCAGGTCCAGCGGACCCACCAGATGCATGCGTCTCATCCAGTCATCCAAATCAATGGGACGTTGTTGGAAGGTCAGCAGCTGTGGGACCCTCGTTGTACGTGTGCTCTCCCAGTCGTCCGTACCAGGGTAGCTTATGGAGCCCACCTTAACTCGATGTGTTATGACCCACACTGTCCATGCATGTGGGGTCCACCTGATGTATGGATCTTTTTCACACCAACCGTCTAACATCCAGGGCCTGGACGCTGGAATTCTTTCGTAAAAAAAAATATAAATATAATATTAATGGTAATAAATAAAGATATAATATAAATTATCGTTATAATATAATACAACATATTATAATATGGTGGGCCCTACATGGGACCCACCTAAGGGAGCTGACTGGCTGGCGTTCCTTACAACAACAATACAGCTGTTGTATTGACATCAGCAAGGGCCATGGGCCCACTGCTTATGACGTCAGCAAGTTCCGTGGAAACCCACCATGATGTATGTTTTGTAATCCACACCGTCCAGATTGTGTTGGACAGTGCTGGACAATGATTGGATGGTGCTGATTTACATAAACAATGTTTGGATGGTGCTGATTTACATGGGAAATGTTTGGATGGTGCTGATTTACCTGGGTAATGTTTTGATAATGCTGATCATCATTAGTGGGCTATGTGCCCCATGGAATGATAGTGTACGGTGATACACATGTTACACCTACAACCATTGAAATAATTTTTAGTGTGATCCAAGTCCACTTGAGGCCTATTGGTGCAGCCCATCCATGAGGCCCGCCATGATGTATATTTGAGGCCCATGTGATAGGGCCCACCTGACTTGTATTTTGAGGCCCATGTGATAGGGCTCACCTACCTTGTATTAAGACCCATATGATGGGGCCCACCTGCTTGAATCTGAGGCCCATGGGCAAGGCCCATTGCGATCTATTCGAGGCCTATGGGCAAGGCCCATTGTGATGTATTCGTGGCCTATGGGCAGGGCCCATTGTGATATGTATTAGGCCCATGACATGTGACCCATTTGATATATTTGAGACCCAGATATGTGGCCATTTGATGCATATGGGACCCATGTGTAGGGCCCACATGTTATATATTTGAGGGTCATGTGTAGGGCCCACCTGTTGTGTATATGAGGCCCATAAGTGAGGCCCATTGTGATGTGTTCAAGGCCCATGTGATGCGCGCCACCGTGACGCGGCCCATATTGATGTGTATGTAGACCTTGTATGCAACCCATTGTGATGTATATTAGGCCTTTGTGTGAGGCCATGGGCCCACTTATGTTTGGCTCTATATGGGCCACTCCTTGGGAGCGATGTTGGTTGAATGTCCACATGATGGGCAATGATGGTTAAATGTCCACATTGTGATGTTCCCTTAGGCCCTTTGTTAAGCCGAATGTCGAGGTCGAATATCGAGGCCGATTGTCGATTCCGATTGTCGAGGCCGATTCTGATTGTTGAGGCCGATTCCGATTGTTGAGACTAATTGTCGAGGCCGATTCTGGTCGTCGAGGCTAATTTCGATTATCGAGGTCAATTCCGATTGTCGAGGCCGATTGTATAGGCCGATTATCGATGTTGATTGTCGATATTGATTATGAGTACGTGACAGCATAACATCATGATACATGCCTATAGGCATCATCTGATTCCGATTATTGAGGCCGATTTTGATTATCGAGGCCGATTCCGATTATCGAGTCCGATTCCAATTACCGATTTCGATTACCAAGGCTGATTGTTGAGGCCGATTTTGATTGCTGATTCCGATTATCGAGGCTGATTGCTGAGGCCGATTCTGATTGCCGATTTCGATTATCGAGGCCGATTGCTAAGGCCGATTCTGATTGTCGAGGTCGATTTCAATTGTCAAGGCTGATTTCGATTCTCGAGGCCGATTCCGATTGTCAAGGCCAATTATCGATGCCGATTGTGTTAGTGCTATTATATGATACCTCTTTGATTGTCAAATTTTGTGTGTCAAAACCTTGGTATGTTCTATGTGTGTGTTCTATGTTTAAGACAACCATGGACTCTTCAAGCGGCTTCAAGATATAAAGAAGAAGATATAAGAAGAAGATATAAAGAAGAAGATACAAAGAAGTCACGACATTCTTTATTGGTTATTCAAGTTCAAGATAAATGTTGGTGTCAAGTGTTTGGACGACTCTGACTTCAGGTTCAAGTGGTTGGACGACTCGTACTTCAGGCTTTAAGTACTAAAAGATTTATCATTCGTTGAATGAAGTAGAGTTCAATGTCCATACTTCATTATTCAGGTTTGATAGACCATAGTCACTGACCTTAGGGTAGGTCACTTTGGATACATTATCCAAATGTATTTAAACATGTGTTTGAGCTGCTCTTAGACTAGTCCTGGTTCTGGTTCGACCAGTCCTAGCACTGGCTCGACCTGTCTAAGAATTTCCTAGACCAGTCTTGGAATTGTTCAAATTTATCGGATTTTCTGGTTCGCTCACGACCAGTCTTGAAGTCTGCACGACCGGTCGTGGAACGGCCTCGACTCGAAGCTCGACCAGTCGTGGAGCCTCGGCTCAAACTCCAGCGACTAAATTCACTGTTGCTCGACCAGTCGAGAAGGGGTCTCGACCGGTCGTGGAGGACCTTCGACCAGTCGTGGACTGCCTACGACCAGTCGTACATCGGTTTTCCTGAATCCGCGCAGAAATTCAAAAATCTGTTTCTTCTAAGACCAGTCGTGGGAACTTCTAGACCAGTCGAAGACGAATTTCTGTAACTATAAATAGCACACGAATTTCAGAGTTTATTCATTGAAAATTCTATAAAAGCAAGGTTCCACTCTGAGATAAGTCGTGTTTAAATTTAAGCTAATTTGCGCTTCATTCTAATTCCTTTTGTTAGCTTTTTATATTTGATTTTATTCTAAATTCCAATCCTATTTGAAAAGGGGAAATCGTGTATTCCTTCTTCTTGGAATTAAAATCAAATAGAGCTAGCCCTTTGAGATTTCATTTAAAATCAATTAGAACTTAGAACCTCAATAATTTGAGTATTGGACATTGAACTATCATCTCTACTCTGATCGGTTCTTCCGGGCTACTGCAAAAGGATAAGATCCAGGTATTTTACAATTCCTGTAATTTCTGTTTTGGTTTTTTATGAGATTTGCCAGAAAAATCTCTATGTGTATGGTTATCTGAGGAGAGCCAGAAAACTCAGATTGAGGTTTTTTTTTAATTGTGTAAGCCCAAGTGACAAAGACACAATTGTGAAGGTTTTTGGTAAACCTGTGAAAACCAGTTAGTTTTATTAGAGAACGCTAATATCCCCTGTGTGAGGATATTAGGAGTGGAGTAGCATTCTGTGTGGCTGTTTGAGAACAGTTGGTGAACACACAGGCGAACCACTATAACTTCTTGTCTTGTGGATTGAATGTTTTCTTTTATCATTCAGTTCTATTTTCCTTGTGGATGTGAATGTTGTAACAGTTTGAAATTACAAGCAAGTGTGGGAATGTTGTAATAATTTAGTGATTTATTTCTACAATTTATTTCCAGCAATTCTTTTTATTGATTCAAGCTTTAAATTCCAAATTGTTCCAGCAAGGTTGCCCTGCCATTTTTATGGTGTATGGTTGTCCCTAGAACAAGACATTTGTAAATTCAATTTATTCAGTGCAGTTTGTATTTGTTTCTTTATTCCTCTTTGATTTGTGTATTTGATACAAAGACATTTCTAGACATAAGGTTGTCCTACCATAAACACTGAGTTTTTGGTGAAAGGTTGTCCTTAGAACAACGTTTGTATCAACCACTCAATTTCAATTGTTTGAGGTTGTATTTCATTTCTGCATTACAATTTATTTAATTAGTTCATTGGCTATCATATTCGTTAATTCCGCTATTATAAGTTTTTATTTGGCATTGTCCTATTCACCCCCCCTCTAGGACATTTAGCTTGGCCATTTCAAGTGGTATCAGAGCCTAATAGCTCGCTTTTAATTCTTTGTATTTGGATTTATTTCCTGAGCTAACGATCTAAGCTATATTTAATAATGTCAAATTTTGATAGCCTCTCAGTCACTAGGCCTCCACCATTTGATGGCTCCAACTATGCTTATTGGAAAGCCAGAATGAGGATCTTCCTCAAATCAATGGATGAGAGTGTGTGGCAAGCCACAGTGATTGAATGGAAGCCTCCTGCCATGGAAGTTACTGGAATTGATGGTTCTAAATCTATGAAAATTACACCATACCATCAATGGACCACTCTTCAGAAAAGTGAGAGTAGTGCTAATGCTAAAGCACTTAATGCAATTACTTGCGCACTATCACCGGATGAGTTCAAAAGAATCATATCCTGTGATACTGCAAAGCAAGCTTGGGATATTTTAGAAATGACACATGAGGGTACATCGATTGTCAAAAAATCTAAAGTCCAACTCCTCACAACTAAATTTGAAGAAATTCACATGGAGGAAAATGAAATGTTTATGGACTTCTATACTAGATTAAATGACATTGTAAACTCAATGTGGGGTCTTGGTGATAAAATCCCAGAAAATAAAGTGTGTGCAAAAATTCTACGCTCTTCCTGAACGGTTCAATTCTAAAGTAACCGCAATCCAAGAACTTCGTGACACGGACAAATGAAGGTGGAAGAACTAGTTGGGTCTCTACAAACTTATGAATTAAATTTTAAAGTTCCTAAAGGAAAATCAATTGCTTTGAAATCTTCCAAAAATACGGTAGAAGATAAATCCGATTCTGAAGATGACTTAGCTCTTATTGCAAAAAGATTTTACAAAATTTTTAAAAGTAAGAAAAGAGTTGATTTTCAAAAATCAAATGATAAAAAGAAGTTTAGATCTAAAACTCGAAAATCTTTGAAAGACAGTCAATGTTACAACTGTCATGAGTATGGGCATCTAGCAAACAAATGTCCTAATAAGGAAAAATCCAAAAAGAAAGGTATGTTGGCTACATGGGATGAATCATCTGACTCTGAAGTTCTTCTGAATCAGAAGATTCCGAAACCGAGTCGGGCAATGAAGTAAAAGCCCTTATGACTCTAGCTAAGTTTACCTTCTCTGATCACGATGATTCTACTAGTGAAGAAAATTTGGATAATGACCATGAGAATGAAGAAGATCTTCAAGATGCTTACAATGCCTTATACAAAGAGAGTTGTAAAATTGCTGTGAAGCTTAAACTTCAAAGAGAAAAATTTTCTAAACTTAGAGATTGTTTTGACTTGCTTGTTTTAGAAAAATCTCAAATATCAGATTATTTTGAAAAATCAAAAAGCGATTTAGAATTCAAAAACTCTCTGATTGTTGATTAAAATCTGAAATTGAGAGACTAAAAAATGAAGTGTCTTCTCTTCTGAATTCAAAGGAAACTTGGAGGTATACCCAAGGTGATTCTAAATTAGAAAAACTTCTATCCGGTTCAAAAAAATGTGGTGATAGATCCGGGTTGGGGTATGATAAAACAATACCTCATAAACAGAAGAATTCTCCACCTAAATTTGTGAAAGGAGAATCCTCTAATTCAAAAAAGAAAAACACTTCACAAGGTTTTGTCAAAACAACAAAAAATTTTCAAAAACCTAAAAACAGCTATGTCAACTTCAAAAGTCAAATGAAAAATCCTTTAGCTGAAAAAATAGTTGATTTACTCAAGGAACTTTTAAAATCTAACTCTGTAAGTCATTCTTTCAAATATAAACAAAAGAAGACCAACTATGTTCCTAAACCTAAAACTGTTATGAAATGGGTTCCTAAAGTTGACTGCTTGGTTGCTCACACTGCTTTCAAAGCAACTAGCCTTTCAAAGTGGTACCTAGACAGTGGTTGCTCCAGGCATATGACTGGTGACAAAGCTCTCTTCACCGATCTACAAGATATGACTGATGGGTCAGTCACATTTGGTGATGGTAGCAATTGCAAAATTATTGGCCAAGGTACGGTTCAACTCCATAATCTACCCTTATTTAAGAATGTTTTATATGTTGAAGGTTTAAAACACAACTTGTTAAGCATATCTCAAATATGCGATAACAATCATAGTGTGAAGTTTTCCAATCAAGGTTGTGAGATTATAGACAAAAAGGGATCTGTGATATTAACTGGTCTCAGAACTTCTGAAAACTGCTATATAGTGAGAAATGACAGCTCATCTAACCAAATGTGTTACATGGTCCATACCAATGAAACTGAATTATGGCATAAACGTCTTGGACATGTACACTACCGGAACTATATAGATTGAGCAAAGAAGAACTAATAAGAGGTCTACCAAAGATTCAAAAAATAGATAAAATATGTGGTGAATGCCAGTATGGTAAAAAACTAGGAGATCTCACAAAAAGGTGAACTCAAATACCACATCAAGACCACTCGAACTTCTCCACATGGATCTAATAGGACCAACTAGAACGGAAAGTCGAGGAGGTAAAAAATATATTCTGGTTATTGTAGACGATTACACCAGATTCACTTGGGTTTCATTTTTAAAGGACAAATCAGAAACCCTTGATGAAGTAAAAAAGATAATCAAACGGATCCAAACTGAAAAATGTTCTCATGTGAGTAAGATCCGAAGTGATCATGGATCCGAATTTGAAAATAGCTGTTTTGAGAAATTCTGTAATGATCATGGAATATCACATGAATTCTCTGCACCTAAAACTCCACAACAAAATGGCATTGTGGAAAGAAAAAATAGAGTTCTTCAAGAAATGGGAACTGTTATGCTAAATAGCATGAAGGTTTCTAAGAATTTATGGGCTGAGGCGATTAATACTGCTTGCTATATTATTAATCGTGTTTATACTTGCAAATCAAATAATAAAACGCCCTACGAAATGTGGTTTGACAAAAAACCTACAGTCAAATATTTTCGCGTTTTTGGCAGTAAGTGTTATATTTTACGTGACCGGGAAAACTTGGGAAAATTTGATACAAAAAGTGATGAAGGATTATTCTTAGGATATTCATTAAACAGTCGTGCATATCGTGTACTGAACAAAAGGACTGGAGTTATTCAAGAGTCAATCAATGTGGTCATAGATGATCACTTAAATACTTCAGCCCCTAGTTCAGATAATGATGAAGTTCTTATAATTGAAAAACCAGAAACTTCATCAAGTGAATCTAATCATGATGTGAGGACTGTCAAAGATCATCCAACTACACAAATCCTTGGAAATCCTCTCACAGGTGTACGCACTCGTAGACAATTAGAAGATTTTTGTAATTACGTGTGTTTCACCTCTCAGATAGAACGGTTAATGTAAAGGAAGCTCTTTCTGATGAAAACTGGATAGTTGCGATGCAGGAAGAACTTAATCAATTTGTTCGTAACGATGTCTGGTATCTTGTTCCAAGACCAAAAGATAAACATATTATTGGAACTAAATGGATTTTCAAAAATAAGTCTGATGAATTGGGAAATATTATTCGAAACAAGGCAAGACTGGTTGTGCAAGGATACACTCAAATTGAAGGTATCGATTTTGAGGAAACTTTCGCTCCAGTTGCACGCCTTGAATCAATCAGATTATTTATATCCATTGCATGTTTTAGAAAGTTTAAGATTTATCAAATGGATGTAAAGAGTGCTTTTCTTAATGGTGATTTACATGAAGAGGTTTATGTTGAACAACCTACAGGGTTTGAAGATCCTAAGTTTACTAATCATGTTTATCGCCTTAAGAAAGCTCTCTATGGGTTGAAACAAGCTCCCAGGGCATGGTATGAAAAATTGACTAAGTTTTTACTGGGTCACAATTTTCAAATGGGTAGTGTTGATAAAACACTCTTTGTTAAAAAGCAGAACAATGATATTTTAATGGTTCAAATCTATGTTGATGATATAATTTATGGATCAACTTGTACTGACATGACTGTTGAGTTTGCAGATCTAATGAAATCTGAATTTGAGATGAGTATGGTCGGAGAATTAAACTATTTTCTAGGATTGCAAGTTAAACAGCAATCTGATGGAATTTTTATTCTCAAACTAAATATGCTCTAAATTTAGTTAAGAAGTTCGGATTTGAAAATGGTAAGAATTTTGATACTCCTATGAGTACTTCTCTAAAGCTCTCAAAAGACTCTACAGGTAAAGATATAGATCCTAAACTATATCGAAGCATGATTGGTAGTTTACTGTATTTAACAGCAAGTAGACCTGATATTGCTTTTAGTGTTGGAATTTGTGCTAGATATCAGTCTAATCCTAAAGAATCTCATTTGACTGCTGTTAAACGCATTATTCGTTATGTTGCAAGTTCAGTTAATCTGGTGGTCTTTGGTATCCCTTTGATACTAGTGTGCAATTGGCTGGGTTCTCGGATGCTGATTGGGCTGGTAATATGGATGACAGAAAGTCAACCAGTGGTGGTTGCTTTTACATTGGAAATTGCATAGTTTCTTGGTTCAGCAAGAAACAGAGTTCCATTTCACTCTCAACTGCTGAGGCTGAATACATTGCTGCAGGAAATGCATGTACTCAGTTAGTCTGGATGAAACGCATGTTAAGTGATTATGGTATTGCACAAGACTCAATAGTTTTATATTGTGATAATTCAAGTGCAATTAATATTTCCAAAAATCCAATCCAGCATTCACGAACTAAGCATATTGACATTAGATTTCACTATATTCGTGAACTTGTTGAAAAAAAATAATTTGTTTAGAATATATTCCTACCGAGAAACAACTTGCTGACATTTTCACCAAACCACTCGATAAATGCAAGTTCAATAAATTGAAATTTGATCTCGGTATGTGTAATATAAGATGATTGATTATGCATTTTAATAAAAATAAAATAATAAAAAATAAAAATAAAGATAAATAAAAAATTGCATATTTTGGTCTTACACGACCAGTCGAGGATAGTCTCGACCAGTCGTGGTTAGACCGGTCGAGGAATACTCAAGAACGGTCGTGTATCGCGCTGGTTCCTTTATTTGGGGAAAAAATCACTTTTTCTTCATTTCCCTCTTCTTCTCCAACGGGCATAGCTTCGACCGGTCGTACCCATCTATGGGATTTCTCCAGGTTTGAGTATTTCTCTTGATTTTATTGAAGAATCTTGAACATTACTTCTTGTCTTCCTTGTTAGTGTTGATTATTTCTTATTTCCTTCAAGGGTTTGGGGTTGTCTTCCTCATTTTCTGATTTGGTTGAAACCCATCTTGTTTTTCTTGAAATTCCTTCAATCTTTTCAAGAATATGGATGTTAGAGGTAAAAAGCGAACTAGTAGAGGTGCTTCTTCATCTAGGTCCAATGTTGTATCTCGCCGTCATCTTAGAGATCCTAATGATGACCCTCCACAAGTTCGTGATTTTCGATTTAAGAAAGTTATTGTTGAGAAAGCAGTTTGTATCAATCATTTGCTCAATTTAATCTAGTTCCTCTCCTTCAATCTGTTGGTTGGGTTAACATTTTGAATTGGGGAGGGCCGGCATATCAGTCAATTGCTCAGGCCATGGTTGCATGTATTATAGACTTTTCTCTTGAGGAATTAACTTTTATTATTACTACAAGAGAAGGGCCTTTTACTGTGGATCGTCATTTGATTTCTGGGTTAATGGATATTCCAGTAAATGATGATGGAATCCATCCTTCCACATTGGGTGATAAAGTTACTGAATCTGAGAAACGTTTATTGACTAGAGCCCTTTGTAATATGGATGCACCTTGGTCTGTCAATGGTACTGTTCTCAAGACCAGGTGGCTGTTGCCCAGATATAGAGTTCTTCATCGTATTTTTACATCTAATGTGTATCCTAGGGCTGGTAACAAAACTGAATTGACTCTTCTGATGGTTCGTATCCTGTACTCAATCGTTAGTGGTGCCAATGTTTGCTTACCTTCATTGATCTGTTATTCTATTATTCAGTTTCGGTCTCAGCCAGGTCATGGTGACATTCCATTTGGATATTTGTTAAATGTCTTAGCTACTCACATGTTGGTCACTATGCCTGTTGGTGAAGCTCCTATCCATCACCTTATTTTCAACAACACCAACATAAACAAAATGAAGTTGAGATTGGCCGCTGGTCAAGTTGATAATGACGAGGGTGGTGGAGCTGCTGGAGTTGGAGATGCGAATGAAGGAGATGATCTTCCTAATGAGGATATCAACATGGATGATCTTTTTGATGATATTGAGTCTGCATCTGAAGATGATCCAGATTTTGTTCCTTCTGATTTCGATGCACGTCTAAGTGCATTAGAAGAAAAGGTGGAAAATATGCATGTTGGCCATAATGCACAATTTAAGAAAATGCATAAGTATTTGAGGCGCTTACAAAAAGGCCTTCATCATATTGATCCTACCATTCCTGCTCCTTCTTCAGGGTCTGATTAAATGTTTATTAAATGTAGTTTGAACTGATTTCACTTTGGATTTTTCTTGGAACTGTTTAACTTATAACTGTGACTTTGGTATGTAATATCTTCTCCTAAATCTTTTATGCACTCATTTGTCTTCCTGAGCTTATATGATCTTCCTTTGTCATATTTTTGACAAAAAGGGGAGAATGGTACATATATTCTGTGGTATTTATGTTGTTGATGGTGTTTGCATCAATCCTTAATTCCTTAAATGGGGAGTCTTATTGAGGGGGAGAGTAATTCAACATCTCTCATATTGTATATGGTTGTCATGTGTTGACACATCTAATTCATGATTCATGATTGTGTTTTTATATATATGTTTTGTCACAAATTTGCCAAAGGGGGAGATTGTTAGTGCTATTATATGATACCTCTTTGATTGTCAAATTTTGTGTGTCAAAACCTTGGTATGTTCTATGTGTGTGTTCTATGTTTAAGACAACCATGGACTCTTCAAGCGGCTTCAAGATATAAGAAGAAGATATAAAAAGAAGATATAAAGAAGAAGATAACAAAGAAGTCACGGCATTCTTTATTGGTTATTCAAGTTCAAGATAAATGTTGGTGTCAAGTGTTTGGACGACTCTGACTTCAGGTTCAAGTGGTTGGACGACTCGTACTTCAGGCTTTAAGTACTAAAAGATTTATCATTCGTTGAATGAAGTAGAGTTCAATGTCCATACTTCATTATTCAGGTTTGATAGACCATAGTCACTGACCTTAGGGTAGGTCACTTTGGATACATTATCCAAATGTATTTAAACATGTGTTTGAGCTGCTCTTAGACTAGTCCTGGTTCTGGTTCGACCAGTCCTAGCACTGGCTCGACCTGTCTAAGAATTTCCTAGACCAGTCTTGGAATTGTTCAAATTTATCGGATTTTCTGGTTCGCTCACGACCAGTCTTGAAGTCTGCACGACCGGTCGTGGAACGGCCTCGACTCGAAGCTCGACCAGTCGTGGAGCCTCGGCTCAAACTCCAGCGACTAAATTCACTGTTGCTCGACCAGTCGAGAAGGGGTCTCGACCGGTCGTGGAGGACCTTCGACCAGTCGTGGACTGCCTACGACCAGTCGTACATCGGTTTTCCTGAATCCGCGCAGAAATTCAAAAATCTGTTTCTTCTAAGACCAGTCGTGGGAACTTCTAGACCAGTCGAAGACGAATTTCTGTAACTATAAATAGCACACGAATTTCAGAGTTTATTCATTGAAAATTCTATAAAAGCAAGGTTCCACTCTGAGATAAGTCGTGTTTAAATTTAAGCTAATTTGCGCTTCATTCTAATTCCTTTTGTTAGCTTTTTATATTTGATTTTATTCTAAATTCCAATCCTATTTGAAAAGGGGAAATCGTGTATTCTTCTTCTTCTTGGAATTAAAATCAAATAGAGCTAGCCCTTTGAGATTTCATTTAAAATCAATTAGAACTTAGAACCTCAATAATTTGAGTATTGGACATTGAACTATCATCTCTACTCTGATCGGTTCTTCCGGGCTACTGCAAAAGGATAAGATCCAGGTATTTTACAATTCCTGTAATTTCTGTTTTGGTTTTTTATGAGATTGTCAGAAAAATCTCTATGTGTATGGTTATCTGAGGAGAGCCAGAAAACTCAGATTGAGGTTTTTTTTTTAATTGTGTAAGCCCAAGTGACAAAGACACAATTGTGAAGGTTTTTGGTAAACCTGTGAAAACCAGTTTGATTAGAGAACGCTAATATCCCCTGTGTGAGGATATTAGGAGTGGAGTAGCATTCTGTGTGGCTGTTTGAGAACAGTTGGTGAACACACAGGCGAACCACTATAACTTCTTGTCTTGTGGATTGAATGTTTTCTTTTATCATTCAGTTCTATTTTCCTTGTGGATGTGAATGTTGTAACAGTTTGAAATTACAAGCAAGTGTGGGAATGTTGTAATAATTTAGTGATTTATTTCTACAATTTATTTCCAGCAATTCTTTTTATTGATTCAAGCTTTAAATTCCAAATTGTTCCAGCAAGGTTGCCCTGCCATTTTTATGGTGTATGGTTGTCCCTAGAACAAGACATTTGTAAATTCAATTTATTCAGTGCAGTTTGTATTTGTTTCTTTATTCCTCTTTGATTTGTGTATTTGATACAAAGACATTTCTAGACATAAGGTTGTCCTACCATAAACACTGAGTTTTTGGTGAAAGGTTGTCCTTAGAACAACGTTTGTATCAACCACTCAATTTCAATTGTTTGAGGTTGTATTTCATTTCTGCATTACAATTTATTTAATTAGTTCATTGGCTATCATATTTCGTTAATTCCGCTATTATAAGTTTTTATTTGGCATTGTCCTATTCACCCCCCCCCCCCTCTAGGACATTTAGCTTGGCCATTTCAGATTGTCAATACCAATTATGAGTATGTGACAACATAGCATCATGATACATGCCCATATGCATCATCTGCATGTTTGTTATGAGATATGGTTGACCATTGCATATGTCATTGGGCATGTTGTTATGAGACTCCCTGATAGGCAGAGATTGTCTCACATGAGCGCACAGTATGTGCAGCATTGATGCATGACTGGATTATATGACTCATGCATCTTGCATTGCGTGTTGTGATTACTATATGCCCTAGTGACATCAGGGTCGTGGCCTCCACAGGCATATCATGCACTGCCAAATGGGACAACGGAAATCTGTTACTAGCATCGAGCCGCCATAGATGGCCCTGGGTGAAAATCCTTAAGCCCTCTTGGTACCAGAGGACACCCCAACGTCTAGACCGAGTGGATATTTATATATGAGCGCATGAATGTCGTATACTAGTAGGACACGTCTCCCACTGTGTCGTGGTTGGTTGGGAGGAGGTGTGACCTTACCCGCCTGAGTGAGGCGGGCAATATCTAGGTCGAGTTTGATCAGCTTAAGGAATGAGTCCGCTATCGACAAGCTGGGCCCGATATTGGCCGGCGGATAGTGAGGTCTCTTCCACTTACCTAGTTGTGCGCTCGGATAGGGGGGGCAAGTTGGCATAGAGTTTAATAAACCCCGGTGATGCTCTTAGAGAGGAACCGTACTGATATGTGGAGTTATTGAGCAGGAGTTGCATACTCAGCATTCACTCATTCATTCACTATTCACTCGAGCTGGTGGTGCGCAACTAGTTGTTGTGTATCTTCGTAATGGCCTGGATTTCGATTGGGGCGCGCGATTAACCTGAGATCAGGAGTTTACCAAATTGAGTCTAACTATTCAAATTTAGGTATGAGACTGGTTTGGATAGAAGCCCCTTGTGGTGGACCTTATATCCTGCAATACTACGTACTATCATCTCGACTTCACACTCCAACATGGTCATTCCTTTCGCACCGCATATTGCATTACATCCGCGGCATATGACATTTTTGGGCTACTATGTTTCTACACTTATATGGCCTAGATGGACTTAGAAGGATTTGCATATTGCATTACTTCCATTGGTTTGTAATATTTGATTTACTATGTCTCCACATTGCATAGTCGATCCGCATTGTATATTTTGATATTGAATGATTTATAGACTTGCAGAATTTCCGCTTACTCTGATATCGTATGATTCATGATCTTGACAGTATTTCCGACATTGTATAATTATGGCATGATATTGAATACTTACACTTACCTTGTGCACACACTTTCACTACCCTTTAAGCTTTCTATAAGCTTATGCACGATAGATGCATGCAGGTGACGTTAGGTTGCAGCAAAGTGGAGCTTGGAGCATGCAACGTCTTCTGGAGCTTTGATTTTTGATATATGTATTTCCCTTTCAGCATTGTATTCAAATATTTGTATTAGTGGATATATGATGATGATGTTGCCTTTGTGATTTGGGTAAACTTGTGGTTATGCTTGTTATGAAATAAATGTATGTTGGAAAATCCTCCTTTTAGGATCCTAGGATCGGAAGTTAGTGTATGGGCTTTGGGAGCCGAGAATGGGGTACTACGGAGTCCGTCGGCACCGGATTTGACAATCGGAAATTTTGTGAGCCTGATTTCCAAGTTTGGGGCATGACAAAAACCAAAACCTACATTTGCTCAGAAGCTAACAAACCCCTCTATATCGCAACTGAAGACAACGGCTCCGCCAAAATCATTTACAGTAAATGCTGATGAAGAGGTCGTTGCAGTTAAAAGAAAAGCCCTGAAGCTAGCAATAGTGGGGTATGCATGTAGCAACCAAACCTCCGTCATTACCCTAATCCAGCCTTTGAGAAAGTCCAGATTTACATCTTCTACAGTGAACATCGCAAGGATGTCATCTAGTAGCTTTCTTATAGTCTTCAAATCCAAACAGGAGCTGATTGACGACTTCTATGCCGATACATCTATAGACAACATTATGGGTATAGTAGAGTAGAAGCATGGCACCCGAACTCTGTTATAGAATATGGTGGTAGTTGGATACGAATCTTTGGAATCCCAACGCATGCATGGATGGAATCTATGATAATCAAGCTAGGACAACATTTTGGCAAGTCGTCGACATTGATTTGATTGCTAGATTTGGGTTATTCCAGGTATGCTCCGGATTAAGAGTCATACTCAATCTAGGAAGAGACTTCCATAAAATCATCCACCTTAAGGTAAGCAGCCAAACTTACCCATTTTTTGCGTCCATGGAAATGCATTCGGTTGTTGCTAGTGTGTCAACCAAAGCTATTGGGAACCCCTGGGTTACTCCACGGGAGAGGATATCCACCAAGCAATGGGTGGAATCCACCTTCTACAGGAAAGGAGTCTTGCATAACAATAGTCCACAAGCCATTCCATCAAATACCTCTATGAGTCCCATCGAAGAACAATGCCGCGAAGCCAACCCCCTCGCCCCCAGCCAACCCAAATCTCCATGCCTATAAAGTGGTTGGGGTGAACCAAGTCCTTGGCGCATCACTAAGTCAACCTCCACTCAAGCACCAACCTTGGCACACCTCATAGCTTCAAGAGAAGAGTGTAGACATGGTGAATGAGGGGCATCCAATCCCCACTGATGAGTACCTATAGGAATAGGGATGTCTATCTCAGACCCAGAAGTTCCCCCAACATCCCAAGGGATATCTCAGGGGGAGAAGTCGCACCAAAATTTCCCTTCTAACCCCTACAAGAAGGAACAAAAATCCTCAGCTGATCCAAGTGGGTCTCTGGCTTATACGGAGAGTTTCCTATCCTTCTTGGAAGGCACTTATCCTCGCAAGGAAGGAACAATCAAACCTCAAGATCCAGCACTACGGACCAATTTCCCTCTCCTTGCCACCAATACTTTGTCATTGGTGGGGAGAGTGCTCCAGATGGAGGCGGTCCAACTCCAAGTTGACTAAACATTAAGCGATTAAAACACTCCATCAACCACCTAGAAGAAATTTCCAGCATCAGCCCAGTCAGCCATCACCTTCAAAGACTTAAAGAAGAGAAAGAGGAATTACTATGCCTGGAAAAAATAGAGGAAATTTTCTGTAAGCAGAAATCCCGCAACAAGTGGTTGGAAGAGGAAGGCAGAAACACTAAATTCTTCCATGCGTCGACAAATGAGCGGATTAGGAAGTCTTCTATCAAACAGATCGTTCTTCTTAACAGCTCCCAGTCTGAAGATCAAGCAGAAATGAAAGTAGAGGTGGTTAGTTTCTTCACTGACCATTTTAAGGCAAAATCATTAAACCCCATAGGCGAATTCCTCTCCCATGTTCCCACCTCTCTAACGGAGGAAGAGATCAAGGTCCTCATGGTTGAACCATCGCTAGAATAGGTCCACCGAGCTGTCAAAGATCTTCCTGGAGATTGGGCATCAGGTCCAGATGGATTCTTTGACAGTTTCTTCTCGTCCTATAGGGACATAGTTGGGGCTTACATTCTTGAGGTTGTGAGTTTCCTTTTCAATGGAGGATGCATCCCTCGGGCATTCTCTACTTCCCTTCTCTGTCTCATACCAAAAACTTCACCTCCAAAAATTTTATGTGATTTTCACCCATTTAGTTTATGCAACCGAATATATAAAGTGTTTTCTAAGATCATTATAGACAGATTAAATACCCTTCTGCCGAAGCTGGTGTCTAAGGAACAATCAGCGTTCATCAAAGGTAGATTTATTGTAAAAAACATAACCTTGGCCCAAGAACTTCTTCGGGACTTGAACAGTAAAGTAAGAGGAAGTAATATCATATTGAAGATTGACCTAGAAAAGGCATATGAAAGAGTGGACTAGACCTTCTTGAAAGTGGTGCTCACCCAATTTGGGTTTTTTCAACGATGGATTGACATTGTGGAAAAATGTTGGGCTGGTGTGTGGTTCTTGGTTTTATTCAATGGTGAAGCCTACAACTTCTTTAAGTCAGAGAGGGGGCTACGTCAGGGGGATCCCCTCTCCCCCAGCTTAATCATCCTTGTTATGAAGGCCATGAGTAGAGGAATCTAGTCTCAAATGGCTAAAGGCAGCTATGTGCCATTCAAGACTGCAAAGGGAAGCTTGCCTATCTCAAACCTTCTATTCGCAGATGATACCATCATTTTAACTAATGGTAGTAGTAGATCCCTTTCTAGAATGATGTCCTTCCTCAACAACTTCCTCGCAGTTTCTGGTTTGATGATTAACAAGCATAAAAGTAGCCTCCTGCTATCGAACAAAATGTCAGAAGATTGTATTAGAGTCATGGAAAGGTTGTCAGGCATAGTGAGAGCTCCCCCCTCCCATTCGCATATCCCAGAGTCCAAATTACAGATGTAGAATTACGATATCACTCTTCCAACCTATGCTTGTTAAGATCACTGGTAAAATTGAAGGATGGCAAGGGCGTCTTCTTAACATGCTAGGTAGAGTAAATCTCATTAAACATGTCCTTAACAACATCCCGATACACACCCTAGCCGCAGTAGAAATACCAAAAGGTTTGATAGATAGCATGGAAGTGAGATTTGCAGACTTCTTATGGGGTTGGGCCGAGGGTAAGAAGAAACATCACTGGGTGGGTTGGAAAAAGATTACAACTCCAAGAGACGAAGGTGGCTTGTGGATTCTGTCTCTGCGGAACGTCTTAAAGACCATGAGAATGAAGATGGTCTGGTCAAACCTCTACTCCTATGAGAAAAGCCAATGGAGCGAGTTCATGAGATCGAAGTACTGTCTCGATACCTCTTCTCCAACATACCTCCCCCAGCGAGCTTCTGAATCCAAGTGTTGGAAAGAAGTGATAAAACTCTTTGACCCGGTGTTAGAAAATTCATGGATATTCCTTGGAGGTAGTAGTAATTTCTGGGAATCAAACTGAACCGGACTTGGTCCCCTTCTCAAATGGGTCATGGGAGCAATCCTTCCTGACCAATGCCAACTATCAGTTAAAGATTTACTGGGCCCCGATGGTCTGCTAACCAATGCACAATGGCCTCCCCTCCTCCCCACAAACGTCTTTCAACATGTTCCCGCTGAAGGGCAAACCACCAGGAATGGAGAAGACTGTCCCGTCTGAACCAAGGAAACATCAGGTAGATTCTTTGTCAAATCTATCAGTAAAATCATCCGCCCTCTGGGCATAAGAACATCTTGGGCTAAATGGATATGAACCAATAAAATTCCTCCAAAATTAGCAATGCTGGTGTAGAAATTGTTGAATGTCACAATCCCTGTGGAGAATAGTGTCAAGAGGAAAGGTGAGCACTTAGCCTCTTGTTGTAACTACTGCAGACATTGAATTACAAATCCAGTGATCCTGGGGGAAGGATGAAGAGTGAAGGCAAATGGAGTATTGTCCAGTGCCGCCGCTCAGCATCACAGCCCTTCTCCCTTTTTGTCGCTAACATCCCTTTCCGCTTCGGAGCTATCAACATCTAACCCATCTTCTCCAATTTCGAGGACATTGCTGATATCTTTGTCCCCACTCTGAAGAACTCTGCCAGGAAGGAAGGGTATGGATTTGTCGGGTTCAACCAGAAGGAGAATGCTCAAATCTCCATGGAGAAACTACAAGGAACTTCGTTAGGTGGTAGTCCCCTCATCACCGAAGCAGCCCATTCTCGACAACCCAACCCTCTTAGCCCCCATAGAAGCTTCGCCCAAGCCCTACTTTCACCCCAACCCCCCTCCCATTAACCACTTCCAACTTCATCCCTGCAACCCAACACAGCTTCCACAGATAAGGTGAACTTCTCCATTCGGATCCCTAGACAGATCTTTGCATATCGATGGAGGCAGCTCTCCAATGCGCTTATAAGAGAGGCCTTGCTCCCCTCATGCTCTATTATCCAGCTGATAGACACCCTAAGACTTTCCCCATTTGGTGCTTCGAAGGTGGACGTTGCAAGGGTTTCACCTCAATCATTTCTCCTCTCCTTTCCAAACCAGACAAGACGCATTGGCCTTCCAGCATGATTCTCTTCTCCATCTCTCTATGGGGCTAAGCTCTGTCTCTCCTTGGAATCTGTCTGCGGTTTCTACTAATAGCGGGATTTGGATTTGTATTCAGGGAATCCCTCTTCATGCCCAGTGCAAACACACCATAGAATAGATAGCCATCCACTTTGGTGTGATTGTTGCAATCGATCTACTCGCCCCAACCTCTTCCTTCCTCATGTTTGCACAGGTCAAGATTATCCCATCTTCAGGCCTAGACCTTGTCGTAATTCTGGACCTTAAAGTCGAAGAGCTTTCATTCTCGATTTTAACCACCATTGAGCCCTCAATCCTAGCCAGAGATACCCTTCCCACTCTTAGCATCCAGAAGCCTAACCCTCTCATCTCATCTTATGCGAGTGAGATACCAGCAGACAGCCCACATCAACAGAGCCCTCTAGATGCTCGACGTATAGTCTAATCTACACTCACTATTCAAACATCTCCAGCCAATCTCCCCATCAATCTTCTCCCTCCACCCATCCCTGCATCTTCATCCACTGTTCAAACCATCACCAATCCTCGGCAGGTGCGAGACAGAGAGAAACCAGTTTCTAACAGTCCTCCTATTCCTTCTGGAGTGCAAGAGATTCTAGTTTCCAGCCCTTCTCATCAGAGCATCCTACGCACATCAGGTGCTCTACTCATTGCCTCACCCCTACTCAACAGGTACAACAATACCCCCCTTATTCCAACTACCTCATCTACACCACCCACAACCCCAACCATCCCCCCTCTCATCCACACCTCTCCAACCTACTAGAACTGGAGTCCCCAACTCTCCTAACCCATCCTTACACCCTGCTCCATTAATCCAATGGCCACCTTTCCATCCATCCACATCCCAGCTAGCCCTACTGGATCTAACCACCACATAGACTATTCCTCAACCAACCTGGATCCAACCTCTACCTTACTTCCTCCAGATCCCACTTCCACCAACCCCCCATAAATGGCCTCATCACCTCATCAGCCAACCTTCTTTCCCATCCTCCTGCCCCCACCCCCAAGGTTCCTCCTGATCAGGTTTCGAAAACTAGAGACCAAATCTTAAAGACCAAAGATAACAAGCTGGACAACTTTGATAGATGGTCTTGGACAGGTCTGGCACACCATAACAGTTGAGACCCATTGCTATCTGAATGGAATAATCATATAGATGATGAATTGGTTACACATGATTATGAGTTAGAATCCCACTCTGATCCACCTGAACCATCTGCCCCAATCAACAACAACACAAACAGAGGATTGGATCTATGGGTCGACATGGCAGAGATCCCATCCCACCGCCCGTCTGTTCCTCCATCAGCTGCAATCCCAACCCTCTTGGCCAATGTAAGGAAGATCAGGAAGAGTGCCACCAGGAAAAGCTTTCGTTTAGCGGGGCTTAGGAAGAGGGCCAAGTTGTATGCCTGGAATTCTGATGCCTAGCATCCTCTCTTGGAACGTGCATGGAGCTGTCAATGCTCTAACTCTGAGACATCTAAGAAACCTGATTCGTACCAACAAGACTGCTATTCTTATCCTTCTTGAACAAATGGTTAGGCTTGAAAAGAGAGCTCAGGTTGCAACAAAACTGGGTTTTCAACATTCTATAACAGAGGACATTACAAATGGTAAGATCTGGATACTGTTTAATCCCCTAATTCAACTTCAAACAATCTTAGCTACCAGGTAATGTATCACTCTCCGGGTAACATCGAAGACAACGATCTAGCCAGTTCCATTTCAGCAATTTATGCAGCCTGCAATAGGGCTGAGAGAACATAATTATGGGATGAGATTATCTCTACATCCAGGGTGATATCTGGCCCAAGGCTTGTTTGCGGAGATTTTAATGCCACCATCAGCCCAGATGAGAGGATTGACAACACTTCCACAAATATCACGAGCATGGATGACTTCAGAACTTCCATAAATGAAGTTGGTTTGTTAGATGCTGGATTTTTAGGCTCCGAATTCACATGGTGCAATAACAGATATGGACAAAGAAGGCGATGGGCCAGGCTCGACCGCATGCTCTTCAATACGGATTGACTTTAATCATACCCTAGAAGCAAGGTGAAACATTTTCTTCAGGTCTTCTCCAACTATTCCCCCTTGATTCTCACTCTTAAAGCTCAAAGAGGTAATGGGCTTAAACCCTTTAAATTTCAGAATATGTGGGTGTTCCATGATGATTTCCACAGGCTAGTCTCCAACTCATAGCAACAAGATATTTAGGCCCCCCTCTGGTCAAATTGATCCTCAAGATGAATAGACTGAAAACTACCCTACGTGCCTGGAACTTTAGGGTATTCGGCAACATCTTCCAAAATGTTAAAAATGCCGAAGACGCTATTATAATTGTTGAAACCAGACTTCTCCAATCCAGATCTGATGAAGATAGAATTAATCTTAATCTTGCACAGGCATCCCTGAAGAAAGCCCTTCTCCATGATGAGATCTTTTGGAAACAGAGATCCACGATCTCTTGGCTAAAGGATGGCGATCGCAATACCAAGTTTTTCTATGCTTCTGTCCTTGATAAGAGGACAAGAACCTCCATTAATTCCATTCACCTTGCTTCTGGCCAGACCATTCATTCAGCCAAAGAGATTGACGAGGAAGCTGTCAAGTACTTTTATGAGCTTCTCTCTTCTAGGCCTTCTCAAATCCCTTCAAGAGCTGCTTTATCCTCCCCAAGAAGGTCACCGTGGCTAGAGCCAGACATGTCTCCCACATTATTGGTTTTCAGCAATCCTCGCTTCCAATCACCTACCTTGGAGTCCCTCTTCTCAAAAGTAGGATTCGGTATCACCACCTGCTCCCCATCCTTCACATGATCAACTATATGATATCTAGTTGGAAAGCCAAATTACTAAACCAGGCTGCTAAGATGGTCCTCATCAAACATATCCTCTACGGTATTCCTATACACATTCTGTCAGCCATCAACATCCCAAAGAAAGCCTGTAAACATATTGAAAGATCTTTGGCATCCTTTTTCTGGGGTTCAATGGAAGGGATTAAGAAACGTCATTGGGTTAGTTGGATTGAGATTTGCTACCCAGTTGCTAAAGGAGGTCTAGGAATTCATCGCATCAGTGACTCCATGCAGGCCTTGCGGTGCAAAATGGCTTGGCGGCTTCTTAAAGGGCAATCTCAATGGGCCATCCTTTATTCAACAAAATATCTCCAGAAATTCCTTATTTCTCCCACCGCTGCTAGAAACTATGGATCTAGCATTTGGAGGACAGGAGGACATCGAGGCATCCTTCCTTTTACTATCCTTAACTCTAGGTGGCTAGTTGGGGTAGGTAACATTCAGTTCTGGCTACAAAACTGGACAGGACAGGGTCTTCTCATCAATGTGGCAACATCCTTACCGAAACCCCAAGCTAGATCTGTTTCCTTTTCAGATTTTTGGGATCCAGCTGGTACATAGAACCTAGCTCCAGCAGAACATCTCCTTCCATAACAAGCCACCCGTTTCATTTTAGATAGCAACATCTTTATATCTAACAGAAGGGACAGGCTCTCCTGGAACCTATCATCTAATGGAAAATTCTCCTCTAACTCAACCTGGGACTCGCTGCGGGCTGTAAGACCGAAACAGAGTTGGACCATATGGGCCTGGAACAAACTCATCCCCACGAAAATTGTTGTACTTCTATCGAAAGTCATGCACAACACCGTCCCAATGGATGCGGCCATTCAGCTCATTGGTATCAGCTTGGCATCATGCTGTGTTTGTTGCAGCTCTTCCAACGATAACTCCTCTACCACGTCCACTACATCTTCACATATCCAATCACCCCTTCTTCTCTCTCAGTTGGTTGGCTCTCCCTCCCAACCCTCCTCTGATGGCAACCAAGCCCTCCACTCATCCCAATCTAGCCCCTCTAGCCAACCCCAGTCCAGTCGTCCTCGAAATCTTAACCCGCTACCCATAGGTGCCTCACTCCACCATTAGGAAACCTAACCATTGTCAAGTGCGACATTTGTTCCCGACGTCCACCCTAGCAATCCCAAAACCCCCCATTCCACACCTCCTCCTCAAATTTTTGGCCCCCGAGTCGGAGACTTAAACCACTTACTCTCTCACAACAAGATAGCATCCTTTGTCTGGGATCATTTTTTCAAATCCTTATCAGTTCATTAAAGCCAGAATCCATCACTGGACCTCAGCAGCATCTTTCTCCTCCTATCGATGTTTAATACACGGCCTAGCCCCTTCCATCATCATCTGGGGAATTTGGATTGGAAGGAACGGTGCTAAATATGAAAATTGCCAATTCTCAGCAGCCTCCATTGTCAACAGGGTGTCCAGCTGGCTCCTTGAGATCGGATCCCAGCTTCCAGTCATAGATATGGTTGCCTGGTCAAGGTTGATCCAACAGGGATTCACTACGGTAACCCACTCCCATCGTTCGCCGTCAAGGAAGGCTTCAATTGTCAGATGGATTAAGCCCACTAAGAGTTGGTTGAAATTGAATGTTGATGGCTCTGTGCAGGGCAATCAAGGAGCTAGTGGTGGTGGAGGAGTATGTTGAAACCACATTGGTAATTTTATCTCCACCTTCCATAAATCTTACGGTCAGACCTCGAACATGCTAGCAGAAGCCCGTAACATGCTTGATGGCCTCAATTTATGCAAGAGCTTGGGTCTCAATTCAATCATTGTTGAAACTGATTCATGTGTCCTCTTTGATGATGTCTCTAATCATTTGGCCTCTGGCAGTTGGAAACTTTGGTACATTCTAGATTCCATTCATCAGCTTGCTCATCTTCTTAACCTTAGATTCCGCCTCACCTTCCGGGAAGGTAATTCTGTGGCGAATGGTCTCACCAATATCGCTAGCAGAGGTGCCTTAGAAAAAGTCTTCCTCAATCCATCTAAGCTTCCCAATCACATTAAGGGGTTCTCGACAAAGCGGGTGTTGGTCAGATTCGGCTCAGCAAAAACAAGATAGGTGTTGGCTGATTCCTATGTTTAAGATTCTAGTCCCGTCTGGTCCATTGGCCAACACATTTCTGGGATCCCCTTCCTTTTGCCCGTTCTTGTTTTTCTTATTCAATGTCTAAATGCTACAGATGATAGGCTTGGCCCGAATCCAATTTTTTTATTTGGACCAGCCCGAATGACTGTACATCTCAAGTTAAATGAATATAATCCAGTTTTTTAAAAAAAAAAACAAAAAAAAAAAACTATTGCATAGAGAACAACACCCGCCAAGAGGAATCGTTGGACCACCTGTTCTCAACTAGAGATCTGGCCAAAGCCTTGTGGTCCCACTTCTCCTCCCTCCTTTCTATTTCCTTCCTTCCAGAGTAATCTACCACAGGCCATGAGTCTTAATGGTGGGCTACAGCATCTGCAAATTCTTACATCAGGATACTCGAGGGTCTAACTCCTACCCTCATCTTTTGGAAAATTTGGTCCTCTAGAAATAGCAAATGATTCGAGAACACCACAATCTCAGTGGTCCAATCTATACACTGGATTAGAGGTTAGTTCCCTCGCATTTCATCTTCCTTCCCATTGCCGCCTTCCAACGACCGATCTAGCCAAGATGCGATCAGGGACTTACATCTCCTGTCAGTTTCAGAGAGCTCATCTTCTATTTCCATAGTTAAATGGAAGAGGCCTAAGGAAGGATGGTCTAAGCTAAATGTCGATGGATCATCCCGAGGGAATCCGGGTCGATCTAGTAGTGGCGGAGTTTGTCAAGATGATAGAGGCAATCTCATCTTTGCGTTCACCAAAGGCTACAGTGTCGATTCAAATTTCCAAGCGGAGGCCAAAGCGGTGGTGGATGGTGTTCGGGTGGTGGTGGAGAGTGACTCGGCTGTGGTGGTGAACCGGTTCTTGAAATCAGACCAAGTGTCGTGGAAGGCCTTTTATTGGAAAAGGTGCTATGAAGACTTCAAGAACGTAACCAATATCTCGATGGTCCATATCCTTAGGGAGGCCAACAGAGTAGCAGATAACTTAGCATGCCTAGGCAATGTTGAACAGTAAGACAGGGTCCTTACTAACCCTTCTCTTATTCCCATCCGTTGCGCAGCACGGCCAACAATGCGTGAGCCTAGATCCAATCTAGGCCTCACTCACAAATGATAGACAGGAAGAAATTAAAACTAGGAAATAGATCAAAGCAATCCAAAACAAACCACAGGACAAGACGCAATATAAGATGACCCCAAGTAGGGTACTACTAAAACCACGGCCATCTAACTCCAATTTCTTCTCAATGATGAATGATGAGTTCTTTGTACTGCTGATCCCCCTTTGCTTTGTGCTATGCAACATATCCTACCCCACCTCCATACGATACGTCAGGCACCACCCTCTTATCATTCTTTGTCCATTAGTAATTTCCTTCCCCCCTTTTTCCCAATTCATGCTATCAATCCTCCTAACCCTTTCCTTTTACTGTTACCCAAATCCCCATGGTCCCCTACCCCCCTACTCTATCTTCTTCATCCTTGGCCCACCAATAGGCTCTCCTAACTTTATAGAAGCATCGATGTTCCCCTTACATCCCCATCTCCCCCTTGCATCCCTTTTTCTTAATTGTCCCCCACGCACCCATCTTTAGTCCCCTAGCCCCGCCATTCCCGTTACAGGACTCCATATTAGCTAGAATTAGCCATAGATCCCCAAAACAACAGACACAAGAATACGTGGAAAAACCCAACTAGGGTAAAAAACCACGGATGCAAAATTCCACTATGAAGAGAAACGAAGATTACAAGGCAATATACTAACCTCTCCCTTGGAAGTACAGAGAAAATCCTTTGCCCACACCTCAGAATAATTTCCTAAATTCACCTTAACCTAGAATAGCCCTAGGGACCCCAATTTATAGTTTTGGCAACTTCCCTTTCCGCATCCCAGTTGCGAAAGGACTTGCGAACGAAATCCGCGAAACTCCTTTCGCATCCCAGTTGCGAAAGGACTTGCGACACGAAATCCGCGCAACCTCGACTGGTCGTGGGCGGCCCCAGATGTGGCTCCACTTCTCAACAATCTCCCACTTGGAGACACATCTCCATAAACCTTTGTCTTCTTCATCCGGAGTGCACCACCTCCCGTCTTCAAGCCTGAAGACCAATCAAAGCTGAACAGAGCTTCAGCTTCTCCCTTGTGACCGCCTTGGTCAGCATATCCGCAGGATTCTCACTTGTATGAATCTTCTCCAGAGCAATCGATCCATCTTCCAGTAACGAACGTATGAAGTGATATCTGATGGCAATATGCTTGGTCCTTGAATGAAAGGCTGAATTCTTAGCCAAGTGTATTGCACTCTGACTGTCACTGTACAGCTTGCAATCTGCTTGCTTCTTACCCAACTCTTCCATAAAACCTTGCATCCACACCATCTCCTTGCATGCTTCTGTAGCCGCAACATATTCTGCTTCTGTCGTACTGATAGATACTATCTTTTGTAACTGAGAGACCCAACTGACTGCAGCACTACCCAGAGTAAAAACATAAACCGTAGTGCTTCTTCTGCTGTCGATATCTCCTGCCAAATCTGAATCCACGTAGCCTTGTAACTTGATTTTCGATCCACCATAACACAGCCCTACGTCCTTAGTACCTACCAAGTACCTAAGGATCCACTTCACAGCTTCCCAATGTTCCTTCCGGGGTTGTTCATGAACCTGCTAACAACTCCCACTGCTTGAGCAATGTCTGGCCTCGTGCTCACCATAGCATACATGAGACTCCCAATAGCTGACGCGTATGGGACTTTAGCCATGTAGTCCTGTTCCTCCTGCGTCTTTGCACCTTGCTCCTTAGATAGCTTGAAGTGGTTGGCTAATGGAGTGCTAACCGGCTTAGCACCTCCCATATTGAATCGATCAAGTACCTTGGCTATGTACTCTGCCTGTGACAAAACTAATTTCTTGTTTTCCCTGTCACGCTTTATCCTCATGCCTAGGATTTGTTTTGCAGCTCCTAAATCCTTCATGGCAAATTCTCTAGACAATTGTCTTTTGAGATCTGAGATGTCCTCATGCTTGAGCCAGCCACAAGCATATCATCAACGTACAGAAGAAGGATGATGTATGACGTATCAAACTTCTTCAAGTAACAACAGTGGTCTGCATGACATCTCCTAAAACCGTTTCCCGACATGAAACTATCGAACTTCTTGTACCACTGCCTCGGGGCCTGCTTCAGGCCATATAGACTCTTCTTCAGTCTGCACACCTTGTTCTCATTACCTGGTGCCACGTATCCTGTCGGCTGATGCATATATATCTCTTCTTCAAGGTCCCCATGAAGAAAGGCTGTCTTAACATCTAGCTGTTCTAGATGTAAGTCCTCTGAAGCCACTATACTCAAGACCATGCGAATCGTAGACATTTTCACTACCGGTGAAAATATTTCAGTGAAATCGATACCTGCCTTTTGTTGAAACCCTTTCACAACCAATCTGGCCTTGTACCGTTTCGAACCATCGTGCTCCTCCTTCAGTCTGTAAACCCACTTGTTATGAAGAGCTTTCTTACCCTTGGGTAGAGTGACTAGCTCCCATGTACGATTAGACTCAAGAGAGTCCATCTCATCATCCATGGCCTGCTCCCACTTAACCCGTATATCTGACTGTAACGCCTCTTCAAAACACTCTGGCTCACCATTATCTGTCAGTAGTAGATAATGTAAGGAGGGTGAGTATCGGACCGTGGGTCTCCTCTCCCGAGTAGACCTCCTCACAACTGGTGTATGCGGCTCTGCCTCATCCTGTGGCACTGTAACACCCATGTCCGGTAACTCTTCCAACTCTACGAATTTCTTTTTCTCGGCCTTATTTTCCTGCACACTGTCCTTATGCATCACTTTTTCATTAAAGACTACGTCCTTGCTTCTGATGATTTTTCTGTTTTCTGCATCCCAGAACCTGTAGCCAAAATCATGTTGCCCATAGCCTATAAACGTGCACCTCCTGGACTTCGCATCCAGCTTGTTTCTGTGCTCTGCATCAATGTGAACATATGAAGTGCAACCGAACACTCTGAGATGTGCAAGGTTCACTTCTTTCCCAGTCCACGCTTCTTCTGGTAGCCCACCATCCAATGGTGCTGAGGGACTTCTATTGATGAGATATGCGGCAGTATTCACAGCATCTGCCCAAAAGGTCTTGGGCAACCCTGCATGTAACCTCATGCTCCTGGCGCGCTCAAGGATGGTCCTGTTAATGCGCTCAGCCACACCATTCTGCTGTGGTGTCCCTGGAATCTTTCTGATGTTTGATTCCATTTGCTGCACAATACTCCTCAAACCTCTTATCACAATACTCTCCCCCATTGTCAGATCTGAGACACTTTACTGTTTTACCTGTCTCATTTTCTACCATAACTTTCCACTTCTTAAATACATCAAATACATCAGATTTATGTTTTAAGAAGTAGACCCACAGTTTTCTACTAGCATCATCAATAAAGGTAACAAAATAACGTGAGCCACCAAGAGATAATACCTGTGCCGGTCCCCACACATCAGTGTGTACAAGCTCCAACAGATGTGTCTTTGGAGCGCGTCCCGTCTTCTTGAAGCTTACCCTCTTCTGCTTGCCATACACGCAGTCCTCGCAGAATTCCAAGTCAATAGACTTCAGCCCTGGTAGCTTCCCTTTTGACAATAGCACTTTCATCCCTTTCTCACTCATATGTCCCAGCCTCTGATGCCATAACTGCCCATTCACTCCAGTTGATGCGACTGCGAGTGAACTATACGATCCTGAAGTCACGTACAAAGTACCTTCCTTTTTGCCTCGAGATATTACCAAGGCACCTTTTGTGATCTTCCAGGAGTCACTGGTGAATGTCGTCACATAACCGGTATCAGCCAACTGTCCCACTGAGATCAGATTACGTTTCAAACTCGGTACATGTCTGACATCCTTCAATTTCAAGACCGTTCCGTCTTTCTGATTTACATGAACATCTCCCTTTCCAACAATATTGCACGGCTCATCATCACCCAGGTAGACTCTCCCAAAGTCACCTGACACATAATCACGCAGAACTTCCTTACACGAAGTAGCATGAAACGAAGCACCCGAGTCTATAACCCAAGACTCATTCCTCGCATCAAGAGACAAGATCAACGCCTCTGTGTCGCTCTCCTCAGACAGATTCACTGAATCTTTCCCACCTTGAGAGCTTCCTTCTTGTTTCTTGAGCGCCCTGCAATCACGTTTCATGTGCCCCTTCTTGCCGCAATGCCAACACCCGTCTTTGTCTTTCGGTCCCTTGGACTTATTCCTTGACTTAGAACGCCCGTGTTTATTGCCTCCTTTGTTCAGCGATCTTCCTCTTCCTTCAACGTTTAGAGCATTCCCTGAATCCCCTGAAACTCCTGATGCCTTCCTTCTAGATTCTTCGCTGAGAATTAGACCGGCCACATCATCAAATTTCAGCTTTGTCGATCCTGAAGAATTGCTCACAGCAATCACCAAACCATCCCAACTGTCTGGCAAACTGGATAAGATCAATAACGCCCTGACCTCATCCTCAAAAGCAATGCCAACGGATTCCAACTGGCTCGTGACTGTATTGAACTCGTTTAGATGTTCAGCCACGCTCCCACCATCTGACATCTTCATGTTGAATAGCTGTTTCATAAGATGAACCTTGTTGGATGCTGAGGGCTTTTCATACATGGTGGCTAGGGCTTCCATTAATTCTTTTGTCGTTTTTACCTTGGATATATTGAAGGCGACGCTCTTAGACAAAGAGAGTCGGATCGTTCCTAAAGCCTTCCTATCCAGTAAAAACCATTCATCATCTGTCATCTTTTCTGGTTTCTTCTCTTTTCCTCCTAGAGGAATATAGAGGTCCTTCTGATACAGATAATCCTCCATCTGCATCTTCCAGAAGGCAAAGTTTGAACCATCAAACTTCTCAATTCTAGTTTTCCATTCTTCTGTCATCGCTCCCAATAGAACTAAACCAATAGCTCTGATACCAGTTGTTGCGCAGCACGCCAACAACGCAGTGAGCCTAGATCCAATCTAAGGCCTCACCCACAAACGATAGACAGGAAGAAATATAAACTAGAAATAGATCAAAGCAATCCAAAACAAACCACAAGACAAGATATACGTGGAAAAACTCCAAACTAGGGTAAAAAACCACGGATGCAAAATTCCACTATGAAGAGAAACGAAGATTACAAGGCAATATACTAACTCTCCCTTGGAAGTACAGAGAAAATCCTTTGCCCACACCTCAGAATAATTTCCTAAAATTCACCTCTAACCTAGAATAGCCCTAGGGACCCCAATTTATAGTTTTGGCAACTTCCCTTTCCGCATCCCAGTTGCGAAAGGACTTGCGACACGAAATCCGCGAAACTCCTTTCGCATCCCAGTTGCGAAAGGACTTGCGACACGAAATCCGCGAAACTCCTTTCGCATCCCAGTTGCGAAAGGACTTCGACATGAAATCCGCGCAACCTCGACTGGTCATGGGCGGCCCCAGATGTGGCTCCACTTCTCAACAATCCTCACTGGAGGAGACCTAATTCTGAACAGGTCGGGCCTAGGAGCTATTAGGATCAACCCAAATTCTATTATCCTTTCTTAGTCTTTGGTTCCGAGAGTAATGATAGGTTGCCCTCTTCGCCTTTTTGTACCAAAGGGCAGCAGGAAAGAAATTTGTAATGATGATGTACAATTCCCTCATCCAATATAAAGATTTTAAATATATATACGTCCAGGGAAATGGTACTAAGTTCAGGAACTTCCCATTGAGGTTGAGCTGTGTGGGCCTCACCATGATGTGTGTCGAACATCAACAATGTGCATTTGATGGGTCCCCTTTAGATTATGGGATATTCCAAAAATCAGCCTTACAAGGAACTCAGGTCAGCCATACCATTTAAAACCATGTGAAAACATACTTCAAACATATAAAAGAACTTGGTAGGGTCTACCTGAGTTTTGGATGTACATGAAACTTGGTCTAACCCCTCATCCAAGTGGGAGACATACAATGGATGGATTGGATTATGAACCACATCTGGTTAGGCCTAATAAATTATTATGACTGTGTTTAATGGAGAGGTGACCCCTCTCAGTTGTTGTGTGGTGTGGCCCACCCAAGTCAATGATTGACTTGATTTTTAAGCCCCTTGCCCACCATGCAACTCATGTAATTATCTCTGGCGGTCTCACATGGACGACTAGTGGGCAGCTCGATGGGAAAACCTCCCGCCAGCGTTAATGGTATTTATTCTCCATTTAATCATTATACAGTAGAATGAACGCTTGATAAGTGAGCCTCACTTAGAATTCACCGTACGCCAGATCAATCGACAACTCCACGTGTAACGTTGCACTTCCATCGTATGGATGTGATAATCTAATCATGGCTTTGTTTCCATCACCCATATATATTATATCCAAGTCCAATGGCACATTAGTCAGTTCGGGCTGCACGACCGTACACCACGCAGGGTACCTCGCACACCAATAGCCGCGTGAATGCAACTGTCAGGAAATCCACCCCGTTCATCAGGTACGCGACCTCATATTCACTTTCGCAGCCAAAAATGGTAACCATCGAGAACTCAGGTAGGACGCGGCACCGTAGGAAGAACTTAGGATCGGACGCTTACCATTAGTTTAATGCAAACCTACAGTGGATTTTATATGCCATCTAATCCATTCATCTGATGTTTCTGTCTGGATGAAAGAATTACCCAAAAATGGCAGTATTCCAAAACTAACGTGGGCCATTCGAAGTGAATGTTGATTCAATCTGACGTTTCGGATTAAACTAAAAGAGCGGTTGATACACCCGATGGACGGCGTGGATTTCATGCACGACTATGTCGTCTTACCCACGGTGCCTACACCAGGTACGCAAGCGTCTCTGTAAAAATTGGCGACGGGCGGCAGCCAGCTGTACCGTTAAAGCCAGTATGGACAAGTCATGATAGCACGATCTGGTGCCCTGTGGCATCATGAATGATTCCATAATAAAATTTGCTCACGTTCTCTCCAATCTCTATTCATTTCCTGTTATTTTGATTTTTCCACCTTCCTGTTGCCTTCTTGTTTGTATACTTTTATACGAAGACGTGGCAACGTAGGACTGGCATCCCCAAAACCAACCTCATGGAAAATTCAGGTGGGCTACGCCACGTGATTTTAATCAATGCCATGGATCATATGATCTTGTGAACACATCCGCGATAGTTCATCATGCTTGATCACCTGACACAAGTTTCATGTTCCTTCCTCTCAGTACACCTGCCAGACATATCCATTGATTGGGACTGCTGTCCTGATGGGCCATCACGTCCATATGCTATGTCCAAAAACGCAAAGACACTCCGTTATGGTAACCATCCAATCAGAGGCCTGAGTTCTATCAAAAGGTCTACATTCAACTAGAAAACTTCACCTTTGGATGGTTACAGTTGAGAGGGCTTCTCTGACCATTCTCCTACTGAGCATCCACAAAGTATCCCACAGGATTATTAGTCCCTGCCATCAAACACATACATTCATGCAGGCCCAATGTATAAAAAAATTCCCAAAGAAGAAATATATATATATATATATATATATATATATATAGATATATATATATATATATATATATATATATATATAACATTGATTATTAGCATTGTAGAGGGTAACTAGTTAATCCAGCTTGTAAATCTCACTACCAGAGAAAATTAGAATAAGGAACATGTGACAGCTACATCCTAACCACATTGTGCTATAAATACACAACCATAGAAGCAATACCATAACCAGCTCTTCCTCTCTCTCCTTCCTTAATGCCTTCTCCCCAACAAAAATACTAGATACTTTGGTGTTGTTCTTCGCAAAAGATATTGGCCACAGGCGGTCAATTTTCAGCCATACGTCCAATGAATTTCCCAATTGGCAACCCCTCATGGGGTCATCAATGGCCTCAAATTCTAATAGCACTAGCCATCCTCGTCACATCCAACTCTATAGCAATGGTTTCGGGCAATTCAGATGAGTACACGTCACCTCCACCACCATCACCATCACCTCCACCACCATATATATACAAATCACCCCACCACCGTCCCCTTCGCCACCTCCACCTTACTATTACAAGTCTCCACCACCACCGTCTCCATCACCTCCACCACCGTATTACTACAAATCACCACCACCACCATCTCCATCTCCTCCACCACCGTATTACTACAAATCTCCACCACCACCTACTCCATCTCCTCCACCACCTTACTATTACAAGTCGCCCCCACCACCTTCACCATCTCCACCACCTCCTTACTATTATAAGTCGCCACCACCCCCATCACCATCTCCTCCACCACCATACTACTACAAATCTCCACCACCGCCATCACCATCTCCTCCACCACCATACTACTACAAATCTCCACCACCACCATCACCATCTCCTCCACCACCATACTACTACAAATCTCCACCACCGCCATCACCATCTCCTCCACCACCATACTACTACAAGTCTCCACCACCGCCATCACCATCTCCTCCACCACCATACTACTATAAATCTCCACCACCACCATCACCGTCTCCACCACCACCTTATTACTACAAATCTCCACCTCCACCATCTCCATCTCTACCACCACCGTACTACTACAAATCTCCACCACCGCCATCACCATCTCCTCCACCACCTTACTACTACAAATCACCGCCACCGCCCATGCCAACTCCTCACCCTTACCACCACCCACTCGTCTTGAAGGTAGTGGGAAAGGTCCACTGTTACAGATGCTATGATTGGGGATATCCCATGAAATCCCATGAGAAGAAACACCTGCAAGGTAAGAAATTCGACAAAGAAATCATTATTTATTTCAATTTAATTTGACATGGTCAGCTTGATTATATTTTCTAACAATATGCTTTCATATATGATTATAAATGGGCAGGTGTTGTTGTGAAAGTTACATGCAAGACCGGCCAGAAGGAGATCGTAGCCTATGGGAAGACTAAGATCAATGGAAAATACAGCGTTGATGTTGAAGGTTATGACTATAAAAAATGGGGAGCCAAAGGATGCAAGGCAATGCTCCACATGCCTCCAAAGGGCTCTATGTGCAACATCCCTACTAACCTCCACGATGGAAAGACGGGAGCCATGCTCAAAGTGAAGTCCAAGACCTATGAAGAAGTTGTCCTCCAAGCCAAGGCCTTTGCCTATGCACCCAAATCCCCTTCCAAGGAATGTGAGAAGCCCCACCCAAAACCACCAGTCTACCAATATAAGTCCCCACCACCCCCAACCCCCTCATACTATTACAAATCCCCACCACCCCCAACACCCAGATACTACTACAAATCGCCGCCAACTCCATCCCCAACTTACGACTACAAGTCTCCCCCACCACCATCACCATCTCCTCCTCCTCCATACTACTACAAGTCCCCACCTCCACCATCATCATCTCCTCCTCCTTCATACTATTACAAGTCACCCCCGCCACCATCACCTTCCCCACCACCTACCTATTACTACAAGTCTCCGCCACCACCATCACCTTCTCCGCCACCTCCCTACTACTACAAGTCACCGCCACCACCATCATCATCTCCACCACCTCCCTACTACTACAAATCACCGCCGCCACCATCCCCATCTCCTCCTCCTCCCTACTACTACAAATCACCGCCGCCACCATCCCCATCTCCTCCTCCTCCCTACTACTACAAATCACCGCCGCCACCATCCGTGTCTCCTCCTCCTCCATACTACTACAGATCACCACCCCCACCATCGCCATCTCCTCCACCTCCATACTACTACCAATCACCACCACCACCATCGCCATCTCCTCCACCTCTGTACTACTACCAATCACCACCACCACCATCGCCATCTCCTCCACCTCCGTACTACTACAAATCACCACCACCACCATCGCCATCCCCACCTCCTCCATATGTCTACGCATCCCCACCACCTCCCACTCACTACTGAGTATGAGACCCATCTCTTCTACTCACTCATGTAAGCATTATCAGAACTCAACTAATATTGATTAGTTACTTAATCTTTATTTCTATTAAAAAGAATAACTTAGGCAATTAAACTTGATTTATTGTAGTAAAAGAATCAAACTCGAATGAATAATCATCTCATGCTACACCAAATGCTGCTTTGCAGGTTTCAAGAGGGGTAGTGAAAGATGGGAACGTTGCAAGAGAGCGAGATTCTTGTTTCCCGCTTTGTCGGTCTTTGGTAATAAGTGTCTTAATCATATGATGAAGAGCTTGATTAACCTTGGTAACACATGCCCAAGAGCTTCTATGATGGCCATGCTACATTTCCTGTACTTAGCACATTCAAGTAGCATTGGGTTTAAAAGATAACTTGGCCAGCGCACCTGGAAAGGAAGAGAAGGAGAAGAACATCATTGCTACTATTAAGTTTTTTTCTTTCTTTTTTTTTTTTCCATTTTTTTTTTTTCATGATTTCTTTATTTGTGGGTATTTGTTTATGAAGCTTTCTTGTGCTATTTGCACTGATTGCTAATAAATAAAAGATATTTATTTGTTGTTTATACAGGGCTCTCTCTCTCTCTCTCTCTCTCTCTCTCTCTCTCTCTCTCTCTCTCTCTCTCTCTCTCTCTCTATGGTTGCTATTTGTTATTTTTTTTTATTTTTATTATTATTTTTTTTTAAGAATGGTGGGGCAGGTCACCTAGATTTCATCAATGAAAACATAAGTACAAGCTCATTCAAGCTGGCCCACAAAAAATCGGGCCACACCTATCATATACTCCACGTGCATGTTGTACAAAACAAAGAAAGCGCCCCACGCCCTCCAAGCCAGGATCCACCCAGCCCCCTAACTGAAATCGACTCCGCTCAGGCCCTACCCTTGCTAATAGCACCAATCCCAGCAATACTTGTTCCTAGAGCAGCATCATGCAAGGACATGCAGAGTACTTCATGGTTGCATATGAAGCCATGACGATAAATTTTTTGATACTCCGTTAATTGGTGATGGTTAATACTCATGTGCTTACAAGTTGCATTATGCCACGACACTCAAATTAGCCATTCACACCATGGTTACACTAATAATTTATCTTAATAGGCTAATTGGTTGACATCCAATTGACAATTAAATTGAAAAACAGCCAACGACCCTACTCAATAGTCGTCCAATCAAATTGATTTTAAGATGGCTTGTTGGCGGTTAAAAATTCATTAATAATGGTTCAAGGTCAACTCAATGAATCTACACAATGGCATAAAGTGCAAACTGTGTCAAGTATAATATAATCCATAATCCAGGCCGTTAAAAGTTTGAATCAATCCCAAATTGTTCTTCTACGAGTTTGTAACCAAAGTTGAAGTCTCGAAGGGCCATTCACAGTGTCAATGGCTTATCTATCCATTCAATAAAATTTGAAGTCCCTTGTTTTGCAATATATGAAAAATGAGTAATCTTAGGCTTGATGGAAAGCTAATTGAAGAGGATCTCGTATGAAACGATTTGGGAACACCATCCCAGTTATGAAGGAATGCTTAGCGTATACCCACCTGTGAGATGTTCAGCTAAATCACACAATGTCCAGCTAGAAAAGTGCTTATATATGTGCTTCACTTGCTTAAGTATGTATGGATGTGCTTGGCATGTTACTTTTTATTAGCCAGTGGGTGATGATTCATGGTAGGCTTGGATTTTTTGGAGGCTTAAATTTCATGTTTTGTACAGTTTATAAACGATTGCCCTTAGTATAAAATTCTTGAATTATATACAAACCAAAGTAACACCTTTTTTATTTTTTATTTTTAACAAAACATCCTTTTGCGATTTGTATATATCTTCGGAATATTACAATTTTGGGCTCCCCCAAGGAATAAAAGAACCAGGTGGAAGCCTATCATAACCAAACCAAAAGGAACCCAACAACCCCCCCCCCCCCCCCCCCCCCCCCCCCCCCCCCCCCCCCACAAATCTTTTGGGCCATGGCATCTGCTGATGCGTTACCTTCCCTGAAAATATGAACAAACTCAAACTGCCCTCTAAGCTTAAGCCTCTCTATCCTGGAGATCCAATACCCCCATTTCCTACCTGGTATGGAAGCTCCCTTAAGAACAGTCACCACCAGTAGCGAGTTCGACTCCACAACCACTTTAAACAGGCCCTTGCTAAGGCATAGTGACAGGCCATCATGCACTACGCAGAGCTCTGCATTGACGTTAGAGCGAACCCCATAACCTTCCGAGAAGGCGAAGAGAAACTCTCCATCATCACCTCTGCATATACCCACGCCACCGGATTTACCTGGGTTGCCCATAGCTGACCTGTCCACATTAATCTTTACCCAGCCTTTGGTTGGTTTGCTCCATTTTACTACCTTAGGAAATAATTCCCGGGTGGAAACTAAGCTCCCTCCAAGGGCGGGAGACTGAGGGTAGTCTCCCCTGTTGGAGACACTGGTGGAGGAAGGCCTGGCCCCCAACTTGAGACCACTGATTAAGGAGAGCCACCACCTACCACAAGCAATCAGATCTACTGAGGAGGTGGGTTTCCCCTAAAAAACAGCCGCATTTCTAGACTTCTAGATCTCCCAAAGGATCAGATATGAGACCGACTTTTAAATAGTAGATATACATGTGTCGACAGTGGATGCACTCCACCATTGGGCTAATCTGCTCCCGACCAAAGTGGCCCCCATGACATTGATGTGAAATAAAGCCCCAAAATAATTCCACGCTGCTGATGCCAGGGAACTATGCAGGAAAAGATGATGAATTGACTCAGTCGAATGGTCCTGTGCCGTAACTACCCTGGGGTGGTTGCCACCTTGGAAAAAGAACGTAACAGCTTTGAGTAGGTCTTGGCCCACGATGTTCAAAAGGCAAAGAAAAAGACACCTGAAAAACTGTATGGTGGACTTGCATTAACAATGGTGGGTTCATAAGATTGTCATTTACCTCCTGGGAGACTAGGGAGGGGAGCACCTCAAGGAGGAGAGAACTAGCCGCACAAGGTTCAACTCTGAATTATTTTTCAAAGTGCCCCACCGCTGCCCTTTTGATCTCATCAATATCTTCTACTGTCTAACCCGACTCCAACTCAATGCTTCTAATCTCAGCTCTTCTTTGTCTCTCCATCATTGTCGCATGAAGAACTTGGTGTTCCTGTGCCCTGCTTCCATCCAGCTAATCCTTGCTTTTTGTTTCCAAAATGTTTCTTCCATTAGCTCTAAACAAGAAAGGTTGGCTAAGGCTTCGTTGAAAAAACTTTGCAACTCACTGTCTGGCCCAACCGTTACCGTTGATTCTTGCATTTTTTTTGTTCAATATCCTCTAGGGTCCGCTGCGCATGTTTCACTTGAGTAAAGATATTCCCAAAGACTTCTTTATTCCACACTTTGAGGCCTGTTTAACACTTTTCTGCTTGATCAGGATGTTGTATATTGGCTGGTTTTTTCCCAAGCTGTCTTTACTACCTGGATGAAAGAATCGTGGTAGATCCACATTCTTTATAATCTAAACGGTTTTTGTGTGACGATTACCTGACAGGGGAATGCCAAGAGCAACAGGACATGGTCAGAGTTTATACGGGGGAGATGTAACACATGAAACCTAGGGAAAAGGGAAGACTAGCCTGCATTGATGAGCACCCTGTCCCACCTCGCGCATACTTAAGCTGCCCCTCCTTATTGTTGCTCCATGTGAATTGATTACCCAAGAAACCAACATCAAGGAGGCTAGGATTGTTTATTACATCTGAAAATTCTAAAGAACTAGATCTGTCTGCGTCTTTGTGATTCCTTTCGGCGGTTTCGATTGTTGCATTAAAATCACCGCAGACCACCCAGGGAACCTGAACTATTGTGGAAAGGGATGCCAAGTCATCCCAAAGCGCTCTTCTTTGTATCCTAACATAGCTGGCATATATGAATGTAATGAAATAGTAGATTAGAAAGCCTACAAAGAGATTGCAATAGATAAGGATTGGTTAGTCTTTTTTAAAACATTGTAGGAGATCAAGTTTTTGAAGAAAACCCAAATCTTCCCTCCCTCTTCTGCACTGGAGCAAGACGAGTGGAAGCCCAAAGAAAGGCCCAACCCCACTCTCCTATTGTCTCTGAGCATTGGCTCAAGGATGATCACTATCCAAGGATCATGAGTGCCAATATGCCTTTTTGCTGTCGTGATCGTCCGCTGATTTCCAATTCCATGACCATTCCACACTAAGATTTTATCCATCAGTTACACATCTTGAGTTGACCGCCCTTCTTTTTAACTTACATCGTCTGGATTCCTAATCACCTCTTGTGTATAACTCCTTAGTCCTTCTTAGAAGCTTTATTCCTCTCCCTGAGCTAGGAGCATGTTGATGTAGTTGAACAGTAGATTCAGGCCTTCTATAATCTTGGTTTGATTTAGATTCCGTGGAATATGACTGCTTCTGGGCCGGGATATCTCCCCTCGTGTCTGTCTATAACCTATTCTCAATTCCCTAAAGCTATAACCTATAACCTACACCAAAACCTAACCTAAACCTAAAACCTAAATGTATTCTCAAATCCTTAAACCTAAACCTACACCTAATCCTAATCTCAACTCGTTAACCTAAACCTAAACTTGAAACCGAAACTAAACCCGATCTCAAACCCGAACCCGATTTCCTAAACCTAAACCTTAACCTATTATCAATTCCCTAAAGCTTTAACCTATAACCTAAACCTAAACCAAAACCTATTACCTAAACCTTAACCTATAACCTATAACCTATAACCTAAACTTGTAACCTATAACCTAACCTTAACCTAAACCTATAACCTAAACCTATAACCTAAAACCTAAACCTAAACCTAAAACCTAAAACCTAAAACCTAAACCTAAACCTAAAACCTTAATGTATTCCAATCCCTAAACCTAAACCTACACCTAATCTTAATCTCAAGTCCCTAACCTAAACCTAAACCTACACCTAATCCTAATCTCACTCCCTAACCTAAACCTAAACCTAAACTTGAAAACCCAACCCTAAACCCGATCTCGAACCCGAACCCGATTTGCTAAACCTAAACCTTAACCTATTCTTAATTCCTTAAAGCTATAACCTATAACCTATAACATATAACCTAAACCTAAACCTTAACCTAAACCTATAACCTAAACCTAAACCTTAAACTAAACCAAAACCTATAAGCTAAACCTTAACCCATAACTCATAACCTATAACCTATAACCTATAACCTAAACTTATAACCGATAACCTAACCTAAAACCTTAACCTAAACCTAAAACCTAAAACCTAAACCTAAACCTAAAACCTAAATGTATTCTCAAATCCCTAAACCTAAACCTACACCTAATCCTAATTTCAACTCCCTAACCTAAACCCAAACCTAAACCCGATCCCGAACCCGAACCTGATTTCCTAAACTTAAACCTTAACCTATTCTCAATTCCCTGAAGCTATAACCTATAACCTACACCTAAACCTAACCTAAACCTATAACCTTAACCTAAACCTAAAACCTAAACCTAAACCTAAAACCTAAATGTATTCTCAAATCCTTAAACCTAAACCTACACCTAATCCTAATCTCAACTCCTTAACCTAAACCTAAACTTGAAAATCAAAACTAAACCCAATCTCAAACCCGAACCCGATTTCCTAAACATAAACCTTAACCTATTATCAATTCCCTAAAGCTTTAACCTAGAACCTAAACCTAAACCAAAACCTATTACCTAAACTTAACCAGAACCTATAACCTATAACCTAAACTTGTAACCTATAACCTAACCTTAACCTAAACCTATAACCTAAACCTATAACCTAAAACCTAAACCTAAACCTAAAACCTAAAACCTAAAACCTAAACCTAAACCTAAAACCTTAAGGTTCTCAAATCCCTAAACCTAAACCTACACCTAATCTTAATCTCAAGTCCCTAACCTAAACCTAAACCTACACCTAATCCTAATCTCAACTCCCTAACCTAAACCTAAACCTAAACTTGAAAACCCAAACCTAAACCCGATCTCGAACCCGAACCCGATTTGCTAAACCTAAACCTTAACCTATTCTTAATTCCTTAAAGCTATAACCTATAACCTATAACATATAACCTAAACCTAAACCTTAACCTAAACCTATAACCTAAACCAAACCTTAAACTAACCAAAACCTATAAGCTAAACCTTAACCCAAACTCATAACCTATAACCTATAACCTATAACCTAAACTTATAACCGATAACCTAACCTAAACCTTAACCTAAACCTAAAACCTAAAACCTAAACCTAAACCTAAAACCTAAATGTATTCTCAAATCCCTAAACCTAAACCTACACCTAATCCTAATTTCAACTCCCTAACCTAAACCCAAACCTAAACCCGATCCCGAACCCGAACCTGATTTCCTAAACTTAAACCTTAACCTATTCTCAATTCCCTGAAGCTATAAACTATAACCTACACCGAAACCTAACCTAAACCTATAACCTAACCGAAACCTAAAACCGAAACCTAAACCGAAACCTAAATGTATTCTCAAAGCCTTAAACCTAAACCTACACCTAATCCTAATCTCAACTCCTTAACCTAAACCTAAACTTGAAAATCAAAACTAAACCCAATCTCAAACCCGAACCCGATTTCCTAAACATAAACCTTAACCTATTATCAATTCCCTAAAGCTTTAACCTATAACCTAAACCTAAACCTTAATCTAAACCTAAAACTATAACCTTAACCTAAACCAAAACCTATAACCTAAACCTTAACCTATAACCTATAACCTATAACCTAAACTTATAACCTATAACCTAACCTTAACCTAAACCTATAACCTAAACCTATAACCTAAAACCTAAACCTAAACCTAAAACCTAAAACCTAAAACCTAAACCTAAACCTAAAACCTTAATGTATTCTCAAATCCCTAAACCTAAACCTACACCTAATCTTAATCTCAAGTCCCTAACCTAAACCTAAACCTACACCTAATCCTAATCTCAACTCCCTAACCTAAACCTAAACCTAAACTTGAAAACCCAAACCTAAACCCGATCCCGAACCCGAACCCGATTTGCTAAACCTAAACCTTAACCTATTCTTAATTCCTTAAAGCTATAACCTATAACCTATAACATATAACCTAAACCTAAACCTTAACCTAAACCTATAACCTAAACCTAAACCTTAAACTAAACCAAAACCTATAAGCTAAACCTTAACCCATAACTCATAACCTATAACCTATAACCTATAACCTAAACTTATAACCGATAACCTAACCTAAACCTTAACCTAAACCTAAAACCTAAAACCTAAACCTAAACCTAAAACCTAAATGTATTTCAAATCCCTAAACCTAAACCTACACCTAATCCTAATTTCAACTCCCTAACCTAAACCCACACCTAAACCCGATCCCGAACCCGAACCTGATTTCCTAAACTTAAACCTTAACCTATTCTCAATTCCCTGAAGCTATAACCTATAACCTACACCTAAACCTAACCTAAACCTATAACCTTAACTAAAACCTAAAACCTAAACCTAAAACTAAAACCTAAATGTATTCTCAAATCCTTAAACCTAAACCTACACCTAATCCTAATCTCAACTCCTTAACCTAAACCTAAACTTGAAAATCAAAACTAAACCCAATCTCAAACCCGAACCCGATTTCCTAAACATAAACCTTAACCTATTATCAATTCCCGAAAGCTTTAACCTATAACCTAAACCTAAAACCTAATCGAAAACCTAAAAACTAGAACCTTAACCTAAACCAAAACCTATAACCTAAACCTTAACCGATAACCTAGAACCTATAACCTAAACTTATAACCGATAACCAACCTTAACCTAAACCTATAACCTAAACCTATAACCTAAAACCTAAACCTAAACCTAAAACCTAAAACCTAAACCTAAAAAAAAAATGTATTCTCAAATCCCTAAACCTAAACCTACACCTAATCCTAATCTCAAGTCCCTAACCTAAACCTAAACCTACACCTAATCCTAATCTCAACTCCCTAACCTAAACCTAAACCTAAACCTTAACCTATTCTCAATTCCCTAAAGCTATAACCTATAACTTATAACCTTAACCTAAACCTAAAACCTAAACCTAAACCTATAACCTTAACCTAAACCTAGGTTTGAGTTTAAAAGTTCATCCTAAGTTTGAACACATTACTCATGTTGGATTTCGCTATAGTTTAGAAGATTTGTGTGTACATTTTTTATTTCTTCATATACAATTGTTTTTTTTTTTTTTGAGATGTGGACAAAGGCATGCTTGTTTGATTGTATCTACAAATGTTGATTTATACAGGCTGACAAGCTAAAGAAGTAGTGGAGGATGAAATTCATTTTCTCAAGGGAAGGGTTTCAGAACTTAAAAGTGATCTTGTGTCGAAGTCCACAGAAGTTACAAGTGTAGTTTCTAGGAAAGAAGAAGCTTTATCTTCTGCATTTGCTGAAATTGACCTTCTTAAGGAAGAAAATTCTGTAAAAACGTGAGCATTATTGAATGCATATGGAGGGTGTTTACTGTGTTGGAGTGTATTTGTTTCTTGCACATGAGGGCATGCCTTAGTTGTAATTCTTATGATAGGTTGAGCAAAGCGAAATATTGTTTATTTAGAAATGTGAAAGTAGGATGCATTGTATAATTAGATTGCTATTTGTAATAAATGCATCATTTTTTTTTTCTGATTGCATTTTATGTACTATTTCTACCAGCATTAAGCTTAGATGAGTTATCAATCACAACAGGTTCTTGCAATGGAAACAGGTCGTATTATTACAATTTTAATAAAATAGCTACAAATATAATCTGTAGCTATAGCTACAGCTTTTGTCCGTAGTTATTGGTATCTATTGCTACGGATATTATTGGTGCTATTGGTATATATTGCTACGGATAAAATTACTTTTGCTACGGATATTATCTGTAGCACGTCCGTCGCTATTGGTGGGGTAGCTAAAGGTATTGCTATGGATATAATCCGTAGCTATTGTATCTATTGCTACGGATATAATCCGCAGCTATTGGTATCTATTGCTACGAATTATATCCGTAGCTATTGGTATCTATTGCTACGGATTATATCCGTATCTATACCTTTAACTACCCCACCAATAGCGACGGACGTGCTACAGATTATATCTGTAGCAAAAGGGCTTTTACTATGGTTTTTAGCCATAGCCTTTCCCCATTTTTCTTATAGTGCATTACCGGAAAATGGGCAAAGGCTACGGATAAAATCCGTAGCCATAGACCTATGGCTACGGCTTTAGTCCGTAGCACGACCGTAGTCGTAGGTGCCGTAACAATAGGTCTGGAACCTATGGCTACGGATTAAATCCGTAGCTATAGGTTTTGATAGCTACGGATATAATCCGTGGCAATAACTACCAGAAAACGGGCAAAGGCTACGGATAAAATCTGTAGCCATAGACATATGGCTATGGTTTTAGTTCGTAACACGACCGTAGTCGTAGGTGCCGTAACAATAGGTCTAGAACCTATGGCTACGGATTTAATCCATGGCAATTATATTTGTAGCGAAAACTTCAAACTGCCATGGATATTATTTGTAGCTAAAAGTCCGTAGCAATATGCCAAATTTAATAAAGGCTACACCTGTCAGATTACTGGCTACGGTCAATTTCTGTAGCTATTTTGTACATTAAAAAATTACATATAATCATTTGTTCATTCAATTACCACCTGTACAATCATTCATTCATTCAATTACAATCATTCATTCATTTAATTACAATCAATTACAATCCTTCATTCAATCAATTACAATTACAATTACAATCAATTACAATCCAATTCATTCAATCAATTACAATTACAATTACAATAATGCTGAAAATACAAATCTTTGGCTCCATTAGAGAAATGTGCTCGACTTCACCATGAAATTTCAACAGCTTTGTATATTCCATCATCCTACAAATAGTCATGTCATTCATAAATTAGAATGCCCATTGGAAAAAAGAAAGACAAAGTGAACGAAGTGCATCATATATAACCATTTTTTTTCTTAATGAATTAAAAAAAAAAAAAAAAAAAAAAAAAAAAAAAAAAAAAAAAAAAAAAACTCAAAGAGGAATGAAATTGACACAAAAGAAATGGTCTCACCATATGATTATAGGTTTTGGTTTAGGTTTAGGTTAAGGTTAGGCTATAGGTTAAAATTAAGTTTAGGTTATAGGTTATAGTTTAAGGTTTAGGTTTTGGTTTAGGTTAAGGTTATAGGTTTAGGTTTAGGTTTAGGTTAAGGTTATAGGTTTAGGTTTAGGTTATAGGTTATAGCTTTTGGGAACTTGATTATAGGTTAAGGTTTAGGTTTAGGAAATCGGGTTCGGGTTCATGATCCGATTTAGGTTTGGGTTTTCAAGTTGAGATTAGGATTAGGTGTAGGTTTGGGTTTAAGGATTTGAGAATACATTTAGGTTTTAAATTTAGGTTTAGGTTAAAGGTTTAGGGAAAGGTTATAGGTTTAGGTAATAGGTTATAGCTTTAGGGAATTGAGAATGGGTTATGGTTTAGGTTTAGGAAATCGGGTTCAGGTTCGGGATTGGGTTTAAGTTTGGGTTTTCAAGTTTAGGTTTAGGTTATAGGTTTTGGGATTTGAGAATGGGTTCGAGTTTAGGTTATAGGTTTTGGTTTTGGTTTAGGTTATAGGTTTTGGTTTTGGTTTAGGTTAAGGTTTAGGTTTTAGTTAAGGTTATAGGTTTAGGTTTTGGTTTTGGTTAAGGTTATAGGTTTTGGTTTCGGTTTAGGTTATAGGTTTTGGTTTAGGTTAAGGTTTAGGTTTAGGTTATAGGTTTTGGGATTTGAGAATGGGTTCGGGTTTAGGTTATAGGTTATGGTTTTGGTTTAGGTTTAGGTTATAGGTTTTTGGATTTGAGAATGGGTTATGGTTTAGGTTTAGGAAATCGGGTTCATGTTCGGGATTGGGTTTAAGTTTTGGTTTTCAAGTTTAGGTTTAAGTTTAGGTTAGGGAGTTGAGATTAGGATTAGGTGTAGGTTTAGCTTTAGGGAATTGAGTTTAGGTTATAGGTTTAGGGAAAGGTTAGGTTTAGGTTATAGGTTTTGGGATTTCGGAATAGTTTTAAGTTATAAGTATAGGTTTAGGTTAGGTTTTAGGTTAAGGTTTAGAGATTTGAGTTTAGGTTATAGGTTTTGGTTTAGGTTATAGGTTTTTGGATTTGAGAATGGGTTCAGATTTTGGATTTGGTTTTGGTTATAGGTTTTGGTTTTGGTTTAGGTTTAGGTTATAGGTTTTGGGATTTGAGAATGGGTTCAAGTTTAGGTTATAGGCTTTGGTTTTGGTTTAGGTTATAGGTTTTAGTTTTGGTTTAGGATAAGGTTTAGGTTTAGGTTATAGGTTTTTGGATTTGAGAATGGGTTCGGGTTTAGGTTATAGGTTTTGGGATTTGAGAATGGGTTCGGGTTTAGGTTATATGTTAGGGTTTTGGATTAGGTTTTAGGTTATAGGTTTTGGTTTTGGTTTTGGTTATAGGTTATAGGTTATAGGTTTTGGTTTTGGTTTTGGTTTAGGTTATAGGTTTTGGTTTTTGTTTAGGTTATAGGTTTTGGGATTTGAGAATGGGTTCGAGTTTAGGTTATAGGTTTTGGTTTTGGTTTAGATTATAAGTTTTGGTATAGGTTAAGGTTTAGGTTTAGGTTTAGGTTATAGGTTTTGGGATTTGAGAATGGGTTCAGGTTTAGGTTATAGGCTTTGGTTTTGGTTTAGGTTATAGGTTTTGGTTTTGGTTTAGGATAAGGTTTATGTTTAGGTTATAGGTTTTTGGATTTGAGAATGGGTTCGGGTTTAGGTTATAGGTTTTGGGATTTGAGAATAGGTTCGGGTTTAGGTTATATGTTAGGGTTTTGGATTAGGTTTTAGGTTATAGGTTTTGGTTTTGGTTTTGGTTATAGGTTATAGGTTTTGGTTTAGGTTATAGGTTTTGGTTTTTGTTTAGGTTATAGGTTTTGGAATTTGAGAATGGGTTCGGGTTTAGGTTATAGGTTTTGGTTTTGGTTTAGGTTATAGGTTTTGGTATAGGTTAAGGTTTAGGTTTGGGTTATAGGTTTTGACATTTGAGAATGGGTTCGGATTTAGGTTATAGGTTTTGGTTTTGGTTTAGGTTATAGGTTTTGATTTTGGTTTAGGATAAGTGTAACACCCCGGATTTTTGCCAACCTGGAGATAGACGTCCTTAGGCAATGGGTTAAATCCTAACACCTTCTTAACTTGTCAAAACTCAATCCCAAAGTCTCAAGTCCCTTGTCAACCCATTTCCTTCAAAATCTCCTATTTCACCTTTCACCACCTTGTTCTTTAGATGTTTGCTAGTACCTTCATATTAGGCATGATCCTATAGTTTAGGTAATGAAGAATAATACTTTCGAAATCCGTATAAAGACCCGAGTATCACCTCAGGCAGAAATCATACAGGACTAAATCCTTTAGAAATTAGATGAGTTTAACTAAGTGTTAAACTAGATTAGCTGTGAAATCCGTTTAAATCACTTTAAATACGATCTGCAAGATCAAAACTTGTAGAATCATCGACGCTACATTACCCTAAAATCTAGGATCAATCTCATTACCCGGCTACTCTCGGGAGCATCACGAAACTCCGTATCAGATCTGGACCGCATATCGAAAGTCCGAATAATACGAAGTTATAAAATTAGGACCACCTTGCTGGGCTTGACAACCATCTCGGAAATCAAATCCAGATAGTGTCCCGGGGTTATTCGCTTGAGCCCGGAGTGAAGTGTGTGAGAAACGTGGATATTTTAAAAATAAATATCTAAATTTAAGTAATCTGAGACTTGTCACTTGTGGGCCTAATGTAAGTAATCAGACCGTCAGAATCTGACCCAATTACACCCTCGGATCAGGAAAATTCCCATACATGGCAGTGCACTTGTGGCCCTGATCGATGGACGAGAACCGTTGAATTGAAACTGGTCCGCCATGGTCGATCTGTCAAGCCGATCGGACTGAAAGCTTAACTCGACCTAGACCTATAGTCAGTGAGCTTAAGTCTGACCTTTGGCTCAAGGGGGGGGGGGGGGGGGGCTCCAGAAGTTCTCCGTTGAGATGGAACAGTCCGTATTTGGACATAACCTAAGCATACCTTGGCCCTGGGTCTAATTTGGTGAGTTCTGGGCCTATATAAGGACCTTAAACCCTCACTCTCTCATTCCATACAAATTTGAGAAAACCTACGAGAGATAAGAGAGAAAAGAGAGAGTGTGAGAGTAGTGGGAGCATCTTTCTGATACCCTATCTCACTGCTATGCGTGCATAGCCATCACCTTCTAATCGCTCTTCTGGCAATTCTGACATCATTCTTAGGTAAGGAAACTCTAACCCTAACTTATTCTAGGGTTTTAAAGGTTGTAAGTTGTGAAATAGCTGACTTAATTCTTGCTACAGGTTGATATAGCATCGTTGAAGAAGACTGAACATTTCTATCAAATTCGTTACGCTTCTACGGCATAAGGTGCGGACTATAGATGCTTAGGTTATGGTTTTCAATGCTTTCAATGTCAGATAATGATATATTACTGATGTGGATGCTATTGCACATGTATAAATTGCTGTCTGTTTCATTTTTCAGATATACGTTAACTATGTTGAATATACTGTATTCCTCGTATTTATAGAAAATACCGTATACGTATAAAATATGGATTTATGCTTACCATGATTAATTGTTGTCCATGTATGCTAGATGCATGTGTATCAACTTCTGGGTGAACGGATTAGCCTAATATATGTTATATCAACATACGTTGCGTATGTTATATTGTGTAGCCTAAGTGTTTGTGAAAATGACCGAATGAGTATAGAATTCGCATTCATGCTCGCCATGACTAATTGTCATGGATATATGATTGTTGTATAGGCGATACCCCTTTGATGAAAGGATTTACCATAAATCACGCCCCGGCCAATATACGTTATATCTGTTAAAGCGTGTAGCCCAAGCGTTTGCGGAAATGAATGAATGAATATGGAACTTGGATTCATGCTTGCCATGACTATCCGTCATGGATGCACGCGTGTTATAAATGGGGCAACTCCCTAGTGAAAGGATTTGGCCTAATACTTATGTGATCAACATACGTCAGGTATGTTGATGTATGTAATCTAAAATGTTTGTTGAAATGTCTGAATGAGTAGGTAGTTAGAAAATTGAAATGTACAAGGGTGTTGAGGTTTGTTTCTCAACTCCTTTAACTATGTGTATGCTTTTCTCCATGTACCGTATATTATAGTGTCTATTTATCTATGTGATGCATATGTATCAATCCATGTTTAAGTTGTATTACATAAAATGTAAAAAAATAAAGCCGTGAAGGGTGATGGGGGAGTGGTGTAACGATTCCGTGCAACAGCCTTGGCAGCCCTAAAGAGGATAATATCGGACATTTGATTGTATGATTTGTATGATTTGTATGATTTGAAATCTTGATTCATTACTACTTAAACTGTCTTCTAGGATATTTTGTTATAATTGAATGTGATTGGGGCTATTGTATAGTCCAGGCAATCGGTAACAGGCTTTGAATTTGTGGCTAAGATTTATTCGCCACGTAGGACGTGTTTGACGAACCCGAGCCATACTAGAGTTGTCGACAGTGGTTAGGCCACGCGAAGTGCTTTCGTACTTCATGTCGATCCACTCGATGTGCGCTTGTGTAAGTCAAGCTCGTCAAGTAACCCGATTGACCCGATGTATGTTCACCATGTATGGACGTTACTGCTTGAACCTAAGGTACCAAACTTACTAGTGAAACCCCGTTAACCTTGGTATCTCGATCCGCTAAGACTCATGAGCCGGACATGGTGGTATGGGACCGTAGTCGAGCTATCAGCCTACGCTAGGGCGATGTGCCTCCCTGTAGTGAACAGTGAGCAACCCAGACTCGTGAGCCGAATACGGTGGTATGGGACACTATATTCGAGCTGTCGGCCTACAATGTTTTGATGGGTGATGGGGGAGTGGTGTAACGAGTGCGTGTAACAGCCCTGACAGCCCTAACCGTGCCTAGTGTAGTGACCTCGAGCATACTCTGAATCTGCGGTGAGGCGACGAGTCTTCCCGTAGTAACAGAGTATAAACTAGGCCTATATTTATAAGGTGATGGGGGAGCGATGCAACGAGGGTGTGTAACAGCCCTGACAGCCCTTTACAGTGACTTGGAACCGCATCATTGTATGAGATTATCTAAGACTAATGACCCTAGAATGGATCATTATTTGGGAATGATATAAGGGAGGTACCTTAGTTTTCCAATACTGTTGTATGAAAAGGACTAATAACAACTCAATAATCATGCTCATAACATAGCAGTGCATATGCCTGGAAGATATGGAGCACTGAGGGATGAACGCATGTTGCGGATATAAGATGGTGTCGCATGAGGGTGGTTTGACAAGGGCATGCATCATGACTGCATTTCATACTTGCATTAACAAGATTATTTAGGAATGTTTGATTATACTGCTTTATCATTACTGCTTGACTGAATTGATAACATGTTAACTTATGCTTTATTGTTCCACTGAGTTGATCACTCACTCCTACGTTACGGGACGGTGTTGTACACACCAACCAGTCCTTGTTTGAGTTTCAAATGATGGCGATGTTATGAAGCGGAGCCGGACTTTTATGATGATGAGGAGGATTTCTCCTTTATGCAGTTTTCAGGCGGGTTCCTGTGAGCCGTGTCCTGATCGACGGGGCTTTCTGGGATGTTGACTAGATGACATTACACCTTTGATATAATTTAAAATTTTACATGTAATTATCTAACCTGGTAACATTATCATACTCTGGAGACTTACCACAGTTTATATATTTTATATATCTATCACAGTCTTCCGCTTGTTTAAACCAATCGTCTCTAGAGTATGATATGCTGTTTTGGCTTAATCTCATTCATGTTTCATGTACTAATATAGACAACATTCAATCATCAACATATATGTTGCATAAGTGATGTGTTGGAATTCGGGAGTTGAGTTTATACTCGACCCCCGATTTTCAGGGCGTTACAATAAGATTTAGGTTTAGGTTATAGGTTTTTGGATTTGAGAATGGGTTCGGGTTTAGGTTATAGGTTTTGGTTTTGGTTTAGGTTATAGGTTTTGGGATTTGAGAATGGGTTCGAGTTTAGGTTATAGGTTATGGTTTTGGTTTTGGTTATATGTTATAGGTTTTGGTTTTGGCTTTGGTTTAGATTATAGGTTATAGGTTTTGGTTTTGGTTTAGGATAAGGTTTAGGTTTAGGTTATAGGTTTTGGGATTTGAGAATGGGTTCGGGTTTAGGTTATAGGATTTGGTTTTCGTTTAGGTTATAGGTTTTGGGATTTGAGAATGGGTTCGGGTTTAAGTTATAGGTTATGGTTTTGGTTTTGGTTTTGGTTTTGGTTATAGGTTATAGGTTTAGGTTTAGGTTTAGGTTAAGGTTTAGGTTTAGGTTATAGGTTTTGGGATTTGAGAATGGGTTCGGGTTTAGGTTATAGGTTTTGGTTTGGTTTAGGTTATAGGTTATAGGTTTTGGTTAAGGTTTAGTGTAACAGCCCGAATTTTTCCCAACCTGGAATTAGACGTTCTTAGGCGATGGGTCAAACCTAACTCCTGTTTAACTTCTCAAACACTCAATTCAAGGGTCTTAAGTCCCTTCTTCAAATCATTCTCTTGAAAACCTCACCTTTTCTTCACAAATCTCACATTTCACTACCTCGTCCTTCAAAATTTTCTAAGTGCTTTCATATTAGACACAAATCTTAAAGTTTAGGTGATATTGATCAATACTTAACCTAAAAATTACTATGAATAGTAAATAAATAAATAAAATAGGTTTTTAACTATTAACCTTTTGGAATCTCACGAAATAAGTAGGCTACATGGATAGATCAGCTTCTCCTACTCCAAAAACATATATTGCACGTCGAATAACTCATCCCAGTTTGTAAAATACATCCATTTTATATATCAGATAAAAAAACACCCCAAATAGGTCAGTGACCGGGCGAGGGCATCGCCCGGTTGGCGAGGTCTCGCCAAAAGGCGGGCCTAGCAGGGGGGCAGTGGCCCGTTTTCGCCCACTTTTCCTGCGATTTTGGTCCGACTTTGAAAAGTCATATTTCCTTCGTTATAACTCTGATTTAGGTGATTCAAAAACCAAATTGAAGCTTAATAAGTCTAGTTTCATATAAAAAAGTAAAAAATATAATAAAATAATTAATATGGTTAAATATAGGTCGTGGTGACAACTGTCCGAAAGTCAATAGTTTGGACAGCTGCCGCTTCTGGAATTTTTAGAATTTTTCTACAACATTAAACCTAATGAAATTTGGTGGAGATGAAGTATACTTGATGATGAACTATTAGAAAAATAATTAAAATAATAGACCAACTAGAAATGTCAGAAAGAGGTGTAAAACTTCCCTAAGACCGTATTCTGTCATAATTAGGGCGGAATTTAGTTAAGTACTGAACTAAACAATCAGTAGAATTCGCTCGAATCACTTTAAATACGATCTACAAGACCCAAAACTTATAAAATCATCGATGCTATAGTACCCTATAATTTAAGATCAATCTCATTACCCGGCTGCTCTCGGGAGCATCTCGAAACTCCGTATCGGATCTGGACCGCCTTGCTGGGCTTGACAACCATCTCGAAAATCAAATCTAGATAGTGTCCCAACGCTATTCGCTTGAGCTCGGAGCGAAGAGTGTGAGAAATGTAAAATTAATTCAAAATAAAATATCTTGAATAGTAATCTGGCACGTGTTGCTTGCGGATCAGTTTTAAGCAACCAGACCGTCAGAATCAGACCAAATTACACCCTCGAATCAGGAGAAATTTCATACACATTTACATGTACTCGGAATCTCCGATCGAGATCCGCTGACCGTTGAACTGAAACTGGTCTGCCACGCGTGATCTGGAATCCCGACCGAAATGAAAACTTAACTCCACCTAGATCCGGTGTCAGTGAGCTTAAGCCCGACCTTTGGCTCAAGGAGGCCCGCCAGAAGTCCTCCGTTGAGCTGAAACAGGTTCGCTTTGGTTATAACTTAAGTATACTTTGACTTGGAGTCTATTTCGGTTAGTTTTTAAGCTATATAAGGACCTTAAACCCTCTCTCATGGTAGCCATACGAATTTGAGATTGAGAGAGAGAAAAGAGAGAGAAAGTGTGGGAGCAGTGGGAGAATCTCCCTGCCACTCTTCCCTGCCGCTATACGAGTTCCACCGCTCCGTTCTCATCGCCTTCCCGCGATTCCGGCCATCATTTCTAGGTAAGAAACCTAACCCTAATCTGATTGGGGTTTTGATAGTTGTAGGTTATGAAATAGCTAACCTATTTCGTTCTATAGGTCGCCAAACTGCCGAATACGGAAGCTTAACAAACCGATCGACTTCGTTACGATTCTACGACAAAAGGTGCCGACTTTAGGTGTATAGGTTATGGTTTTCAACGATTTCAATGTCAGATAATGATAGATTCATGATCTGCATGCAATTGCACATGTACAAAGTGCTGTCTGTTTTCCGTTTTGATTAAAGATGAAGAATATGGAATTTTACATACTCTAGGTATTTGTAGAAAGTACCGTATACGTATAAATTTTAGAAATGTGTTTGCCATGATTATTTGTTATATGAATATATTATATATGGATAAAATACTTGTTTGGCGAAAGGACTCGCCCAATACATGTTTTGCTCATATACACTATGTATGTTGAAATTGTGTATTCTAGAAAGTACCGTATACGTATAAATCTTGGAGATGTGTTTGCCATGATTATTTGCTGTATGAATATACTATATATGGATAAAATACTTGCTTGGAAGGTTAGCCCTAATACATGTTTTGCTAACATACATCATGTATGTTGTAATAATGTATTCTAAGTGTTTGTGAAAATGACTGAATGAGTATAGAATTCTCATTCATGCTCGCCATGACTAATTGTCATGGATTCATGATTGTTGGATTGGCGATACCCCTTTGACGAAAGGATTTGCCCTAAATCACGCCACGGCCAATATACACTATATATGCTAAAATGTGTGGCCCAAGTGTTTGTGGAAATGACTGAATGAATATGGAACTTGGATTCCTGCTTGCCATGACTATCCTTCGTGGGTGTATGCGTGTTATGATTAGGGTAACTCCCTAGTGAAAGGATTTGGCCTTATACCTATGTGATCAACATATGTCATGTATGTTGGTGTATGTAGTCTAAGTGTTTGTTATAAAGTTTGAATGAGTAGTAGTTAGTAAATTGTAATGTATAAGGGTATTGAGATATGATTCTCAACTCTTTTAACTATGTGTATGATTTCCTTGGATAGTTGTGTGATTAGGAATTGAATATGTACAAACTCATGCTTGTGTTGTGCTTCATAACATGCTAAACTGCTTTTATGATTTTATCTATGTAATGCATATGTTAAATTCATGTTTACGTTGTATGATCCGTCATGGGTGATGGGGGAGTGGAGCAACGAATGCGTGCAACAGCCCTAGTAGCCCTAAACGGATAATACCGGACTTTGATTGTATGATTTGAATCTTGATCCATTATTGCTTTATCTATCTGAAATTGATTGTGTTTGGGGCTATGATTATAGTCCAGACAATCGGTACCAGAATTGAATTCGTGGCTATGATTCATTTGCCACGTGAGATGTGTTCGACGAACCCGAGTCGTACTTCGGTTAGCGATAGTGGTTGGCCACACGAAGTGCTTATGCGCTTCATATCGCTTAACTTGTTGTGCGCTCGAGCTAGCCGAGCTCGTCAAGCAACCCGATTTGTCTCATGTATGTTCACCATGTTTGGACGCTACTGCTTGAACCTAGGGTACCAAACTTACCAGTGAAATCCCTTTTAACCATGGTACCTCGATCCGCTAAGACTCATGAGCCGGGCATGGTGGTATGGGACACGTGGTCGAGCTGTCGGCCTACGTTGGGGCCACGTGCCTCCCCGTAGTGACCAGTGAGCAACCAGACTCGTGAGCCGATTATGGTGGTATGAGACACTATATTCGTGTTGTCGGCCTACGCTGGCACAGCCTGGCTGTGGTCCCCAGTCGGGTTGCATCCTGGGTTCCATTCTCAATAAGCGGACTGGTCGGGCTTCGAAAATAGACTGCCAGTTGGTAGGGTGTCAGTTGAGTGACCTTGAGCATACTCTAAATCTGCGGTGAGGCGATGAGCCTTCCCGTAGTAATAGAGTATAAACTAGGCCTGTTTCTGTATAGTGATGAATCGTTAAAGAGGTGATGGGGGAGTGATGTAACCTTTGTGCGTAACAGCCCTGGCAGCCTTTACAGTGACCTAGAAAACACACCATCGTCTGATATTAACTAGGACTGACGACCCTAAAATGGATCATGTTTGGGAATGATACAAGGGAGGTACCTTAGTTTTCCAATCCTGCTGTTTGAAATGGACTAATTAAAAACTCGGTAATCATGCTCATCATGCATTGCATGTGCCTGGAAGATGTGGAGCACTGAGGAATGAAAGCATGCCACGAACGTGAGATGGTGTCGCACGAGGGAGGGTGTGGTGAGGGCATCCATCATACCCACATTCATACTTGCATTAATAAGAGTAGTTAGGAGTGTTTGATTTTACTGCTTTATCATTACTGCTTGACTGCATTGATAACATGTTAACCTATGCTTTATTGTTCCACTGAGTTAGCTACTCACTCCCACGTTACGGGATGGTGTTTCGAACACCCACCAGACATTGTCTGATTTCAGATGGCGACGCTACTTCTGAGGCGGAGCCGGACTTCTGAGGATGAGCCGGACTTCTGCAATGACTATGATGCCTGCTTGTATTGGTTGTCTTCTGACGGCTTCCAGTGAGCAGTGTCCTGATCGGTGGGCTTTCTGGGATATTGACTAGAGGACCTTATACATTTGGTATATTTTAGGATTGTACTTGTAATTATTTAACCTGGTAATGTTATCACACTCTGGAGACTCATCTTAGTTTATATATTTTATCTATCTTCCACAGTCTTCCGCTTGTAAATTTAACTGTCTCTGGAGTATGATATGCTGTTTTGGCTTAATCTCACTCATGTTCACTACATTAATGCAGACAACATTTAATCATCATTATCTATGTTGCATAAGTGATGTTCTGGAAACTCGGGTGTTGAGTTATACTCAACCCCCGATTTTTCGGGATGTTACATTTAGGTGTAGGTTTAGATTATAGGTTTTGGGATTTGAGAATGGGTTCTGGTTTAGGTTATAGGTTATGGTTTTGGTTTTGGTTTAGGTTTAGGTTATAGGTTTTTGGATTTGAGAATGGGTTATGGTTTAGGTTTAGGAAATCGGGTTCATGTTCGGGATTGGGTTTAAGTTTTACTTTTCAAGTTTAGGTTTAGGTTTAGGTTAGGGAGTTGAGATTAGGATTAGGTGTAGGTTTAGCTTTAGAGAATTGAGTTTAGGTTATAGGTTTAGGTTATAGGTTTTGGGATTTGGGAATAACTTTAGGTTATAAGTATAGGTTTAGGTTAGGTTATAGGTTAAGGTTTAGCAATTTGAGTTTAGGTTATAGGTTTCGGTTCAGGTTATAGGTTTTGGGATTTGAGAATGGGTTCGGGTTTAGGTTATAAGTTTTGGTTTTGGTTTAGGTTATAGGTTTTGGGATTTGAGAATGGGTTTGGGTTTAGGTTATAGGTTTTGGTTTTGGTTTAAGTTAAAGGTTTTGGTTTTGGTTTTGGTTATAGATTTTGGGATTTGAGAATAGGTTCGAGTTTAGGTTATAGGTTTGGGTTTTGGTTTAGGTTATAGGTTTTGGGATTTGAGAATGGGTACGGGTTTAGGTTATAGGTTTTGGTTTTGGTTTAGGTTAAGGTTTAGGTTTAGTTATAGGTTTTGGGATTTGAGAATGGGTTCGGGTTTAGGTTATAGGTTTTGGTTTTGGTTTAGGTTATAGGTTTTGGTTTTGGTTTAGGATAAGTTTTAGGTTTAGGTTATAGGTTTTTGGATTTGAGAATGGGTTCGAGTTTAGGTTATAGGTTTTGGTTTTAGTTTAGGTTATAGGTTTTAGGATTTGAGAATGGGTTCGGGTTTAGGTTATAGGTTTTGGTTTTGGTTTAGGTTATAGGTTTTGGGATTTGAGAATGGGTTCGGGTTTACGTTATAGGTTATGGTTATGGTTTTGGTTATAGGTTATAGGTTTTGGTTTTGGTTTTGGTTTAGGTTACAGGTTATAGGTTTTGGTTTTGGTTTAGGTTAAGGTTTAGGTTTAGGCTACAGGTTTTGGGATTTGAGAATGGTTTCGAGTTTAGGTTATAGGTTTTGGTTTTGGTTTAGGTTATAGGTTTTGGGTTTTGAGAATGGGTTCGGGTTTAGGTTATAGGTTATGGTTTTGGTTTAGGTTATAGGTTTTGGTTTAGGTTTAGGTTATAGGTTATAGGTTTTGATTTTGGTTTAGGTTAAGGTTTAGGTTTAGGCTATAGGTTTTGGGATTTGAGAATGGGTTCGGGTTTAGGTTATAGGTTATGGTTTTGGTTTAGGTTTAGGTTATAGGTTTTTGGATTTGAGAATGGGTTATGGTTTAGGTTTAGGAAATCGGGTTCTTGTTCGGGATTGGGTTTAAGTTTTGGTTTTCAAGTTTAGGTTTAGGTTTAGGTTATGGAGTTGAGATTAGGATTAGGTGTAGTTTTAGCTTTAGGGTATTGAGTTTAGGTTATAGGTTTAGGGAAAGGTTATGTTTAGGTTATAGGTTTTGGGATTTGGGAATAGTTTTAAGTTATAAGTATAGGTTTAGGTTAGGTTGTAGGTTAAGGTTTAGGGGTTTGAGTTTAGGTTATAGGTTTTGGTTTAGGTTATAGGTTTTGGAAATTGAGAATGAGTTCGGGTTTAAGTTATAGGTTTTGGTTTTGGCTTAGGTTATAGGTTTTGGGATTTGAGAATGGGTTCGGGTTTAGGTTATAGGTTATGGTTATGGTTTAGGTTATAGTTATAGGTTTTGGTTTTGGTTTTGGTTTAGGTTATAGGTTATAGGTTTTGGTTTTGGTTTTGGTTTAGGTTATAGTTATAGGTTATAGGTTTTGGTTTTGGGTTAAGGTTTGGTTTAGTTTAGGTTATAGGTTTAGGTTGGTGGGTTTTAGGGTTTGGGATTTGGAATGGTCTGGGTTAGGTTATAAGTTTTAGTTTTGGTTTAGGTTATTGGTTTTGGGATTTTAGAATGGGTTCGGGTTTAGGTTATAGGTTATGGTTTTGGTTTCAGTTTAGGTTATAGGTTTTTTGATTTGAGAATGAGTTATGGTTTAAGTTTAGGAAATCAAGTTCATGTTTGGGATTGGGTTTAAGTTTTGGTTTTCAAGTTTAGGTTTAGGTTTAGGTTAGGGATTTAAGAATAGGTTAAGGTTCAGGTTTAGGAAATCGGGTTCGGGTTCGGGATCGGGTTTAAGTTTGGATTTTCAAGTTTAGGTTTAGGTTTAGGCTAGGGAGTTGAGATTAGGATTAGGTGTAGTTTTAGGTTTAAGAATTTGAGAATAGGTTAAGGTTTAGGTTTAGGAAATCGGGTTCGGGTTTGATTTTAAGTTTGGGTTTTCAAGTTTAGGTTTAGGTCTAGGATAGGGAGTTGAGATTAGGATTAGGTGTAGGTTTAGGTTTAGGGAATTGAGAATAGGTTGAGGTTTAGGTTGAGGAAACCGGGTTCGGGTTCAAGATTAGGTTTAAGTTTGGGTTTTCAAGTTTAGGTTTAGGTTTAGGTTATGGAGTTAGGTTTAGGTTAGGTTGTAGGTTAAGGTTTAGGGAATTGAGAATAGGTTAAGGTTTCGGTTGAGGAAACCGGGTTCGGGTTCGGGATCGGGTTTAAGTTTGGGTTTTCAAGTTTAGGTTTAGGTTTAGGTTAGGGAGTTAGGTTTAGGTTAGGTTGTAGGTTAAGGTTTAGGGAATTGAGAATAGGTTAAGGTTTAGGTTGAGGAAACCGGGTTCGGGTTCGGGATCGAGTTTAAGTTTTGGTTTTCAAGTTTAGGTTTAGGTTTAGTTTAGGGAGTTAGGGTTAGGTTAGGTTGTAGGTTAATGTTTAGGGAATTGAGAATAAGTTAAGGTTTAGGTTTAGGAAACCGGGTTCAGGTTTAGGTTAAGGGTGTGGTCCCTGCCAATACAAATATAAACATGGCCACCAGCACAAATGGTCAGGCCCTTCCAATGCCGTCGATAGGAAATGGACAGCTTCATCATGGTCATAACAGCGATTCCAACCTTCCAGGGACCCCCGCTCATCCGGATAGCTCCGACGCACATCCGGGTCTGCTCCATTAATTTCGAACAAATACATAAACACATGCATGATGATCCATCCATCCATGATCTAACAATCCATCCATCCTAGAATGCATGCATAAAGAAAATTAATGGAATGCATCCATGATCTAACAATCCATCCATCCTGGAATGAATCCATCCTAGAAAAGAAAATTTCCCCTGTTTTCCTAAATTTTCCATTTCGATCTTTTTTTGCCCAAATCCATGTCAATGCATGAGAATCATGCATAAACATGGATTTTAAACAAAATGCATGAGGGGAATTACAACATAGATATCATGCACACGATATCACATAATGTATTGTTTGATGAACTAAACATGTGCATTCTTGACAAGAGACGTACCAGATGCTTGAATCTGAAATATGCAGCTCCAATCCTCTCACATGCAACATCCACCTAAAAGAATGCGCATAACCATCATGCTTGAGTAATCAATATAGGAATGTACAAGTAAAACCATAAAACCAGAGATACTCACTGCATTTTCAGGATCTCCTCCATAGTTGACGATCTCATTCTAAAGCCCTTCTCCCTCCTCCTTTATCCGGGCTTAGGACCGGCAATGCAAGGAGTTGCATTGGCAGAGTTAAAAAATTTCTACTATTGAACCTAGTATTATCTACTACATACTAGTAACATACAACTTATATTGGGGCACCATACCATACGCTACAAGAATTTCATGTCCCCCTAAACAAGGTATCCTCCATTGATAACATATATATATATATATATATATAATATATATATATATATTATATATATATCATAAGTTGTTTATTTTCATTTTCATTCACAAATACATTCATCATCCATCAAAGAAAATTGAAACAAGTACTATCACTCTATGACTAACAATTGAAAAGGAAATTATATTCGTCAGATTCTATCTTAATTATCCTGTTAGAAACTCAAATGCCTAGAATTTACCTGCTTGCATTCCGTAAAATCCCAATTTGCTGGCGCATTTTCAATGCTTCTTGTAAAATCCTGATTCACCAACCTAATAAACCCAGATTGTTTTGATAATGAGCATTAACTAAAAGGGAAAGTTAAGGTTGCCTAATCAGTGTCACTGACCTGCTTCTGGTAGTAGTTATTCCCCCGGCTACAAACCCTAGTCAATCCTGCATGTCAATCCTGCTAGTTTTCTGAATTTTTTCTTATTTTTTTATTAGCAGTTAAAATTTTATATAAAAAAATTAGGGCGAAAAGACCATTGTAAAGCTAGGACATTGCAGAAAAAAAGCTATGGTCAGCACAATATCCATTCATACTTGAAAGGGTTAAACCATGGACTTGATGGTGGGGATCCAAATTTGTATGCCAAGGTTGGCAGTTCAAACCTTCCTTTACCCATAAAGGTTCAGCCCTCACTTTTGCATGTTACACCAACTAGTGGGTATCCAATCCTACTTCACATGAAATAAGTGATTATGTAGTTAAAAGACTGACACCTCCAAAATTTTGGCACGGACCTCTAGTAGCATGTAGAAGATGTTCTCGAATCATCACTACATTCTGGTCACAGCAGCAGATTCTGGTCATAGCTGATGGCTAGCCAAATGTCCAAAAACATACCAGCCAAGCATATACCAACATATTAGTCAAGATGCTTATCTTGATTGCCCACTGGTGTGGTCATCTATCAGGGAAAAAAAGAGTAGTAAATGGTTGAAAGACATACATTAATCATAGAGTATAGTGGTGTATTTTTTAGGATGTGACCAGTTAGCCCCGCTATTTGGGTGGTCGAGATTTGAGGACTGAGAAATGGGCACAGGACAGAAAACCCAATCCAACTGTTCTCTCTAGGGAAAACCCCAACATTTTAAAGCTTTCATACAAGGCCAAGGTAACTAAATCATTTTTTTCCATATTACATCCAAGGAGTTATCCAGCAACACTTTATTAAACATAGAGACTTGCAAATACCTCATCCAAAGAGTTATCCAAAAGCTCGACAAAAGCTGTATAACTAGAATGTCAGGAAATAAAGTTAATTACCCAAAATGGCTACTCCTTTGACTAAATCTAAAGTTCAATGTAATTCTTCAAGAAAAAAAATATATATTTGTAGAAAAAAGAAAAAATAAATACTATTTATGATGATTGTAAAAGGTAATTTTACCTCGAAGAGCACACTTGTCTCTAGTTAAACACCTCTCTACTTATCACTTGCACACATGAATCTGTTATATGAGAAACAAATATTGACAACTGGAATTTCTGTTTGAATTTCTAGAATTGATTCTACTCTTTATACTTTCTGGAAAGCAGTATTAGCGGTTGGAATGACATTCCTATTCGTTGGAGAATCATGTATAACTACTGGAAATTAATTGTAGGAGTGGGAACTTTGTATTGATTGATGGATTTTGTGTTCAAGCCTGACAAATAACAATATTTTTGGAGAAATTCTCTATTATTCTCGAAGCAGATATGTTGGGGATTGCAACTGATTTGGTTTTTATCAACATTCTCAATTTTTTATCTACCCTCTAATGATTCATCCCAATGGGAATTGGAAGGAATTTCAATCCCCAAATCTAGAAAGTTCCAAAATCCATAAACTTTTAACCAGTCATAGGATTACCTAATGGAATTGGTATTCGATCTTCCATCTCATGGCTGTCTCCCAGTTTCATTACATGATACTGATGTGATCAGTTCATAGTAGTGACTCTTTTGTTTGGTGATCTAGCCAATGATCTGATGGGCCATGCCATGGATGGAGAGTTACCAAAAATCTACCAGATCCGAATACCCTAGTCTTTTGGACGCAAAAATGTTCCTAAAATTTTAGATGGCAAGATTCTTCCCACAAAATGTCAAGTTATCACCTTATGATTTCCCACAAAATGGAAAAGAATGCCACATAAAATTCAAAAGATAATCATTCAGCACTTTCTAGTTGCACTGAAGCAATTCAATTGTATCACACTCAACATGTGTTTGACAAGTGAGAACCACAAAAAGTTCAAATTCAAATCAGAGGAAAGCAAGATTAGGTCAATTTTTTTGGTGGAGAAATATATCACTCAGAAAGTAACTTACCCGTATTGTCCATTATAAGATCCAAAGCAAAGTATTCCATGAAGAACTGTGTATTGTGTCTCATTGCCTGGCCATAAAGCGTGTTCAATAAAGCATGACTAGTTTATCAATAGCACATGCACAGCGATAGGCCTACTCACATACAATTGCAACACAGAAGACGGTAAAAATCAGGAAATGTTACAGATAACTAGTGAAACTAACTACCCCTATAAGGCTATAACAAAGTTGAGTATGTGAACCTTTTCTGAAATTCAGGCTTTGACTACCAAATGCACGATGATATATTTTCCCTTCTTCAATTCAAGAAAATGGCAACCCATAATTTTCAAGCTCTATGACAACTTTTGGTGCCTCTCTACACCTATGCTGGATAGCATCTTGATCGCCTACATAACACAACAACATTCCACTTTACGAACACCCATAAAACAATTGCAAGAGGAATTGCATACAAAGTATGGACCAGCCAGATCAAAGTGTAGCCACCTTGCATGCCATTCTTAGGTTGAACAGGGCTATGACCTTCATCAAATTCTTACCTAGAACTCATTGCAGGAAAGTCAACATTCAAGGGCAGTGCATATCAACAGTATTCAAGAGTTCTGAACTTAAGCAAAAAATAAAATTAAAAAAAAAAAAAAACCGCAATGCACAAAGGAAGCAAAAATGGGTACCTCAGGAAGTGCATATCATATGCAATTTCAGCGACATGGGAAGTGACAACAAAAGATTTTGATTCATGTGCTTGATGGGAGTAGTGGTAGGCTAACTATGGGCAGGTTCGGTAATCTCCTTTGAAAAATCAGGAATCTATCTTCTAATAAAATAAAAGACTTCTACAACCTTGATTGACTGAAAGCTCTCAATTGTGTCCTTAGAAAACTTTACAAATAGTATCTCTTGATTCTTAACCCAAGTCTAGACCGTTCATTTGATTGCTTAAAACTTAAAAACCTAACTCATGTAAAGTAACTACTACAACTTTTCTTTTCTTTTTTAAAGGTTTGTGACTGAAATGTGATTTTCTCTGAGTCTAGATATAACCTGACTGAGTCAACTCCTCTTAGTCAGGTCAAGCTTTCGAACTACGATTCATCGAGTGGGTTCTAACTTCCAATAAACAAATTCAAATACAACACATCATTGTAAAAATGAAAAATCCATATCCACAGCCTGCAAATACTAGTAACTAATGATGCAACAACCTCAATTTAAGTGGAAGAGATTATACAGATTAGCAGGAAAGGGAGTGAACAAATTCCACTGTAAAACATCAACTCAAATGATGAAAAAAGCCCATCCTTACACCTGATTTCTCCATTGTATCTAGGTACATAGTCTACACATAAATCAAGTATTAAAACCATTACAAATATATCAAAGAGTGGCTTGAAGACTATCAGCAAAACAGAAGTAACAATGAATGCAAGAAAAAAAGCACCTTTACCTTCACCACCATATCAGGCTTGACATCTGCATGGGTGAAAACAGGCCCTTTGAATGCATTAGCCTGCATATGAAAAAAGATGTGCCTTAGGAATTTTGTTTCCAATTGGACCTTGGCACAAAATGCTTGTAAAAGTGGATTGTGTGTTAGGTAAACTACAACTAGTTGTAGGCCACCAGTTCCCTTTTCAATGACCAACTAAATAAAAGCAATCAATCATCGTGAAAAAATAGAAAGAAAACCTAAATGGAATGATTACATTGAATTATGCAATTGGAATTAAAAACCTAAAAATCCAAAACAAACCCAAATCAATTTCTTAGTGATTTTGGTATATTCTGCTTGGATAAAGCTTTTGTAGTGGCAATAATCCATTTGCAACCTAAAAATCGAAAGACGAGTATGGACTCAAATCTACAGTATGAATTGATTCATCCTACAATGAATATCATCATACAGAAAAGTTATGCCCCAAAATTGAAGAACTAAAAATAAAGAAAAGGACAAGGATGAGATGTCATAAAAAAAAAATAGAGACAATACTTCAAGAGCACACGCTCATCTACTCAATTATAAACTCTAAAAAACTAAGAAAAATATGCATCATCTAAAAAACAAATAAACATCCAACAATTCATGGAAGTGAATGCTTCCCCATACTTTTGTTCAAATATTAATCTTCTCATCTCTTTCTTTAGATCCATAGGTGCCTCAACTTGTTGGACAGTCATGGCCTGGACAAAATCAGCAATGCGTAGCCTCCAAAACAGATAGTATTCAATTATCAACTTTCTTTCAGAAAGTTCTAAATCTCAAGTTTGTAACACTAAAATAACATGCGAAATATCGCATGGACATTTCAAACCTAAGAATTATCTTCAAATTACCCCACATTGTGATCCTAACCATTGAATGAGTGGGCCTTCCTAAAACTTGCTATCCAACTATTTTTGGACACTCAGACACATCCAATCAGTAAGATATTACAATCTAGTATCTTAAAATAGCAAACCTGGCATTATTGATGATGAGATGAAGCGTCAAATCTCATCACATAAGTGCCCCTGTTTACCACCAGATACAACTTAAAAAATTCACTACATTGGAAATACATTCAAAGTTGTATTCTATTTTCTTACAAGAACTGCACACCAATAAGAACCGCAGCATGTGCAACCAAAGCCCATAGAAATCAATCCCTATTCATTCATCTAATCACAAGATATGAATGTCTCGGACAACCTAATTATTAAATACCAACTCAAGATCAACCATCATAATTCAACTTTCAAGAGCATAAGAATCAAATTTTTTACTTGGGATGAAGAAACATAAAGAAACATTTCATGGCATCAACTCTATGAAGAATCATAGTCCAGCAAAATTCAGTTATGAAACAACAAACCACAGATAAATAAAGAGGTATTAATGTAATGTTAGGGCTGACATTCTGGAGAATAGACTAGGTTTCCATTTTGTACAAGTGGGAACCATGGCTTGAGTGATCCAAACAATTGATATGGTGGGTCCATCCATTGATGGCTCATGCACTAAAAATCTCTTGGACTTCAAGATTATACATAGATAATATACAACATTTTCTTGCTTGAATACAAATTGTTGCAGCATATTCTTACTTAAAATATTATCCCATGGCCACTATTCATGAGCTAGATTGACAAAGCCCTAAATCCAAAAAGCCCCAAATAAAATTAGCCAAAATTAAAAAAATTAGGGAATCGACACTACAAATCCACAAAGCCCTAAACCCAAAATGACCTCTGATACATGACTATCTTCTCTTAGACAACACCTCTACACTAATCCACAATTAGGGAATCAATACTACAAATCCCTAATTAGGGATTCGAAACTCAAATATTCCCAATACACAAATCATTGGACAATGTTACTTGAAGGATTATAAAATGCCAAAAAATGCCTGAATTGATATGAATAGATAAGGAGAGAGAGAGAGAGAGAGAGAGAGAGAGAGACCTGATGTCGCAGCAGAATGCTCCTTGATGTGCAATAGATCGAGTAGAGAGGGAGATACCTGATGTTGCAGCAGAGGGCCGAGGAGATAGAAAGAGAGAGAGAGGAGTAGGGTTTTGAGAGAGAGAGAGAAAGGGATAGAGAGAGTGAGAGGGAGAGGGAGAGGGAGAGGGAGAGGCAGCGAGAGGGAGGGAGAGGGCCGGAGATGGAGACAGAGAAGGAGAGGCAGAGAGAGGTAACGGCAGAGAGAGAAGTGCGGAGAAGATAGAGAGAAAGGAGCGGCAGAAGAGAGAGAGAGAGAGAGAGAGAGAGAGAGAGAGAGAGGTGGGGGCGTGAGAATGAAAATTGCGGCGGGCGGGGGCTTTTCTTTTTGTGCGCGTGGCCGCCAAATGGAGATGAACGGTGATGTTAGGGGCTCCATGTGGCCCACCATGATGTATGTCATTCATTTATGCCTTCCATTCAATTCAAAGAATTATTTAGGAATTTATCCCAAAAAATGAGGCAAATAGAAGACTCACATGGACCACACCACAAATCAACAAAAGGCACTTAATCTCCATTATTTCCTATCGAGTGGTCCACTTGAGCTTTAACTTTATTTAATTTTTGAGCTAACACATTAAAATTATCTGTAAAAATGGATGGACAGTTTAGATTAAACACAAAAATTATGGTAGGCCCCCCATAGAACTTCTATGAGACCATCAATTAGAGCAAAGGCTATGGATGATTGGAGTATTTAGCTACAAATTTAATTCGTAGCTAAATATCTATGGTTTATATCCATAGCTAAAGACTCCAATCATCTGTAGCATTTGCTTGTTTTTTTGGTAGTGTTAAGGTTTAGGTTTAGGAAATCAGGTTCGGGTTCGGGATCAGGTTTAAGTTTGGGTTTTCAAGTTTAGGTTTAGGTTTAGGTTAGGGAGTTGAGATTAGGATTAGGTGTAGGTTTAGGTTTAGGGATTTGAGAATACATTTAAGTTTTAGGTTTAGGGTTAGGTTTTAGGTTTTAGGTTTAGGTTAAGGTTTTAGGTTTAGTTTTAGGTTAGGTTATCGGTTATAAGTTTAGGTTATAGGTTATAGGTTATGGGTTATGGGTTAAGGTTTAGTTTATAGGTTTTGGTTTAGGTTAAGGTTTAAGTTTAAGTTATAGGTTTAGGTTAAGGTTTAGGTTTAGGTTATATGTTATAGTTATAGGTTATAGCTTTAAGGAATTGAGAATAGGTTAAGGTTTAGGTTTAGGTTATATGTTATAGGTTATAGGTTATAGCTTTAAGGAATTGAGAATAGGTTAAGGTTTTGGTTTAGGAAATCGGGTTCGGGTTCGGGATCAGGTTTAGTTTTGGGTTTTCAAGTTTAGGTTTAGGTTTAGGTTAGGGAGTTGAGATTAGGATTAGGTGTAGGTTTAGGTTTAGGTTAGGGAGTTGAGATTAGGATTAGGTGTAGGTTTAGGTTTAGGTTAGGGACTTGAGATTAGGATTAGGTGTAGGTTTAGGTTTAGGGATTTGAGAATACATTTAGGTTTTAGGTTTAGGTTTAGGTTTTAGGTTTTAGGTTTTAGGTTTAGGTTTAGGTTTTAGGTAATAGGTTTAGGTTATAGGTTAAGGTTAAGGTTAGGTTATAGGTTATAAGTTTAGGTTATAGGTTAAGGTTTAGGTTATAGGTTTTGGTTTAGGTTAAGGTTATAGGTTTAGGTTTAGGTTAAGGTTTAGGTTTAGGTTATAGGTTATAGGTTAAAGCTTTAGGGAATTGATAATAAGTTAAGGTTTAGGTTTAGGAAATCGGGTTCGGGTTTGAGATCGGGTTTAGTTTCGGTTTTCAAGTTTAGGTTTAGGTTAAGGAGTTGAGATTAAGATTAGGTGTAGGTTTAGGTTTAAGGATTTGTGAATACCTTTAGGTTTTAGGTTTAGTTTTAGGTTTTAGGTTTAGGTTAAGGTTATAGGTTTAGGTTAGGTTTAGGTGTAGGTTATAGGTTATAGCTTTAGGGAATTGAGAATAGGTTAAGGTTTAGGTTTAGGAAATCAGGTTCGGGTTTGGGATCGGGTTTAGGTTTGGGTTTTCAAGTTTAGGTTTAGGCTTAGGTTTAGGTTAGGGAGTTGAGATTAGGATTAGGTGTAGGTTTAGGTTTAGGTTTAGGTTTTAGGTTTTAGGTTAAGGTTAAGGTTTTAGGTTTAGTTTTAGGTTAGGTTATCGGTTATAAGTTTAGGTTATAGGTTATAGGTTATGGGTTATGGGTTAAGGTTTAGTTTATAGGTTTTGGTTTAGGTTAAGGTTTAGGTTTAGGTTATAGGTTTAGGTTAAGGTTTAGGTTCATGTTATATGTTATAGGTTATAGGTTATAGCTTTAAGGAATTGAGAATAGGTTAAGGTTTAGGTTTAGGAAATCGGGTTCGGGATTGGGTTTAGGTTTGGATTTTCAAGTTTAGGTTTAGGTTTAGGTTAGGGAGTTTAGATTAGGATTAGGTGTAGGTTTAGGTATAGGGTTTGAGAATACATTTAGGTTTTAGGTTTATGTTTAGGTTTTAGTTTATAGGTTTAGGTTATAGGTTAAAGTTAGGTTATAGGTTAAGGTTTAGGTTTAGGTTATGGTTTAGGTTTAGGTTATAAGTTTTGGGATTTGAGAATAGGTTTAGGTTAAGGTTATAAGTTTAGGTTTAGGATATCGTGTTCGCGTTCGGGATCGGTTTTAGGTTTGGGTTTTGAAGTTTAGGTTTAGGTTTAGGTTAGGGAGTTAAGATTAGGATTAGGTGTAGGTTTAAGTTTAGGGATTTGAGAATACGTTAAGGTTTAGGTATAGGAAATCAGGTTCGGGTTCGAGATCGGGTTTACGTTTGAGTTTTAGGTTTAGGCTAAGGATTTAGGGATTCAGATTCGGGTTCGGGATCGGGTTTAGGTTTAGGTTTAGGTTTTACGTTTAGGTTAAGGTTATAGGTTTAGGTTTAGGTTATAACTGTAGGTTATAGGTTTAGGTTTAGGTTAGGTTATAGGTTAACGGTTTAGGGAATTGAGAATAGGTTAAGGTTTAGGTTTAGGAAATCGGGTTTGGATTCGGGTTCGGATTCGGGTTTAGGTTTGGGTTTTCAAGTTTAGGTTTAGGTTAAGGAGTTGAGATTAGGATTAGGTATAGGTTTAGGTTTAGGGATTTGAGAATACATTTAGGTTTTAGGTTTAGGTTTAGGTTATAGGTATAGGTTTAGGTTATAGGTTATAGCTTTAGGAAATTGAGAATAGGTTAAGGTTTAGGTTTAAGAAATTGGGATCGGGTTTAGGTTTGGGTTTTCAAGTTTAGGTTTAGGTTAAGGAGTTGAGATTAAGATTAGGTGTAGGTTTAGGTTTAAGGATTTGAGAATACATTTAGGTTTTAGGTTTAGGTTTAGGTTTTAGGTTATAGGTTTAGGTTTAGGTTATAAGTGCAGGGTTTAGGTTTAGGTTTAGGTTAGGTTATATGTTAAGGTTTAGGGAATTGAGTTTAGGTTATAGGTTTAGGTTATAGGTTAAGGTTTAGGTTTAGGTTAAGGTTTAGGTTTTAGGATTTGAGAATAGGTTTAGGTTAAGGTTATAAGTTTAGGTTTAGGAAATCGGGTTCGGGTTCAGGTATAGGTTTAAGTTTTCAAGTTTAGGTTTAGGTTTAGGTTAGGGAGTTGAGATTAGGATTAGGTGCAGGTTTAGGTTTAGGAAATCGGATTCGAGTTCGAGATCGGGTTTACGTTTGTAACGACCTGTAAATTTCCGTACAATGGCTCGAGTACCACCTCCACCAGAAATCACTTACGATTAAATCCTTTAGAAATTTAACAAAGTTAACTAAGTGCGAAACTAGTTTAGCCATTAAATCCGTTGGAATCGCTTTAAATACAATCTGCAAGACCCAAAACTTATAGAATCATTGACGCTAGGTTACCCTAAAGTCTAGGATCAAACTCATTACCCGACTGCTCTCCGGAAAGAATTGAAACTCCGTATCAGGTCTAGACCGCACATCGGGAGTCCGAATAATACGAAGTTAAGGAATCAGGACCGCCTCGCTGGGCTTGACAACCATATCAGAAATCAAGTCCAGACGGTGACCCACGGCCGTTCGCTCGAGTCCGGAGCGAGGGAGTGTGAAAACTCCTGTTTTCTTTACAAAATAAATATCTTGAATAGTGATCTGGCACGTATCGCTTGTGTACATTTTATAAGCAACTAGACCGTCAGAATTTGACCCAAATACACCCTCGGATCAGGAAAAATTTCAGGAACATTTACATGTACTTGGAATTTCGGATCGAGGCCTACTGACCGTTGAACTGAAAATGGTCCGCCATGCGTGATCTGGGATTCCGACCGAGACGAAAACATAACCCCACGTAGATCCAAGGTTAGTGAGCTTAAGTCCGACGTTTGGCTCAAGGAGGGCCGCCAGAAACCCTCTTTTGAGCTGAATTAACGTCGATTTGCTTATAATATAAGTATACCTTGAACATAAGTTTATTTCGGAGAGTTTTTAGGCTATATAAGAGCCTTAGGGCAGCCCCTCTCATAGCCATACGAATTTGGGATAAAACCCTAAGAAGAAGAGAGGAAAACTGAGAGGAAGCTTGAGAGTTGTGGGGAAAACTCCCTCCTACTGTTTCCAACCACCATACGGGATACACCACCCCTTCCTTACTACTTTTTCGGCGATACCGACTCCGTTTTAAGATAAGAAACCCTAACACTAGATCTGTTTAAGAGTGTGAAGGTTATAGGTTATGAAATAGCTAACCGGTTTCGCTATTTAGGCTACAAAATCGCCGAATACGGAAGCCTAACGAACCTAGCTGATTCATTGCAATCCTAAGGTGTAAGGTGAGGACTTTAGGTGTATAGGTTACGGTTTTCAACGCTTTCAATGTCAGATAATGATAGATTCATGATCTGCATGTGATTGTACATGTACAAAGTGCTTTCCGTTTCCTGTTTCGATTAAAGATGCAAAATATGGAATTTTACATACTCTAGGTATACGTAGAAATACCGTATACGTACAAATTTTGGAAATGTGTTTGTCATGATTAATTGTTGTATGATTATATAATTTATGGATAAAATACTGATTTGGCGAAAGGAATCGCCGTAATACATGTTTGCTTATATACACTATGTATGTTGAAATTGTGTATTCTAGAAAATACCGTATATGTATAGATTTTGGAGATGTAATTGTCATGACTATTTGCTGTATGAATATGATATACATGGATAAAATACTCGCTTGGCAAAAGGATAGCCCTAAAATATATTTTATTAACATACGTCATGTATGTTGAAATAGTGTACTCTAAGTGTTTGTGTAAATGCTTGTGAGAGTAAATGCTTAGATGTTAGTGCCTTAGGTAGGTGCTGAGATGAAATTCTCAACTACCTTAGAGACATGTATGATTCCCTCCATGTGGTTGTTTACTCTAACTACTCACTTATGAAGCGTATGTGTTTGTATCCCTATTTGTATAGTGCTCTTTAACATGCTTTACACCATGCTTATATCATGCTTTATAACATGCCTTATGACATGCCTAATAGCATGCTTGTATTACTTTGTTTATCATGCTTTACTCCACATGCTATGGATGAGAATTGATTGAGTTTGGGACTATGTCCATAGTCTAGACATTCGGTACCAGACTCGAGATTGTGGCTGAGATTCATGTCGCCACGAGGGATGTGTTTGACAAACCCGAGTCGTACTTCGGTTGGCGATAGTGGTTGGCCACACGGAGTGCTTCTGCGCTTCATATCACTCAACTTGTTGTGCGCTCGAGCTTGTCAGGCTCGTCAAGTAACCCGATATGTCAAATGTGTGTTCACCATGTTTGGTCACTACTGCTTGAACCTAGGGTACCAAACTTACCAATGGAAATCCCGTTAACCATGGTACCTCGATCCGCTATGACTCATGAGCCGGACATGCTAGTATGGGATACCGTGGCCGAGCTGTCGGCCTATGCTGGGGCACGTGCCTCCCCGTAGTGACCATTGAGCAACCCAAACTCGTGAGCCGAATACGGTGGTATGGGACACTGTATTCGAGCTGTCGATACTTGCTGCGAGAGCTGAGTACGGTGAGACCTGTACTCGTGCTGACGGGTGACGAGTCCTCTGTAGTGTCTTCGAGTATACTCCAAGGTCTGTGATTGGCGACGAACCCTTCACAGCAACTAGAGTATGAGTTGAGCCGAGTACGGTGAGATCTGTATTCGAGCTGACGGCCAGCGATTGAGCCGAGTACGGTGAGACCTGTACTCGAGCTGATGGTCAGTAATTGAGCCGCATACGGTGAGATCTGTATCCGTACTGACAGGTGACGAGCCCTTTGCGATGCCTTCGCGATGCCACTCGAACCATAATACCGTATGAGATTAACTAGGATTGACGACCCTAGAATGGATCATGTTTGGGAATGATACAAGGGAGGTACCTTAGTTTCCCAATACTGCTATTTGAAATGGACTAATAACAACTCGGTAATCATGCTCATCATCGCACCGCATGTGCCTAGTAGATGTGGAGCACTGAGGGAGGTATGCATCCGCGAATGTAAGATGATGTCGCATTAGGGTGGTTTGGCAAGGGCATTCATCATGTCATTTCATACTTGCATTTAATAAGAGTAGTTAAACTTGTTTGACTGTACTGCTTTATCATTACTGCTTAATTGAATTGCTAACATGTTAACCTATGCTTTATTGTCCCACTGAGTTAGCTACTCACTCCCACGTTACGGGACGGTGTTTTACACACCAACCAGACTCTGTCGCAGGTATAGAGGATGCGTCGATTCAGGAGGCAGGGCCAGATTATGATGAGGACCAGGATGAGTTCTCATCTATGCAGTACTCTGACGGCTACGCATAGGCCGACTGGATCGCGGGGGTTTCAGGATCTAACTTTAGTTGCATTTTGACTCTTTTTATTCAGAAACAATACATGTATATGGATATTCAGTTAGTGTTCATACTCTGGAGATCGAGATGGTTTTTGTTCCTTTACATACTTTATATATACAGTTTCAGTCTTCTGCTTGCCTTTATACAATTAATCTGGAGTTTGAATTACTGTTTGGTATAATCTCACTCATGTTTATTACTCTAACACAGACAACATTTAATTATCATTATTTATGTTGCATAAGTGATGCGTTGGAACTCGGCAGTTGAGTTATACTCGACCCCCGATTTTTAGGGCGTTACAGGGTTTTAGGTTAAGGGCGTGGTCCCTGCAAATACAAATATAAACACAGTCTGTCCAAATGGCCAGGCCCCTCCAATGTTGTCCATAGGAAATGGACAGCTTCATCATGGTCATAACAGCGGTTCCCACCTTCCATGGACCCCTGCTCATCTGGATAGCTCCGATGCACATCCGGGTCTGCTCCATTAATTTTGAGTAAATACATAAATATGGTCTGTCCAAATGTCCAGGCCCCTCCAATGTTGTCCATAGGAAATGGACAACTTCATCATGGTCATAACAGTGGTTCCCACTTTCCAGGGACCCCCGCTCATCCGGATAGCTCCGACGTACATCCGGGTCTGCTCCATTAATTTTGAGCAAATACATAAACACGACCTGTCCCCATGATCCACCAAATTCATCTGATCCAGGGATCCAAGGAAGTCGGATACTATAATTTGGGTCATAGTTCCAGCCATCTGAAATGCTGAAATCACGCATACTAACATAATCCGGAAAGAAAATTTCTTTCACTGAAATATACCAACAAAAGTAAATGGCATTCTTGATTTTCAACTAGAAAGCACAAAATATAAACTGGAACATGAGAGCAGAGAAGTGTTGACTCACTTGTTCACTTTAACCCAAGTAACTTCTAGTGTTTCCTTCTTCTTTTCATCAAGCTCTTCAATCACCGTCTTGATTTTTGACTTATCATTCTAAGCAAGAGAAGAATACAATAAACAAACAACTTCAGACATAAACAAATTCAATTTTTTTTTATTTTTTTAAAAAGATGAGATCCTTTACAGGCTGAGAAATACATCAATATACCTCGATGATATTTTTCTTGGATAATAAGTCATTGTATTCATCTTAAGCTTTCTCGAACATTGCCGTAACTTTTTGGTTGACCCTCTTCTCAAGGCTGAAAGCAATCAATCAGATTAACTAAGATGCATGTCCATTAACCTTCTTCTTTTTTAAAAAATGCAAAACCAAACATGAATTAGGTGTTAAATCATACTATTTCATTGTCATGGAAAAGAAAACAAAGAAGCACAGGAAACAACACAACAATTAATCTAATCACACACCCAAATTGTTCAGCTTGAAGTTTCTCAAGCTCCTCCCTTGATTTACGAGGATCACGAGATGAGAAGTCATAATCTGTCCCACTTTTTCCAAATAATTGTTTCTCAACTGCAATCCAACTATGCCTTTCTAGTAGTTTATCTACCTTCAGGGAGCAATCTTTCTGTTCCATCTCCATTCGCTTAATCTGTGTGAATGGGAAAGAGTGGGTTTCTATCAAGAACACGTACACAATTTCATAGATCAAGCAAGTTAAATAAAATAGGAACAGAATAACCAATGCAAGTACCTCATTTTGCATTTTTTTCCTCTCAACATTTGCATCACCAATTTTATGTTGAAACTCCTGTTGTTCCTTGACAATGGCACTGATCTCAGCGTCACATTCTTTCATCTTTGAACGACTCAAATTGAGCTCAGATTGGGCTTGATCATATTCCTTATAGAACTAACCTGCAATAGGAAAGGCAATAAAGACGTGCATTTTGTGTTCAACAAAAAGGGTTAGATTGTAAGTTTAAGCACCTTGCTTGTAAGCTAGGTTATCTACTTCTACAGTGAGGTTGTTTATCTGTGTCTGTAAAGAAATCAATTGATTTTCCAGGGAAGCATGCTCTTAAATGACTACGTCCTTCTCCACAATGAGCCTCTCTCTTTCATTTTCAAAGTCATAAATCCTTTCACAATTGAATGCATCGAAATTTAAAAATAAACATGTGCAAGAATGCGCCAATTACAATAAGAAGTGTGTGCAAGAATGCACCTTGTTGTCTATTGAAGATGGAATTGAATCAGTCTTGTTTTTGTTGGGATTGCTTTTGCCTATGTTGATGCTCAAATACGAGACACATCCCATGGAAATATCTGCAGATCCAGATCAAACCTATAAATCAACAGCAAAATAGAATTGCAGTTTAGGTAGTATCACAAAAGTGAGCAATGTACATACCAGCTAATTTATCTATGAATTCAGGCTCCACTGTAGAAAAATGAGATAAAGCCAAAAAACTACCAACTGATCAATGTACATACCGGTTAATTTATCTAGTTATTTGATGTTTTATGTGGAAATGAACTAACCTTGAGAGCTTTTTTCCTCATTAGTATACTAAAATACCGACATAGAGTAAATGCCCCCACTGAAAATGTAGTCCTCAACCAGAGCTTGCATCCTATGAGAAAACGCCATAATGAAATAGATAAATTAAACTTTGAGAATAAAAATAGCCTGAAATGAAATACACTCACTACCAGAAAAAAAAATCTGATGACTCAATATCTGAAAACAGGGTAGCATAAAACCTACACTAAACTGAGGCTTGCATTCAATAACTATAATAACTAAGATGGTGGCTTTTGAGCCCCAGAAGCAACTTTACACATGTCACATGTTGCCAAACAACTACGTGGATGGACATCTGATGGAATATAAGATGAGAGAGACCAACCATGCAGGTCACATGGTTCAAGAATATGCCACTCGATTAATCAAGTGGCTTCATGTGGATGTCAAATGAGGCCTGTAGGCAAATTTTTGACTGTCCATTTTTTTTTAAAGGGTGGCCAATCTGATAAGTGAATACCCTAATTTTTGTGCCAGGTCATCTGCAGTGGGGGTCCCAAGACATGCATAGATCAGATGTGCCACACACATCACCATTTAACATATAAGCCACCTGTGGAAGTGTGTGTGTGGCTAGCAAACATCTGAATAAGATACATAAACCTCTCAAAGAATAAGTATTGATGAAACAAACATCTCCTTCAGACATTGTTAGATTAAAACAGAATTGTCTTCCTGACAAATTTTCCATTATAACCCCAACTTTGGATCTATGAACTTTTCAAATCAACAAAAAAGAAGGAAGTTGTTATTGCAACTTATAGCAAATAAAAGAAAACATAGCATCAGCAAAATCTTGATATCATTTTGACTTGCAAATCCAAGACTATGAGAAACAAAACAGCCAACTTATTTGCATGAAACTACTTCCAGCAATGTTTCAATATGCAGTTATGTATAAAATTAAAGTACATTTTATTTCTCAAAAAAAATAGTTGGTTTTCTTGATGAACAGGAATCAAAAGCGTCCAACAAAACATCCAGCAACCATACAGGTGGGTACACCTTTCTGGGACCCACATTGTTAATCTTTATGGAACTGTGTGAACCACCAGTAGTTTACAGTTCAGACATTGTAGGGCTGTAAATACCAGATTGAAGCGAGCCTGATCGAATGAAGACCTTGCAATGTGGAGGTCCTGAAATATGCTTATAACTAAATCAATATTTCTATCTTAAGGAATTAAGCTGACAAATGAAATACCAAAAACAAATTGTCAGATTTTCTATGAGTCAGGATTAGAAAAAGGCCTCTCAGTTGAAAATAGGACAATACCTTTTCTAAGACAGCAACAACATTTGACTTTGTACCTTTCCTCAATGATAGAAACTTCTCACGAGCCCGTAGCACAAAAAAGACATTGCAAAATAGGCCATTTGATTTCTTATTCTTGTCTTCTTCATGCAGAGGGGATCCAGAAAAAAATCCATGATCCAGCAGACTTCTTGGTAAGAGACACCTCATTTCAGCCTTCTGTAAGATTGATTCAGATCCATTAATATTACAAAAAACAAATTAAGTTGTCCAAGTAAACAAAAGTAAGAGAGTAAATTTTTCTTAGAAAAAAATAAATGACAATCCTCATCAATCTATTAAGCTGTCCAAGTAAACAAAAGACTAAGTCACTGAATAGGCCATTGACTCAAATAGCAATTTATTTATTATTATTATTATTTTGATATTTATCAAGGGTAAGCTAGCCGTGGATGTGCAAAACCACAAACCCATTATGCTAAAACCAAAGACTAAGTCACTGAAGAGACGAGTCACTAAACAGATACGTTAGAGTTGGAAGTAAAGGGTAGGCTCTTACTAGAGAGGATCTACTTGTCTGATCAGATGGCAACGACAGATTTGTGAAATCCCTGCAAACAAAAAGTGAGTCTCAACAGCAGTAGCATTAAGCGGACAATCGATAAGGCCCCTTAAGTATAAAATTTTCAAGCCACAGAAAGCTAAATGTATGAGAAGCCACAAAAACCTAAATGTATGAGTCGCTTTCGACAAGAATGCCTTAGCTCCATTGGATTCAGCTTTGACCTTTGGACACTCTTCTTCCTCCTCTTCCTCATTGAATGAGTATGCAACATCCTTAACTAACTTGGAGCTGATTGAAGTCACAACTTCTGCAGCTTTTTCATTGACAATAATGGTGTTTGCAAGGAACAGCGAGAACATCTTAGTCTTTGGATTGTTGGTTTCTAATTGCAAGTTCTGGAACCCAAGAGATACATTAAAAACCATTCCAAGCTTCAACACCCGATCGTTCCTGGCATTTAAACTCAAGCCTGACTCATGGAACTCGAGACCAATTCCCGTTCCTGCTGACTTTGTAAGATGAGAGGAAAATTCAGGAGCATCCCTCTCTACCACCGAGACTGCTACTTGGCAAACAACACTAACCTTATTCCCAGCCTCATGGGTCTTGAGGAGAACCTTATAAGCCTTACTCTGTGTTGCATTTGCATCAATGAGAAATGTTCTGGCAATGTTTGAGCAGTAGCTGTTGTAGCGTGATCTGATTGCGCATATGATCACACTTGTCGAGTCATAACCAAGAGCACCAAAGACACATTTCAGCAAGCATTTTTAACCAAAAAGAAAAGAAAGAAAAGAAAGAAAAAGAAAAAGAAAAGAAAAAGGAGAAAGGAAACAAATTATTTTACCTCAAAGGTCAACTCATCATGCTTCACAAGTATTCTAACAGGATCTGTCATAAACTTGTTTGTTATCTCCAAAATTTCATGAGGCAGAGTTGCAGATGTCAATACAACCTACACAAAGCAACCCATACATTTCAGAACCTTTACATGGATGAAAGCTGAATATATGCTTGAACTGCAGTTAAGTTGCACCTGTTACAGTTCTGAGGCTGCACCTGCTGCAGTTCTGGGGCTGCACCTGCTACAGTTAAGCTGCACCTGTTGCAGTTCTGGGGCTACACCTGCTGCAGTTAAGCTGAATATATGCTTAAACTTGCACCATAAACACAAGTCAAGCCAAACAGTCCCTTGGCATCCACATGCCACATTTTTATATCATCAATCCCGCTAAAATATTGTTTTTGACAGATTAGAGGAGAATTGAATGCAATGCAGACAAATAAAGAAGGGCATATATGCAATGCAAACGTATACAATGCAGACAATTGCAATGCAATCCTAATAGTTTCGAATCCTAATTTTATGCATGGTTAAGTAGATTAAATCAGGGACTGCAAATTTAATAAAGTATAGTTATAGAGAACAACAAAATGACTAGACATAAAGACAATTAAAAATGGTGAAAACTACAATTTAGTACATCCATGTCACTATGCAACCTACTTTTCAAACAAAAAAATGCAATTAATATGAGACAAGTTTTCTTCAAAAACTTTACCACACAATACATGCTTTAAATAATTTGCAGAGAAGAAAAGCATTCTCAAATAAGTAAAGTGGCAGTGTAAATATATATTTACCACAACATGACATCCCTAGCCTTGACAGAATTCACAAGAACACCATCATAGCTACAAAACGCACATAAAGTAAGTTATATATTGGAAACAAAATTATTGATTTTGGTAACCAAATGTTTCTTATAGATTTTTTTTCCAAGTTGAGATGAGCTAATATTCAGAAACCATTCAAACTAGAAATGCACAACCTGCCTTAGCCAAAAGAGAAGGCTCTTAGCTATTTTAAAAATTTCTCCAAGAATTAATGTCTAGTAGTACAAGATATACTAAAAGAGTATAACTGGCTTACTTTAACCAATCTATAGCGATCTCTGATTTGTTACTGATTGCTAGAATAGTGGCAGACAATCCTATGCTTCTCCAAACATCATGAGTTGGACCATCTTCAAGTGAATAAACCTGCACAACACAGGAACCAAAACCCACATGATGATAAAGAAAAGACACCTTCCAAGTTAGAATCTGATCAGATTGACCAGTGTATGCCTTTGAAGATGAATGACACGATGCTAGCCTTGTATTGTTTTATATGTTTATGTTATTAGATCATCAGATTAGCCTCACATCAGGTGTTCTATAACTAATTCTTTCAGAGGATTTACAGAATCCTGTACAAACATCCTAGTAGTTCTCTCGCTCTTTCTTTCATGACCCATGACCCATGACAGGTTAGGAATCACATGATATCCAAAACTTTGGCAATGGTTAAGTTCCACAATCATTCAAACAGGCAATGCTAAAATTCCTAGAACAAGCAATGTCTTCCAAAGGCTCTGAAGTTCTGATATCAATTCAACAAAACATTCCCAAGTTGCATGCGTGTGTCAATCGAATGTCATGTCACAAGTACCTAAATTGAGTACCCAATCTCCTGCAACGAATTGCAATGCTAGTCATCAGTAACTGTGCAGCATCAATTGATAGATCGGCGACCACCTAGAAAGAAAAATCCAAGAAAAATCCAAAAACAAGCAAATGATCAAAATTACCACACAATGGAAAGAAATACCAATCTTTTTTATCAATCTAACCACCAAAAACAAATATTTTTTTAAAAAAGGCATTCACTACACAAAAATTTAAATAAATAAATAAAACGAGAACCCACATTCTACAACCATCACATATTTATACCAATCTTTTTTTTTTTTTTCTTTTTCTTTCAAGATCTTTTCATTACCTAAACCCCTCCAATCTATACCAATCTTTTTTTTTTCTTTTTTTTGGTGAGATATTCAAATTTTATCAATCTAACCATGAAAAAAAAAACCAAGTAAAATTATTTTTTTGGAAGGCATTTACAACATTAAAAAAAAAAAAAAAAACCACCGCATTCTGCCAACATACATCTATATTTAATCTTTAAAAAACATCAGAGAACATGAATAATCTACAAAAACAAAACATGGGTTTCGCAACAAATTTCAAAAACAGAGAGAGAGAGAGAGAGAGAGAGAGAGAGAGAGAGACTAACTGTTCTTCTTCTTCTCCTCCTCCTTCTCCTTCTCCTTCTCCTTCTCCTTCTTGCAGCGAAAGGGGGTTTTGAAAACCCTAGCGAGAGAGAGAGGGGTTGGGAAACAGAGAGGGGAATGCGGCCAACAGACAGAGAGAGGGTGAGGGAAAGCGGGAGATCGAGAGAAGGATTTTGGGAGGTCTGCTGCGCGCGGGAGAAAATGGCGGACAGATTCCGCATTTCATTTGGGAGGGGCGTGACAGACGGCCCTTTATCTGATGGGTTTTTGGACCGTGGGGCCCACCGTGATGTATTTTATTTATCCACTTCGTCCATTAATTTTAAATTATTATTTTAAGTGTTGATGCAAAAAACGAGTCATATCCATGCTGTAAGAAAACCACACAACATATTAACAATAGAAATTTAATATATATTATTTCTTATGGTGTGGTCCAGTTAGATCTTTAATCAATATAATTTTTGGGCCCATCTATTGAAATTATATATCAAAGTTGATGGACGGCTTAGATCAAATAAATATATTCCAATGGGGCCCATGGAGCCCCTTAAGCACCATTAATATCTAATAAGGTTATCGTGAGAAGGTAGGTTTTAGCTACAGGTAAATTAGGTTGTAGCTACGGATTAAATTTGTAGCAACTATAGCTAAGGTTTATATCCGTAGCAAAAAACTAATGTGGTCTGTATCCTTTGCCCCTTTTTTTGGTAGTGTCTCCGGCTAGCTTCTTATCCCATATTGATCGGTTGCAAAAGTGACTCTTACATCTTCTGTAACAACTTCTAGACGTTCGTCTTACTGACCTTCTAACCTGATAACCGAGGAGAAAAAGGGGGAGAGGTCAACTTCAATACCTGAATTTCGAGGGTCGAGCAAAGCTCTACTCTCGAGATCCAACACATCACTTATGTAATATGGTTAATGATGTTTAGATTTTGCCCATATTAATGAGTTAAACATGAATGGGATTATACTAAAACAACATATCATACTCCAAATATAATTAAATTAAGCAAAAGGAAGTCTGAAACATACATATTTAAGCAGGTAAGTGTTTCACAACCTCCAGAGTATGAGTATGTAACCAGGCTGAATTTATACATGTACTGTTTCCAAAATAAACAAAATGCGGAAAAGTAAATGTGTCCAACTAAGCCAAATATCCCTCTAGTCCCTACGCATCGGCACGAGGTCTACATCGACCTACTCGAGAGCTGAAAGTAGGAGAACTCCTCCTCATCCATAAAGTCCCGCTCCGTCACATAGACTTCACCAGCACCTGCATCTAAAACAGAGTCTGATTGGTTTTTTAAAACACCGTCCCAGAGTGGGAATGAGTGGCTAACTCAGTGGTACTATAAGATAAAAGTTAACATGTTATCAAGTCAATCAAGAAGTAATGATAAAGCAACATAACAATCATTTCCTAACTTCTCTTGTTAATGCAGGAATGGAGTGCAAGTAATGATGTATGCTCTCGCATCAAAGCTCCCTCACAAGCGACTCCGACAACCTATTTCGCATATGACAGCACTCCCTCAAAATAGTGCAACTTCATCGCCTTAAAAGGACAACCTAACTAATGTAATACGATGCATGATCGTGTTAGCCGAGTACTTAATTAAGCTTATTCATACAACAGGTTTGGGAAGCTAGGGTACCTTCCTTTATATCATTGACCCGATAGGCACATACGATAAGCAAGTTGTAGGGCATCAATCCTAGTTAAGCACATACGATAGGCAAATTCAAAGGATCCATATACGGTTGTCAATCCTAGTTAAACACATATGATATGCAAGTTGTAGGCCATCACTCCTAATGAAAAGCAGTCGATAGGAAAATTCAAAAGTTTATACTCGCGGTCACTATGGGAGGCTTGTCACCTCAGCGTAGGCCGATAACACGAACACGGTGTCCCATACCACCATGCCCGGCTCACGAATCTTAGTTGTTCACTGGACACTACGGGGTGGCTCGTCACCCCTACGTAGGCTGACAGCTCAAACACGGTATCCCATACCACCATGCCCGGCTCATGAGTCTTAGCAGATCATGGTACCATGGTTAAAGTGGGCCTTTACATTAGTGAGGGGTGCCTTAGATTTAAGCAGTGATGTCTATACATGGTAAACACACAATAGGCTAATCGGTTTGTTAGGCAAGTTTGATTGGTACGGGCACACGCTGACTTAATCGACATGGAGCGCATAAGCACCCCTCATGGCCTAACCACTGTCAACAATCATTGTGCGACTCGGGTTCGTTGAATTTTTCCAATGTGGCATGACAAATTCGGCCACCCAAACAGGGGCTGTTACCGATTGCCTGGGCTACGTTGCAACCCCAATCTTACTTAGATGAAGTAAATAAACACATGTGATAATCATTTCAGCATTTGACAAACAATCCAAATAAATTTCTCATTTAAGCATTTCATCAAACACATTGATCATGTTACCAAACACTTGCATTTTATCCATAAATTTCGTAGAGGCAAATGTGATTACATGAAAGAACTATACATATGAATAAGGTACTTAAGAATCATATCTTAATACTCTTAATAAATACAAACCATCAATAATTTCTCATTCAGACAATTCATCAAACAACAATATTCATCAAACACTTAGACTACACTTCACCAAATATATATATATATATATATATATTAGGTTAGTTACAATATATAATTTAGCAATTCCTTGTACAAAGAGATCAGCATGCATATGACGATGATGAATCCTAGATCTGTAGTCATAGCAAGCACAAATCATTTTTAAATATTCATTTAAACATTTCAACAAAAACATAGGATGCATCTTTTGCTCACACAATTCATACATGTATATTATACTGAAAACGACGTATCTAGGACAATAAAATAGCAATCAAGTCAGACATAAATCATTGGCTAACATTGAAAGTATTGATAACCGCAACCTAAGCATTTATAGTCCACACATTTCGTCAGAATACACAATTCGAACTCGGTCCAAACTCTACGTTGTTGAAAATAAAATGTCGGGCACCTAAATGGCATAATAGGTTAGCTAGTTTGACGAATAATCAACCTGGATCTTTACAACGACATTAGGGTTAGGTTTTCTTACATAAAATCATAGTCGAAACAAGTTGTGTAGCGTAGGGGGATGGAGATTTGGTGCGTGGGGTCGTGGGAGAGGATTCCTGCAACAATCTCCCAAGATCTCTCTTCTCTCCTTCCTCTTTTCTCTTCTTTTCTCTCCTCTCTCCCTTAGGGTTTTGAAGAAATTCCTATATGAGAGAGGTGGGGTGGAATAAGGGCTATTTATAAGCCCAAAAGTGATGCAAATGGCCCCGGGGCCACTATATACATAGGTTATACCCTTTGGGCAGCTATTTTTGACAAACAGGGCTCATAGGGAGGCCCACTACTCACCTACATCATAGGGTATGTTCCCTGACAATAGATTTATGCCAGGACATGATTTTGATGCGATCAGATAAACCGATCGACCATGGAGGACCTATGTCAGATCAATGGTCATACTTATTCAATCGAGGCCACAATTATACGGATATGTGCACGAAAATTTCCTTTCCCCATGGGTGAAGTTTGGTGAGAACCTGACGGTCTGAAATCCTCAATTTCACGTAAGAGTGAACGGCCCAATTCACTCAAGTTTTGGTTCATTTCTTAAGGCATTCATGTTTCTCACACACTTCACTCAAGGCTCAAGTTGTGCATTTCTGGACACAATCTGAGCTTGATTCCAGTGATGGTTGTCAAGCCTAGTAGGACGAACATGATCCTATAGTTTCACAGTCATCGGACCCTTGACGTGCGGTCTAGATCCGATACGGAGTTTCAATGTACTCCCGAGAGCGACAGGCTCTTGGGATTTTTCCTAGGTCTTTAAGTGACGTTGAGTCAGTGGTATTAATGGTTTTAGGCCTTCTCATTTATGGAAATGGTGGTCTGAGCTTCATCCACCGATTATTTAGTTTAGTACTTAACTAAATTCCACCTAAATTACGATAAGATACGGTCCTTAGGTGGTTCTGCCTGAGGCGGTACTCGAGTCCTTGTACGAATTTTTCCAAGACGTTACAATCTACCCCCCTTAAAGAAAAATTTTATCCCTGAAATTAGTACCTTTTCGTACTCCTCAAGGATCTGTGGGTAGTTCTTATGGACTTCAGCTTCCGTTTCCCAAGTAGTCTCCTCCTCAGTGTGGTGTGTCCATAACACTTTCACGAGTGAGATAACTTTGCGGTGTAGCACTTGTTCCTTCCTATCTAGAATACATGTAGGCCGCAATACATAAGCAGCGTCTCCATTTAGCTGCACTTACTCCCATTTAGTAATATGGGTAGGGTTTGGAACATATTTCTTCAGCATCGATACATGAAATACATTGTGCATGCCTGCGAGGGGTGTGGGGAAGGCGAGATAGTATGATACCACACCCACTCAGTCTAAAACCCGGAACGGGCCAATGAATCTCAGCGTGAGTTTCCCCTTCCTGCCAAAATGAAGTACTCCTTTCATTGGGGAAACTTTAAGGAATACATGGTCCCCAACTTCAAATTTTAACTGTCTCCGTCTCGTATCAGCGTAACTCTTCTGCTTACTTTGGGTCGTAAGGAGTCGATGCCTGATAATATCGATCTTTTCTGAGGTTGCCTGAACCAGATCTGGGCCAACCAAGCTCTTCTCACCAACTTCTGCCTAATAATGTGGAGCTCAACATGGGCACCCATACAAAGCCTCGTAGGGAGCTATATCAATGCTTGCTTGGAAGCTTTTGTTATAAGCAAACTCAACATAAGGGAGACAGTCATCTCAGTTGTCCTTGAAGTCAAGTACGCATGCTCGCAACATGTCCTCAAGTATCTGATTTACCTGCTCTGTCTGCCCATCGGTCTGAGGGTGGAATGTGGTACTGAATTTCAGTTTCACCCCCATTGTTCTTGGATTCGAATCCAGAAAATAGACGTGAATTGTGTGTCTCGGTCCAACATAATCTTTATAGGAACCCCATGCAGTCGTACTATCTCCTTGATATATAGGTTGGTCAGATCATCTGCCGAATTAGAAACTCTAATAGGGAGGAAATGGGCCGATTTTGTCAACCGGTCCACAATCACTCAAATGGAGTCATGCCCCTTTCTCGTCTTTGGTAACCCAGAAATGAAATTCATATATATGAAATCCCACTTCCACTCTGCTATGGGCATGAGCTGAAGTAAACTATGAGTCGGCGGTGCTCAGCCTTAACTTGCTGGCATGTGAGGCATCGGGACACAAAATCTGTTATTTGGGCCTTCATGTTGTCCCACTAGTATGAACGCTTCACGTCTCCATACATCTTTGTACTACCCGGGTGCATCGCCAACTTTGAATTGTGAGTAGCCTCTAGAACTTCTCTCCTCAAGTAGTGGATGTTCGGGACGCATAGGCAGCCACGATATCTCAAACCTCCATCTAAGTTAATCCTCCATTTTAATTCTTCATTGCCGCTCGCACGCTCTCTCATCTTCACCAACAGCTCATCTTCTTTCTGAGTCACAATGATTCGGTCATCAATAAGTGACTGCACATGGAAGTGTGCGGCGCTCTCGAATGGTTCCTCCACATTCAGCTTTTGTTCAAAATCTCGCACAAACTCCACCATATTCCACTCTTCTATCATCAGCGGGGCTGAAAATTCTATATTTTTCTTGTAGCTCAACGCATCGGCCACAAGGTTGGCCTTGCCAGGATGGTAAGAGACTTCAAACTTGAAGTCTTTCAAAGTCTTCATCCAACATCGTTGCCTCATATTCAAGTCCTTCTATGTAAAGATGTACTAGAGGCTTTTGTAGTCACAAAAGAGCTCGAACTCCTCACCGTAGAGGTAATGTCTCCAAAGCTTTAATGCGAAATTAACTACCACCAATTCCAGGTTGTGAGTGGGGCAGTTTTCTTCGTGTTTCTTTAACTTTCGTGAGGCAAAGGTGATCACCCTATCCTTTTACATAAGTACACAACCCAAACCGACTCGAGAGGCATCGATGTAAATAGTATATTTAACCCCTTGCTCTGGCACGGGCACAGACGTTAACTTGTCCTTTAATTCTTGAAAGGCTGTCTCTGCTTTCTCATTTCAACCAAACTTAAGATCTTTCCGAGTAAGTTGAGATAACAGTCGGGCTATCTTGGAGAAATCTTTAATGAATCGGCGGTAATAGCGGCAAGTCTGAGGAAACTCCTCACTTCTATAACTGAGTCGGGCTGCTCCCAGTCCTGTACCACGGTTACCTTAGCAAGGTCCATGGCGATTCCTTCCTTGGAAACCACGTGTCCTAAGAACTTGACTTCTTCCTTCCAGAAGTCGCATTTTTGGTACTGTACAAATAATTGGTTTTGCCTAAGAGTATCAAGGACTACTCGTAGGTGTTCTTTGTGATCTTTCCGACTCCTTAAGTATACCAAAATGTTGTCTATGAATACGATGACGAATTGGTAAAGATACAGCCGAAATACCCGGTTCATGAGATCCATGAATACGACTAGTGCATTTGTAAGTCCAAACGGCATCACGAGGAACTCGTAATACCCAAAGCTGGTCCTGAAAGCTGTTTTCTGCACGTCTTCATTCCTGTCGCGCAATTGATGATACACAGACTATAAGTCTATTTTATAAAAATACTGAGCCCCCTGCAACTGGTCAAACATGTCATCTATCCTGGGCAAAGGATTCTTGTTCTTGACCGTAACGTGATTAAGCCTTTGATAATCTATACACAACCGCAGTGATCCATCCTTCTTTTTCATAAACAATACAGGTGCTCCCCAAGGAGATATGCTTGGCCGTATAAAACCCAAGTCCAATAAGTCATCAATCTGCTTTCTCAGTTCCTCCATTTCACACGGAGACATGCAATACGTCAATAAGGAGATCGGTGTCACGCCTGGCATCAGGTCGATGGCAAAGTCGATCTCGCGCTGAGGAGGTAGTCTAGGGATCGTTCTGAACACTTCCATGAAATCTTGGACTATCAGCATGTCCTCAAGTGATGGACCATCAAAATTTCCAACAGAGATGAGTAGCTACGAATGCGGTAAGCACAACTGACCTGAATTGGGAAGGTGAAGGTCGTGCTCTCGGGCCCATGAGCTGTCACCAATCTGGTTTCATAGTCAATCTCTGCCTTCATTTCGGTGAGTCAATCCATGCCGAGGATGACATCATAATGATATATCGTGTTGACAATCAGGTCAATGCACACCACTCTACCTCTTAAGTCTATCGGGCAACTCTTACAAAGCTTAATGACGTCTGTGAGGGTTCGTGCTGCGGTGATGACTCTCACTCTAACCATAGGGGTAGTGTTCAGCCTTAATTGCTTGACTGTAGAGTATGCTATCATAGAAATAGTGGACCCAGTGTCCACAAATAGGAATACAGGTGTACCTTGGATGTGGCCAGTGACTTCAAAGGCTAGCGGTACTGCAACCGCTAATTCAGATGCTTCGGCTGGGAGTGCATGTACTCGATCTTCCTGTGGATGATTTGGTTGTGCTACCATAGGTCGTTGAGGTGACCTGTTTCGAAATGCGGGAGGTCAGTTAAATGACTGTGCCAGTGGTATAGATCGTAGAGGTAGAGCTGAAATAACATGTGGTGGCTTGCGGTTGACCTTCTAAGGCGGCGTGTAGCTGTTGTCCTTCATCTTAGTAAAACAAAAGGGTTCTGTATGGCCCGCCTTATTAAAATAAGCACACCAAAGATCAAATTGACTCTGCTGAGTCGGCGGTGCCATTGGCCTGGGAGGCAAGTTCATATGCGTCCTCTTGTCGAGAAATGGTCGGCTCTGTGCTTCAGGCCGAGGCCTTGGGCCCATTGGCATGCGCGTTCGAGACACTCTTTCACAATTCAGTTCAGCTCGCAAGGACATGTTCACTAGCTTAGCGTAGTTGGGAATGCTAGTGCAACACATTTTGGTGCGGATATCAGCCCGCAACCCTTCTGAAAAACGCCGCATTCTCATCGGTTCATCTGCCAAAATCAAATGAGCATATCTAGCCAGCTCTGTGAAATGGTTCTCTTATTCTGTCACTGTCATTCCCCCTATCGGAGGTGGAGGAATTCGCCCTCCTTTTCATATAGTAGTGAGGAGAAAATACTTCTCGTAGAAGCGTACTTCGAATTTGTCCCACGTCCACGTAAATCCTGTGGGAACGGTTTGAAGAACACTGTCCCACCATGGGCTAGCTTCCATCTCAAACATATATGTGACTAGCTCAACCTGTTCCACCTCTGTATAGTGCAATATTACAGAGGTGAAGGCACCCATCTGGCCTTTGAAGGAAGGCTAGTTTCAGATTAAGCAAGTTTTGAATATAAGGAGAGGTCTTATACCATTCGTGCCTAACTGACTTTTTAAAGATATTAAATGCCAGTGCTGAGTTCACCACCGTCGGCGCGAATGAGCGGTCAAAGAAGGCCTGAAATACCTCAAAGAGGAAGTACAATGGCCACCTATCTGTAGGCCTCAACATCTTAGAAATGAGATCCAACCAGTACTCGGCCTCCTCGGATCTATGAGTACCCACAAAAGTGGGAGGACGAAAACGCTAAAAGCGCTCGAACTGGCCACTTGTAGTCACAGCTCCAATTGTAAGACCCGTATCTTAGTCTGTACCATTCCAAAGATACCCGCGATCCTCCCGATCGAATTCCAACAACCTTCGACCTGTATTCAGCGTTTACACGCGACCCTGAGTCGCACCCTTTCAATCTGAGTCGACTCAACCCGAGACTTGTACCCTAGAGACCACGCCGTCGCTGCTGTTTCGATACCCTATCTTGCGTGCCGAGGGGATACCCATGCCAGGAGATGTGGGCCCGCGTTCAGTTCAAGGAAAATGCCGCGCATTTACAAATCTGAGAGAATTCTACTCAAAATGTCACCTCAATCAATCAATCAATCCCATCAAGGGTCAAGTACAAGTCAAGTACTACATCACTCAACCCATCACTCAACACATCACTCAACCCATCACAACCGATACCTCTCTTACACAAGCTACCCCAAAAGTCAACAAACTCTTACACAACCCATCCCTCTCTCCCATTCATCACTTCATCACCCATCTCTCTCTCTCTCTTCTTACAACCCACTCTCTCTCATTTCTCAAACCCATTTCCTAGCAACACAAACTCCAACGTATGAACTTCCCAAGCTCTCATGTAGAAGCTCTAGTGTGGCCCACTTCCTAACCCCCTCATCTCCCATCTTAACCCTTCATTCGACATCATCTTCCATTGAAATTGAAGTAAAGAAGTGGACAGTGGGTGATCTTAGATCTACAATTTTCATTTTTGTTGTTGTGATTTATGGGCCCACATATGGTGGGACCCACCTTGATGTATATTTTGTATTAAATAGGGGCACATAGTGGCGGGGCCCCTCCATCGCCGATATCTCTCTCTCTCTCTCTCTCTCTCTCTCTCTCTCTCTCTCTCTCTCTCTCTCTCTCTCTCTCTCTCTCTCTCTCTTCATGTGATGGCTGGTGGCCCACCTTGATGCATGATCGTATCCATGCCGTCCATCCAACCTACAGTAGCAAGGCGGTTACTCTATTGACACCGCCTAAAGTCGTGAGCCCCACCATGAGATATGTGTTTTATCTAACCATCCATCCATTTGCGTGGGACCTACCCCACACGTGTGATACGTGTGAGAGTGGGGCCCACTAGATGTACGTGATTCATTCACGGCCGTATGTCCAACAGAGCTAGGACAGAGGGCCACATGATGTATGTGTTGTGTCCAGTCGTCCATCTGGACGCTGGACGTTTTTGTCCTGCTCATATATTATTATATATATATATATATATATATATATATATATATATATATATAATATAAGAGTCCCGGTCTCCTGCGCACCATGCCGCACCATCCTTAAATACGAGCTTCTATGTCGTCCGTTAGATCCTCTTATCGGCTGGGATTCAAGCACCGTGAGAAGAGAGAGTCTCAAGCAAGGAGGACTTGCGCGGCATCTGACGGGGTTTCTAAAGTGACGTCTCTCTGTGTTGTGGGCCATGCCATGATGTATGTTTTTTTATCTACACCGTCCATTGATTTGGAGAGATCATGTTAGGACATGATCCAAAAAATGAATCAGATCCAAAGCTTGAGAGGACCCCACCACAAAAAACAGTGGGAAGAGTGACGCCCACCATCAAAAAGTTCCAAGGGTCACAACAGTTTTACTTCAGTCAAATATTTTGTGTGTTAAATTTATCCTAGTAAGAATGACATTATGAACGGTATGGATGGGATATAGACATTATGGTGGACCAGGGAAGTTTAAATGGTAAGAATTTACCTACACACGTTTTACTAACGCAATGCGTACTTAAGCTCTAGATTTATATAATTTTTTGGCCATTGTCTAAAATGATCTCTCAAAACTAATGAACGTGGTGGATCTTACCTAAACATCACAATGGACCCCACCTAGCTTACCATGTAAAAAAGCATGTAACGTGGCCAGACGGTCACCGAACAGAGAGGAACTGACATTTCATTGACGTGAAAGGCTGTCTTCTCCGGAAACGGATTATCTACTCCGCTGGTGGTCGGTGCTCTGTGGGCCACACCATGATGTATGTATGTCATCCATGCCATCCATCTATTTTTAAAGATTATTTTACGGTAAGAGACAAAAAATGAGTTATATCCCAATCTTAAGTGGACCACATTAAAGGAAACAATGTTGAATGAGCGTCGACCATTAAAAACCATTTTGGGGCCATAAAAGTTTTGGATCAAGTTGATTTTTGTTTTTCCGCCTTCATCTGGGCCTGTATGACCTAATAAACATATTGGATATCAAATAAACAGTAAAGTGGGCCTTAGGAGGATTTTAATGGTGGATATCCAATCACTATTGTTTTCATGTGGTGCGGTCCACCTGAGATTTATATTCCTCTTATTTTCTGGATAAATACATAAAATAATCTTTTAAAATGGAATGAACGGAATTGATGAAAAATATACATCATGGTAGGGCCCACAGAGCACCGACCACCAACCACCAGGCTGCTGTGAGGGGGAGTAGCCAATCCGTTTCCGTCTTCTCCAGAGCGGATTAGGTGAGGCCCCGCCCCCACACAACACGGTGCAATCCTGCGCTGGGAACGTAGGTGGGGCCCACCGTCATGTTGTTCAAGAATCCACTCCGTCCATCCATTTTCTGAGATAATTTCACGAGATTAGACCAAAATTGAACACGATCCAAGACTCAAGTGGGCCGTACTAAAGGGAAAATGTATTTAAGGAAATTCCTACCGTTGAAACCTACCTGGGTTCAACATCGATGTTTACATGCCATCCATACCATTAATAACGTCATTCCTACTAGGATGAACTGAAAACACAAATATTAGCATGATTCAAAACTTCTGTGGCCCCACGAATATTTCAACTGTGGATGTTCACTTATCATGATTTCGGCCCATTTGAGCACTGTATACGGTTCATTTTTGGCCTCATGTCCTAAAATAAACTCACAAAACTGATGGACGGTGAGGATTTCTCACAAACATCACAGTAGCCCAACTGCGTTCCCAGCGCAGGAACTTCCAACGGTAGGCTTTCACAGGAAATCCGCGTCCCTGACAGGCTGGCTACTGAAGTAACGTCACCAACTTTTATGGGCCCACCATGTTGTATCTGTTGTATCAACACCGTCCATACATTTGGAGAGATCATTTTAGAGCATGGCATAGAGAACGAGGCAGATCCAAGGCTGGGGTGGACCCCAACACAAAAAATAGTGATGAGAGTGACGCCCACCGTTGAAACCTTCTGAAGTTCCACCATGACGTTTATTTGAGATCCCACATGTTCTTGTTTAAAGCAGACATGAAAGAAGGAAAACGCAAATATTGGCCTGAACAAAAACTATCGTGGCCCTTAGAACGTTTTGACGGTGGGCATCACTCTTCCCACTGTTTTTTTGTGGTGGGGTCCTCTCAAGCTTTGGATCTGATTCATTTTTTGGATCATGTCCTAACATGATCTCTCCAAATCAATGGACGGTGTAGATAAAAAAAACATACATCATGGCATGGCCCACAACACAGAGAGACGTCACTTCAAAAACCCCGTCAGATGCACCGCGAGTCCTCCTTGCTTGAGACTCTCTCTTCTCACGGTGCTTGAATCCCAGCCGATAGGAGGATCTGACGGACGGCATGAAAGCTCGTATTTAAGGATGGTGCGGCATGGTGCGCAAGAGACTGGGACTCTATAATATAATATATATATAATATATAAATGTATACATATATGTATTGTATGTGTGGGGGTCACACCACGTGGGACCCACCTTCTTGAACCAGATTGGCTGGTGTATGTGTACAGCAGTTGTATCACGTCACCACATTGCGTGGGACCCACCATAGATGTATGTGTTTCTTCTGCGCCGTCCATCTGGATGGTGCTATGTATGGCCCCACCATGGTGCGTGCTGCACCCCCATCGTCCATATGTCTGACGGTGGGACCACCTTGGTGATGCGCTGCATCCACCATCCAGCCCATGGACGATGGATCCTAGCCATGATGTTTGCATTTTATACATGCAGTCCATCTATTTCTAGACGGTGCAGTGGGCTCCAACATGATGTATGTAAGTCAAATCCACACCGTCCAGAACTCTGGACGATGGGCTAATCATGAGGTATGTGTTATATCTAAACTGTCCATCCATTTTGTTTACTATGTGGGCCACCTTGAGGTATGTGTGGTGGGCCCCACGTGGGACTCATCTACCTGAGCTAGATTGGCTGGAGTACCCTCGCACCAGCTAATAGCTGCTGTAATTACGACAGTAGGTTCTATGGGCCACGCCTTGATGTACACGTTGTGGCCCACACTGTCCAGATGGCTGGACAGTGGGCCACGCCGTGATGTATATGTTATATCCTATCGTCTGTCAGGTGGACCACACTGCAAAAATCAGTGGGATTGAATGCCTACAGAAGCATTCGGGGCATGACCAAAGTTGGTATCGGAGCATAACTTAGGAATAACTGAGAATAACTTTAGATGTCTACTATGAGTTTAGAATAACTAGGTCCTGAGTTCAGATAGCTTAGTGATCTTATGTTATAGATCTTTAACGTGCGTGCCTTTGAGGCTTTTCAAGATTGATAGGCACCTTTGCTCTTTCCTTTAGGACATGCCGCCCAGGAGAGCGACCCGAGCGACTCCTGATCCACCACCCGAGACTCCCGCATTACCACCTATGATCCCCACTCCACCACCAGAGATTCCTACCCCCCCAGCCTGAGGATGTTGTTCCTCCACCTGAGACCGGTGCGAATCTGACAGTACCCGTGAATGCCTCTCAATTACAGCAGATGTTGCAGGCTGTGACAGCCGCCCTTCAAGGGCAGGGTAGGCAGCTCGTTGTTTCACCAGCTCAAGCAAAGCAGGAGTGTGAGCGCCCTTCTTCGAGAGTTTCGGCAGTTCGATCCCCCGCGTTTACATGGCGAGCCAGACTCGACAGTAGCTGAGAGATGGTGCTCCGATGTGGAAAAGATATTTGATATATGGGATGTACGACCCAGTGGCGAGTCCAGTTAGATGTATTTCTTCTCCAGGGAGAGGCTGAGCACTAGTGGGCATCAGTCGCCAGAGCAGCAAGACCCGATTTTGAGTGGACCTGGGAGGATTTTATAGATCGGTTTGACCGATAGTATTTTCCTGATCACATCCAATGATAGTGAGCGTTGGAGTTCGAGGCCCTGTGCAGGGAAATATGACGGTGACTCAATATGCGGCTCGTTTGTAGCGCTGTCCAAATTTGCACCATACTTGGTAGATGACAAGGAGCGGAGAGCCCGACGCTTCGAAGATGGCTTGCATTATAGTCTTCGAGGCCGTGTTATTGGGCATAAGCTCCTGACTTTCGAGGGGGGTGGTACAGAAGGCCCAGATTTTTAGGCTGAGTGGGCCGGTTCTCAGAGTGATCGTAGTTAGAGGAGAGACCGGAAGAGGCAAGCTCCTTCCAATGACTCTTAGCAGCGTCGACCACAGCAGAGGCGCACAGGTCACCCAACCTTTCAAGCGTCAGCAACACCTCCAGCACCACCTCCGAGGTAGTTCATCAGCACCTGTTTTAGGGTGCAGTGCAACGGGACACTGTATCTAGGAGTGTCTCAGCCCCAAGAAGCAGCACCAGCCGAGAGGTTCACAACAGCCTCCACTACAGTAGTAGCAGAGACCCCCACAGCAGCAGCGATAACAGCCCCAACCACCGAGGCCCCCTCAACAGCAGCATCAACACCAGCCTTCGAGGCCGCAGCAACAGAGGCAGTAGTTTCGACTGCCTCAGTGACAACAGCAGCAGCACGCTCAGAGGGGACAGACACCTCCCCAGCCAGCTCAAGCTAGATTCTAAGCAGCTCAGCATGACCCGCAGTCATCCGGAGGGGTCGTCGAGGGTATACTTTTAGTCTCTGCATACATTGCACGTGTGTTATTTGATTCTAGTACATCACATTCCTTTGTGGCTGAGAGTTTCTGCGGATCGACTGGTTTACCATTAGAGTCTATTCATAAGGGCTTGTCAGTATCGACTCCCTTGGGGAAGACTACAGTACTAGGCCGATTTTGCTCATCTTACCCCGTTCTGGTTGGGGATATCTTTTTGCATACCGATCTGTTTGCATTACCGATGTCCAACTTCGATGTTATCCTGGGGATGAATTGGCTTGCCGTGTACCACGCTCGGCTTGCCGCAATTCCAGTTCATTGCCGAGCCCAAACGAGAGTCGTTGTCTTGCATGATGTCGTGTGCCATAGAGGAGCCCATAGTGGTGAGCTTCGACCAGTTGCCTGTGGTTTGCGATTTTCCCGATGTGTTTCAAGAGATTCCGGGATTACCTCATCGGTGACACATCGAGTTTCAGATTGATCTCGTATCTAGTACCACGCCTATTTCGAGGGCCCCATATCGTATGACACCGTTAGAGTTGCGGGAACTACAGAAGCAGTTGGATGAGTTGTGCGAGTTAGGCTTTATTTATCAGAGCAGTTCATTGTGGGGAGCATCGGTACTCTTCGTGAAAAAGAAGGATGGCTCGTTGAGGCTCTACGTGGATTACCGCGAGCTTAACTAGGTCACGATCAAGAACAAGTATCCGCTCCTGAGGATCAACGATTTATTTGATCAGCTGTAGGGTGCGCAGTTCTTTTCGAAGATTGACCTGCGTTCTGGTTATCATCAGATTCGAGTCCAAGAGGAGGACATCCCGAAGACGGTTTTCAGGACACATTATGGTCATTTTGAGTTTCAGGTCATGTCCTTCAGACTGACCAATGCACCTGCGGTCTTCATGTAGTTGATGAACAAGGTCTTCTGTCCGTATCTCGATTAGTCTGTTATAGTCTTCATCGACAACATTCTGATCTATTTGAGGACCCATGAGGAGCATGAGAAGCATCTGGAGATTGCATTGTAGACCCTCCGTGCTCACCAGTTGGAGAAGTGCGAGTTTTGGTAGGAGGAGGTGAAGTTCCTCAGTCACGTGGTGACGAGGGAGGGTGTAGTAGTGGACCCCTAGAAGGTTGAGGCAATGCGTTAGTGGGACCAACCCACGAGCGCATCTAAGATCTGCAGTTTTCTTGGTTTGGCAGGCTACTACCGGCGTTTCATTGAGGGCTTCTCCTGTATTGCAGCTCTGTTGACTAGGTTGAGTCGAAAGGGCGTAGAGTTTGTTTGGAGCGACGTATGTGAGCAGGCATTCACAGAGCTGAAGGAGCATCTGACGTCCACACTGTCCTCACTCTTCCCTCTGGGAGTGATAGATTTGTAGTTTTTACCAATGCCTCGCATATTGGTTTAGGTGCTGTCCTGATGCAACACGGGAAACCAGTGGACCACACTGCAAAAATTAGCAGGATTGAATGCCTACAGAAACATTTGGGGCCACAGAACTCTTGGATTAATATGAAATTTATTTTCCATCTTAATTCAGGTCTTTGCGACCTTATGAACAAATTGGATGGGAAATGAACATTATGGTGGGCCCTATGAGTTTTAAATAGTGAAAATCATTATTCCTGCTACTATTTATGGTGTGGCCCAAATGATGCGACCCACTCGTTATATATGAGGCCCAGCGTTGAGGCCCATGGGCGAGGCCAATGTGATGTATTCGAGGCCCATGGGGGAAGCCAATGTGATGTATTTGACGCCCATAGGACGAGACCATTATGTTATATGTGAGGCCCATGAATGAGGCCCAATGCGATGTACGTAGGGCCCGTTGCATTGTGTATGAATCCCTCGTGTGAGGCCATGGGCCCACTATACGTGTGGCTCTATGCGGGCCACTCCTTGGGAGTAATGTTGGTTAAAAGTCCACATTGATGGGCAATGATGGTTGAACGTCCACATTGTGACCTTCCCATAGGCCTTGTTAGGCCCATTCTCATCATTCCCTTAGTAGGTTCACCCAAACCAGTGGGCCCAATTCGCCATAGACGGATGACTCCATACTATCAGATTTGATATAACCATAGCCGAGTACCAATCTTTATATTATGGTTGACCGATTGTTCATTTATGGACCGCCGCCTTGTTTATATGCTGATTGTTGGTGCTAATTATCGATGTTGATTATCAGTGCCGATTATCAATGCTGATTGTCGGTGTCGAGTGTCGATGCTGATCATTGGTGTCGATTATTGAGGCCGATGCCGATTATATATGCCGATTATCGGTACCGGTTATCGATACCGATTATGAGTATGTGACAACATAGAATCATGATACATGCCCATATGAATCATTTACATGCTTATGATGAGATAAGTAATTGATCATAGCACATGCTATTAGGCAGATTGTTATGGGACTCCCTGGTAAGGGGAGTTGCCCACATGAGAGCGTGGTACGCGCATGATTGTTGTATGACTGGATTGCGTGATTCATGCATCTTGCATTGTGTGACATGTATACTGTATGCCTTAGTGACATCAGGGCCTTAGCCTCCACAAGCATATCGTGGTTGGCAGGATTGGACACCGAAAATCTTGTTTTACATGGGATGCTATAGATATCCCTGGGTGAAATTTCCTAAACCCTTATGGTACCTGGAGGTTACTCCAACGTCTAAACCGAGTGGATGCATGAGCGCCGAGTGTCGATTACCAGAAGGCCGCGCTTTCCACTATACCGTGATTGGTTGGAAGGGGGTACGACCTTACCCACCTGAGAAGAGGGGGTAAAGCTAGGCTAAGTTTGACCAACTCGATGAATGGGTCCGCTATTGATGAACCAGCTCGATATTGGTAGGCAGATAGTGAGGTCTCTTCCACTTGTTGCGCGCGATGGGGTGACAATCTGGTTTGGAGTGCACTAGACCTCGGTGATATTCTAGAGTTAAGATGTATTAATATGTGGACCCAGATGAGGATTCGTATGCTTGAGTTGTATCTTGCATCGCATGGCCTTGGTATGACCAACATCATTCAGGCCTTGCATTGCATGGCCTTGGTACGGCCAATAGTATTCATGTATTCATTAGCATATTCTGCATTACTCTGATATTACGTAATTGTATTACTACATTGCGCACACACTTTCACCACCCTCTGAGCTTTCCATAAGCTTATGCACGACCGTTACGTGCAGGTGACATTGGATCGGAGCAGCGCTGAGGTAGGAGCGTATAGAAGATCATCTTAAAGTTTTTTTTCTATCATCATTGTATTTCCCTTTATGCGCATTGTACTTATAAGTTTTTTATCATAGTGAAAATGTGATGTAGTTTTTAGCTGTTGTTTGTGTGTTATGCCTTTGATTATCCTCATTACGAATCAAACTAATGTTGGAAATCCTCTTTATAGGATCCCAGGATCGGAACCTGATAAATGGGTGCTAGGAGCCGAGAATGGGGTACTACGGAGGCTATCATCGTCAGATTCGATGATCGAGAATTTTGTGAGCCTGGTTTTCAAGTTTGGGTCGTGACAGAAGTTGGTATTATAGTAGAACTATCCCACGCATGATTTGGAGCTGACAACAGTTGTCTTTACACTTAAGGTGTAGAAGCACTATCTCTATGGGGTTAGGTTCAAGCTCTTTTCTGACCACAAAAGCTTGAAGTACCTCTTCTCGCAGTCTGAGTTAAACATGAGACAGAGGCACTGGATGGAGCTCCTGAAGGACTATGATTTCGATCTTCAATACCACTCGGGCAAGACGAACGTAGTAGCGGATGCCCTCAGCCGTCAGCCACGAGGCCTGGTGGTGCATATGATGGTCCGAGTGTGTAGGATGCTCGTGGATATGGCAGAGTATGATTTTGAGTTCGGTCTGCAATCTTCTATCATGCAATTATCAAGCCTGTCGATTCAACCCTCTCTTGTAGCAAGGGTGATCGAGGCTTAGTAGGTTGATGAGTCGTTACAGAGTTATATGGCTGAGGCGGCATCTGAGAGTCAGTCAGATTGGCAGATTGGTTCTGATGGTGGACTTCGCTTCAGATGCCGATTATGTGCCCCGAATGTTCCTGAGTTACGCAAAGACCTTATGACCGAGGCACATCAATCGCGATTTTCTATCTACCCTAGCTCGACGAAGATGTACTATGACATGAGGCGAAAGTATTTTTGGGCGGGGATGAAGCGCTAGATCGCCAATTTTGTGGTCGAGTGTGACACATGTCAGTGTGTCAAGGCCAATCATCAGATACCCCCTGGTCTATTGCAGCTGTTGAGCATCCCGACGTGGAAGTGGGAACACGTGTCGACAGATTTTATTACGGGCTTGCCGAGGACTCAGCGTGGTCATGACGCCATTTGGGTTGTTGTAAATCGTCTAACGAAGTCGACACATTTTCTTATGATCCGTGCGATTTGGTCTATGGACCGGCTTGCGAGATTATTCATCGAGGAGATTGTGAGATTGCATGGCATTCTAGTCTCGATCGTTTCTGACCGAGACCCGAGGTTCATGTGTCAATTTTGGGGAAGCTTCCAAAAAGCAATGGGGACTGTTTTGCAGCTTAGCACCACTTACCATCCACAAATCGATAGCCAGACCAAGAGGGTCAACCAGATCCTTGAGGATATGCTTAGGGACTACGAGATCGATTTCAGGGGTAGCTGGGAGCATCTGCGATTGGCTGAGTTTGTATATAACAAGAACTATCAAGTGACTATTAGCATGACTCCTTTTGAGGCACTATATGGCAGACCATGCAGATCACTGAGTTGTTAGACCGAGGTCGGAGATCGGCTTCTCATAGGTCCTGAGCTTGCATAGCAAACGTCAGAGGCTATCGATATCATCAGGCAGAGGATGCGCACAGCTCAGAGCCGACAGAAGAGTTTTGTTGATCACCGACGTTGTCCCTTAGAGTTTACTGTATGGGACCATGTGTATCTCAAAGTCTCACCCATGAAGGGCGTAGTTCGATTTAGGGTGAAGGGTAAGCTTGCCTCGAGATTCATAGGACCTTTTGAGATCACTGGATGCGTTGGCGCCGTAACCTATCAGCTTGCCTTGCTATCTCAGTCGTATGACGTCCACAACGTTTTCCATGTCTCAATGTTGAGGAAGTGTGGGTCAGACATCGTTCCTATTATTGATTGGCAACCATTAGAGGTTCGGGATGATGCTTCCTACATTGAGCAGTCAGTTCATATCCTTGATCTGATGGAGCAAGTCCTCCGAACTAAGGTCATTCTGTTGGGGTCACCATTCTGTTGAGGAGGCTTCTTGGGAGAGCGAGGCCGAGATTCGAGAGCGCTATCTCCATCTCTTTATTGATTCATTATGTGTTGTATTTTGTATACTGTCTCCAATTTTATATGATGATGTTATGTTTCTTCTTCCTCATGAGTTATGTCTAGTTGCAATGATTGTAAAAATTTTGAGGACGAAATTTTTATTTGGAGGGGAGAGCTGTAAGAACTGTATCTTAGTCTACCATTCCGAAGATCTCTGCGATCCTCCCGATCGAATTCCGACACCTTCGACATGTATTCAACATTTGCGCGCGACCCTAAGTAGCACCCTGTCAATCTGAGTCGACTTAACCCGAGACTTGTACCCTAAAGACCGTGCCGTCGCCGCATCTCGCACGCCAAGGCGATACCCATGCCAGGAGATATGGGCCCAGGTTCAGTTCGAGAAAAACGCCGCACATTTGCAATTCTGAGAGAATTCTACCCAAAATGTCACCTCAATCAATCAATCAATCCCATCAAGGGTCAAGTACAAGTCAAGTACTATATCACTCAACCCACCATCACTCAACACATCACTCAACTCATCACAACCCATACCTCTCTTATACAAGCTACCCCAAAAGTCAACAAACTCTTACACAACCCATCCCTCTCTCCCATCCATCACTCCATCACCCATCTCTCTCTCTCTCTCTCTCTCTCTCTCTCTCTCTCTCTCTCTCTCTCTCTCTCTCTCTCTCTCTCTCTCTCCTTACAACCCACTCTCTCTCATTTCTCAAACCCATTTCCAAGCAACCCAAGCTCCAACGTATGAACTTCCCAAGCTCTCATGAAGAAGCTCTAGTGTGGCTCAGTTCCTAACCCTCTCATCTTTCATCTTAATCCTTCATTCGTCATCATCTTCCGTTGAAATCGAAGCCATGAAGAAGTGGACGGTGGGTGATCTTAGATTTACAATTTTCATTTTTGTTGTTGTGATTTAAGGGCCCACATATGTGGGACCCACCTTGATGTATATTTTGTATCAAAGAGGGGCCCATAGTGGCGAGGCCCCTCCATCACCGCCGATATCTCTCTCTCTCTCTCTCTCTCTCTCTCTCTCTCTCTCTCTCTCTCTCTTCGTGTGATGGCTGGTGGCCCACCTTGATGCATGATCGTATCCATGCCGTCCATCGAACCTACAACAGCAAGGCGACTACTGTATTGACACTGCTCAAAGTCGCGAGCCCCACCATGAGATATGTGTTTTATCTAACCATCCATCCATTTGCGTGGGACCTACCCCACACGTGTGATATGTGTGAGGGTGGGGCTCACCAGATGTACATGATTCATTCTCGGTCGTCCATCCAGCGGGGCTAGGACGGCGGGCCACATGATGTATGTGTTGTGTCCAATCGTCCATCTGGACGCTGGATATTTTTGTCCTGCTTATACGTATTATATTATAATATATATATATATATATATATATATATATATATAATATATATATATTATAAAATATAATATATATAATATAAATATATACATATATGTCTTGTATGTGTGGGGGCCACACCACGTGGGACCCACCTGCTTGAACCGGATTGGCTGGTGTTTGTGTGCTAAAGTTGTATAGCTGCTGTATCACGTCACCACATTGTGTGGGACCCACCATAGATGTATGTGTTTCTTCTGTATGGCCCCACCATAGTGTGTGTTGCACCCCCACCATCCATCTGTCCTGACGGTGGGACCACCTTGGTGATGTGCTGCATCCACCGTCCAACCCATGGACGGTGGATCACAGCCATGATGTTTGTGTTTTATACATGTTGTCCATCTATGTCTGGACGGTGCAATGGGCTCCAACATGATGTATGTGCCTCAAATCCACACCGTCCAGAACTCTGGATGGTGGGCTGATCACGAGGTATGCATTATATCTAAACCGTTCATCCATTTTTTTAAACTTAGTGGGCCACCTTGAGGTATGTGTGGTGGGCCCCATGTGGGACTCATCTTCCTGAGCTGGATTGGCTGGAGTACCCTCGTACCGGCTAATAGCTGTTGTAATTACGGCAGTAGGTTCTATGGGCCACGCCTTGATGTACACGTTGTGGCTCACACTGTGCAGATGGCTGGACAGTGGGCCACACCGTGATGTATATGTTATATCCTACCGTCTATCAGGTGGACCACACTACAAAAATCAGCAGGATTAAATGCCTACAGAAACATTTGGGGCATGACACTAGTAAGATGTATGGGTGGTATCGGCGGGGCCACATTCATGTTTTGTGCGATGGCCCCTACTATAGTTGTCAAACTTGTTGTTGTTGTTGCATTAGGAGCATCATCTGCTCCACCCTATCAGGGGGAGAGGCCACCTAAGGCATGTGTGGCGTCGATGAAGACGCACGGTTTTGACCCAGAACCGGTGGTGCACTCAGTGTCGGCCCATTCGTGAGGCCAATGGCCGGTTGTGAATCCGGCATCGTATCGATACTCGGACCCAAACTAGGGTTTGTTTGGCTACCACTCGCGTGAGGGGCCCCGTCAATCATTCCGTCAAGTGGGAGACATGTCGTGTTCCATGTAGTTTTAGGAGGCATTCCCTATATACAACATAGGGTGCAACATTTATAGGATTAGGATAACATCATTCACTTTTTCCAAACATTCTACACATTTCTAAATAAAAGAAGCTTCATGCATTTCATTTAATAAAATTTTCACAATTACATATGATGTGGTATTACATGCACTATGACAGAGGATACATGTAAGCTAATTAACAAAAGGTTTCAACACTTACTAACCTAGCATCCAAACTAAGCCTATCCAAGGCCATTACAAAAAAAAAAAAGCAAGAAAAACAAATACAAATATACGACTAGTCCTCCGATTCTGGCGAAGGTGGAGGCGCTCCCTTATCCTGCATACAGCAGAGGAGGGCCTTTAGGGTGCGGGACATTCTCTTAAACTTTTGCTTCAGGTCGGCCTGGTTCTCCTCGAACTTCTGCTTTAAGTCGGCCTGATTTTCCTCAATCTTGGTCATGCGGCTTCTAGGGCGGCCCGATCATGGCGATCGTCACGAGCAGTAGGAGGTCCCCCGTCTAAATCCTGGGCCTCCTCTTCTTCTTCCTGTCCCTCTTCTTCACTGCCTTCCTCTTCTACGGTCTCTTCTTCTATCTCATTCCCATACTCATCAATCCTGGCTTGGCGTTGCCTGGGGCCTATTCCCATATTGTTGAGTGTAGTTTCACTGATGAAATGGATAGGGGCGAGACTATCCATATGGAGCTTGAATCTGAAGTTGCGGGAGATCTTGCAAATGAGTCGGCCGAATGGGAGGGATGCATCCCCCCGAGTAGATCGTGTAGTATTGATTATCTAAGTCAAGGTGAGAGTAGCAAGCACACTTTGTCTCCCTGTCCAGCTTGGTATAAGAAGTCCACCATAAATCTAGTGCATTCTGTGCAGTTGTTCCATCTAGGATACATGTTGTACATGCATATATGGTGGAGCAGGCGAAAATCCTCCGTCATACTTGTCGATGCGAGACTGTTCCCTTACCTCCAATCAACAAGTTGGCCACAAAGGAAGTGAGTGCGATGATCTCTCTCCCGTACACTAGCGAGATTAGCATCGCTGGCATGGACCACACCATGCTCTATTTCCATGATACAGGCCATGACATCCACATCGACCCTGGTTTGAGTCCTTCCTAACGGGATGGTAAACTGGAGAGGCTCAAGAGTTGGGTCCCTTATGTGTGCATAGAAGGCTCATACGGTGCCTTCACTTGCATGTGTTTTTCCCTCAAATATGGGACCCCACCTGTTCTCCAGGAGGAGGTCGATCACTAAATATAACCCAAATAACTTCTCATCAACTTGAGCTTTAAAGAAACGCTTGTGATTTTGGAACTTATCAAGTTCGGCGCCCACCGGTAGAGACCTCTCTATCGGGATTAAAGGATCGAGGTCCCGTTTTGACCTCCGCTTGGCGCTTGCACTTGTCTCGACACTCGCCTTCTTTTTAGAACGGCTTGGACGGCTAGGCCTGGCTTCATCCGCGGCCGCTCTCTTCTTTCCCATAAGGGAAAGGAGTGTTGAGATGGATAAAATGGAGGTTACAATCTCAAATAGAGCCATTGGGATGGAAAAACCTTGAGGATGAAGTGGATTTGAAAGTGTGAAGGTTATGAGACACAAAAGGAGGGTTTTGTGCTCAAATGAGAGAGAATAATAGAAATGAGAATATGTATAAGGTAGTTTTAGAGGAATAGTGGTGGAGGGGTGTAGGATATAGGGGAAATAAGAGATTTGAGTGTATGAAAATGAGGATTTGAGAGAGAAAGAGTGTTTTGGAGGGTTTGGAGGTGTTTGTGGGGTAGGAAATAGGGGAAATGAGGGAGAAATGGGGCTAGTGGTGTTAAAAGGGGGCCCCCACACGTCGAAGAAGCCCACTATGGTCGGCCGGCGACAACGCGCCGCTGATCCGTGGTACCGTCGCGCCCACCTGGGCTGCCGGGTGGTGGCTCCACCCTGGGGCGGTGGCCACCCCCCCCCCCCCAGGTCGTGTTTTGGTCCATGGGAGCCCCTGGCCCCCACCGAACCTCATGCTTTGGGGTCTTAAGCCCGCACGGTCCCTTTCTCATAATCTAATGCGTGCATATTCATGCCTTTTGGATCCGTTTCCGGTTTGAAATTCTCAACTAACTACTCAAACCCATTTACTGACGGCCTAGATGCGACTTGGGTCGATTTACGTGGTCTAAGATACATTGTGAACTAAACTACAACGTTTAGTCTGGCCTATCGGTGAAACTTTGGGATCTTAATGTGGTCTCTAAATGCCATCGCTCCCTCCTTAAGTCAGAGTGCATCAGAGTGCGTGATGTTATCTACAACCCAGGTCTAGATTAATCCAAATCATGCTCTGATACCAAATTGTAATGCCCTGAATTTCGAGAGTTGAGCAAAGCTCTACTCCTGAGATCCAGCACATTACTTATGAGTTATGGTTAATGATGTTCAGATTTTGCCCATATTAATGAGTTAAACATGAATGGGATTATACTAAAACAGCATATCATACTCCATATATAATTAAATTAAGCAAGTGGAAGTCTAAAACATATATATTTAAACAGGTAAGTGTTTCACAACCTCCAGAGTATGAGTATGTAATCGGGTTGAATTTATACATGTATTGTTTCCAAAATAAACAAAATATGGAAAAGTAGATGTGTCCAACTAAGCCAAATATCCCTGTAGTCCTTACGCATCGGCACGAGGTCTACATCAACCCACCCAAAATCTGAAAGTAGAAGAACTCCTCATTCATAAAGTCATGCTCTGTCGCATAGACTTCACCAGTACCTGCATCTAAACCAAAGTCTGGTTGGTGTTTTAAAACACCGTCCTAAAGTGGGAATGAGTGGCCAACTCAGTGGTACTATAAGGTAAAAGTTAACATGTTATAAAGTCAATCAAGCAGTAATGATAAAGCAACATAACAATAATTTCCTAACTACTCTTGTTAATGCAGGAATGGAGTGCAAGTAATGATGTATGCTCTCGCATCAAAGCTCTCTCACAAGTGACTCTGACAACCAATTTTGCATATGACAGCACTCCCTCAGAACAATGCAACTTCATCACCTTAAAAGCACATCTTAACTAATGTAATGCAATGCATGGTCATGTTAACCGAGTACTTAATTAAGCTTATTCATACAGCAGGTTTGAGAAGCTAGGGTACCTCCCTTTATATCATTAATACGAACCGAAGGATCTATCTGGGTTGTTAATCCTCGTTAAGCACATACGATAGGCAAGTTGTAGGGCATCACTCCTAATGAAAAGTAGTCGATAGGAAAATTAAAAGTTTCTACTCGCGGTCACTACGAGAGGCTCATCACCTCAGCGTAGGCCGACAGCACGAACACGATGTCCATACCACCATGCCCGGCTCACAAGTCTTAGTTGCTCACTGAACACTACGAGGAGGCTCGTCACCCCAGCGTAGGCCGGTAGCTCGAACACGGTGTCCCATACCACCATGCCCGACTCTTGAGTCTTAGCGGATCATGGTACCGTGGTTAAAGTGGGCCTTTACATTGGTGATGGATACCTTAGATTCAAGCAGTGGTGTCTATACATGGTAAACACATAATAGGCCAATCGGTTTGTTAGACAAGTTCGATTAGTACGAGCACACGCTGACTTAATCGACATGAAGCACATAAGCACCCCTCGTGGCCTAACCACTGTCGACAATCGTCGTGCGACCCAGATTCGTCAAATTTTTCCAATGTGATGTGACAAATTCGGCCACCCGAACAAGGACTGTTACCGATTGCCTGGGCTACGTTGCAGCCCCAATCTTACTCGGATGTAGTAAATAAACACATGTGATAATCGTTTCAGCATTTGACAACCAATCCAAATAAATTTCTCATTTGAGCATTTCATCAAACACATTGAGCATGTTACCAAACACTTGCATTTTATCCATAAATTGTGTAGAGGCAAATGTGATTACATGAAAGAACTATACATATGAATAAGGTACTTAAGAATCCTATCTTAATACTCTTAATAAATATAAACCATCAATAATTTCTCATTCAGACAATTCATCAAACACTTAGACTACACTTCACCAAATATATATACTTGGTTAGTTACAACATATAATTAGCAATTCCTTGTATAGAGAGATCAACATGCATACGACGATGATGAATCCTAGATTAGTAGTCATGGCAAGCACAAATCATTTTTAAATATTCATTCAAACATTTCAACAAACACATAGGATGCATTTTTTGCTCACACAGTTCATACATGTATATTATATTGAAAACAACGTATCCAGGACAATACGATAGCAATAAAGTCAGACATAAATCATTGGCTGACATCGAAATCATTGATAACAGCAACCTAAGCATTTATAGTCCGCACCTTTCATCGGAATACACGATTCAGACTCAGTCCAAACTCTACGTTGTTGAAAATAGAACGTCGGGCACCTAAAGGACGTAATAGGTTAGTGAGTTTGACGAATAATCAACCTGGATCTCTATAATGACATTAGGGTTAGATTTTCTTACTTAAAATCCTAGCCGAAAAAGGTTGTGTAGTGTAGCGGGATGAAGATTTGGTGCGTGGGGTCGTGGGAGAGGATTCCTGTAAAGATCTCCCAAGATCTCTCTTCTCTCCTTCCTCTTTTCTCTTCTTTTCTCTCCTCTCTCCCTTAGGGTTTTAAAGAAATTCGTATATGAGAGAGGTGGGGTGGAATAAGGGCTATTTATAAGTCCAGAAGTGATGTAAATGGCCCCAGGGCCACTATATACATAGGTTATACCCTTTGGGCAGCTGTTTTTGACAAACAGGGCTCATAGGGAGGCCCACTACTCACCTACATCATAGGATACATTCCCTGACAATGGATATATGTCAGGATATGATTTTGGTGTGATCAGATAAGCCAATCGACCGTGGAGGACCTGTGTCAGATCAACGGTCATACTTACTCAATCGGGGCCACAATTATACAGTTATGTGAGACGCACCAGCAACCTAGTTGTGTCGGGTTGCTACCGCACACTCCCACACTCCCCTCTTCTCTTCCTCTTTCTTCTCCTTCTCTTCTCCTATCTGATTCTTCTCTCTTTTGTATAGAACTCCTAGCAGCTCCAGGCCCAACCTGAACCCATTGTTGGCTTGGATCGGAACTAACTCAGCACTCCAGCAATGGTCAAACCGTTGCCACGACTCTCTCTTTCTCTCTCTTAATCTCTCCATTCTTCGTTGCTTCGTCTCATTTTCTACTTCTCTTCCTATCTAGCTCTTCTTCCTTCTCTGGCCAGTGGGACCATTGGATTCGACCAGAACTCCTCTTAAATTGGTGCGATTCAGCGCGCCGCGGCTTGGCTCTAATGAGGAAGAAGCCTCGGCATCAATGGCGGATTTGGATGTGGGCCATCATCCACCGAACGATCGCTGTGGGATGTTCAGGTGGGTCATACGGAGCTTGCGAGTGCAAGGAACCCAAGCTTCATAATGTTTCTCGTGGTGGTTTCGAGATTAGAATCTCTCGGCTTGATTTTGGAAAAACCAGGAAGAATGGCTGCAGCTGTGGTTTTCCCTCTGGAACTAGGGTTTTCATATGCCTAACAACCTATGGATGGATGGCTTGGATTTACTAGCTATACATCCACCATTCAAATGTCCCTGACAAAACCCAAAACCAGCAGTCGATTTCTCTTTACCGCGAATGGGAGAACCTTAAGGTGGTTTGGAGTGGACAGTTAGGATCTCTATTAAGTGGAGGGCAGAGATGAGAGGTTTTCCCCTCACACGGATCGCCCTCGTGGCAACATCAGGAGAAACGGAAAGTTTCCATTTTTAGAAGTCTTGAGTTTGTAGGGCTAGTTTGTGCCCAGAATCGTGTGCGTGCACACTCCTTTCAAGGTCTGAAACTGGGTGGGGTTTGTTCAGATGCAGGCCCTCCATCAGATGGACGGTTCGGATCATGGAGGTGGCCCCATGTGATGGGCCACCGATCAACGTTTCTGACGGCATTTTTTAAATGCGTCATAGGCAGGAAGAGAGAGAAAACTCTCTTTATTTGGAAAGATTGGGTCAGCGCCTGTTGACCGAGCTTCCCGGCTCGGTGTACATCAGGTGCACACGCTGGTGTACACCCGAATGGCTAGGTGGGGTCCACAATAGTGTATTTTTCAAATCCATACAGTCCATTCTCTTTGGGAGTCTCATTTGAGACATCGGGCCAACAATTAGACTGATCCAAGGTTCGAGTGGTCCATACGTTACGATCAACGTGTCCATTCATGGGTTTCTACCAATCTAAGGGTTAGATCATTACAAGTTTAGCTATCGACAGTCAAAAGGGGTCCTAGAGTCATTGGTGTGTTCAGGCCCAACCACCTTGTCTGTTGGATGCTCATAGCAACGCCATTTGTACTATTATACTTTTCATGTACTGTCACTACATGAGTACACCTAGACACTCCTCCATTCGTACATTTATTTATGGGGTCCACCTTTGATCAGGATCATTCGATGTGGGCCATCTGTCCAGTCTTAGACACTCCTACTCCTTGAGGAGTCTATGGTTGCATCTATAATTCAATGGTTGGATCATTATACATTTGGAATGTTAGAGATAAAAAGGGTTATAGGAATCCTAAAGAGCATTCGGGTGTTTTGATTCAAACTTAGGTGTAACACCCACTTATCAACTCTCAATATCCTAATGATCCAAATAACTCAATGGTTGGATCGACTCATCTTTAGTTATTTAATCGTCCTAGGAATCCTAAGAAGCATTTAGGTGTGATCTGGTAGTCAAATATGGGGATAGATGATCCAGTTTGTGTTTCCCAATGATGGATAATCCGATGAGATGTTGTAACCTGATGAATGGTGGATCTTATGACTTTGATCCCTAATTTACTTTATGTGATTTAATTGTACTAAGTAGGTGTGTTTTTGAAATATTATCATGATCCAGGTTCTAAAGTAGGATCTTTATTTATTTATTTATTTAAGTGTAGGGTCATACGGTAACACCCGAGTATTGAAAAGTATGGGGTGTTACAGTGGGCCTTCAACTACCTATAAGGGCCTTATGGGCCTACCTTAGGGCCACCAAGGAGGACATCTAACCTCAACTGGGTCCCAAAAGGTAGCCTGCTACATATGTAAAGAAAGGTCCAAGGCACAATCAATTCATGGCCTAGTGGGCCATATACTAAGCCCAATACATAGGCAACCTAGTGGGCCCTTAAGCAAGTTTAGGGCTCAACCATAAGGGTCATGGGTTCACTCATTGTGGTGAGCCTAATGGGCAGCCTGTTATCCCAACATATGGGAAATTCTTATATTTAACACAAGTAAGTTAGGCCTCATATCTCGGCCCAAGTATGGATTTATTATAGTGGGTAGGCAAGGGCCAACTACTTGAGTATTTGGCGCATAAGACCCATTACAAATGGCATGGTAAATATAGGACCCAAGGGTCCAACGGACCTATCAAAAGTTCCACTCCAACCAAGCCTATAAGCCCATTAACTAGAAGACTAGTCCAAGAAGAATCCAATTGGAATGGGCTTTTAATCATGCACTAATTAAGCCCAAAAATAAAATTAAAATGGTAAGAGAACTGACTTAAATCATCCTGAAATCTAGTGGGCCATACTGTCCCGAAACAACATTTATAGGCAACAATTTTAGGCTCATTGCCAAATTCCAGCCCACCCATTATCTAGGTTGTTGGAGTTCAACAATTTAATTAATTTATAGTATATTTATTTTCTGATGGCTGACATACATCACTGTGGGTCACACCAGATGAGAGGGGGATGCAAAACACATATTATAAGTGAGTCATGCTGCTAGAATATAGGCCCAGCAATGGCCCAAGGTATGGGTGTCCCATGGTGGGTAGTCCTACGGACCTAGGTATCTGGCCTAAAACTGACCAAAATTTGTAGGCCACACCACAGGGTAGCTCGAATGTCCATTGGGTTTGAAATTTTTTAGGGTGATACTTCCATAGGTGGGACACACCCCCAAAAAATTTTAGAATTTTTAGATATTTTTAGGTATTTTAATTAATTTAAACAATACAGTCTATTCAGAAAATCAGACTGACCTGGACGTCCCAACGTCGTGGGCAAGTCCGGCCCTTTCTACGGTGTGTACAGGGGTCCCTTGGTCCCAAAATTTTGTAGGTGGGTCCCACCATAGGTGTACCACCTCCCTGTAAAGTTTCATAATTTTTTGATACTCGAAAGTATTTTAATGAATTCAGGAGTTACGATGTGTCCAGGGTGGAATGTTGCTGGAAATAACTATTCTGAATTTGGGCCATCCAAATGGGTGGGTACTGGGCCTTCAAAATTTCTGAAATTTGGACCCAAGGCCCCTCATAAAATCTACAATAAGGTGGGACCCAGAAATATGGCCCACATTCTTATAAAGTACTTTTAAAATTTTGTTTTATGAGACTATGCTGCTAGACTGCACAACAGAAATTTCTGGCAGTCCAATATGTTGGCCCACTCGTTTGGATGCCCAAATAGGATCCCTTGGCCCTGAAATTTTGTAGGTAGGTCCTACCATGGGTGGGACACCCCCCTGCAAAAATTTAAAATTTTTAGGGTAGTAAAAATATTTTATTTAACTCCTGCAATTTATGGACAGCAATGTCCAGATTTTTATTTTCCTGCTGTAGCAATGTTGTTGTCCCTGACTTTTGCACCCCATTTGAGTGGACCCAGGTCTATGTAAATTTGGAAAAATGCAAGGATAGCCTTATTATACAAGTATACAACAAGGTGGGGTCCACAAAGGTGGCCCACCATTTCAAAATCAGGCTGATATTTATGATTTTTCCAGCAACCAGTATGGCTGGACAGTCCAGAAAAATCTAGACCATCCACCCTCCTTGGCCCACCCTATTGGGTGATCAAACAGGGACATATGAGGGTGAAATTTGTCATACTTCTAGGTGGGGTCCACACCTCCAGAACTAATCAAATAGTGGAGGTAAAATATCCTCCAAATCAGTCCATACACTATGCCAAAAACAATCCAAAAATAGTCCAGAATTTTCTTGACAGCAAGGTATGTCTTGAAATAACTAATCATAACCACTGATTTAAAGGGGAAAATATCCCATAAGATTAGTGTTGTGGTCCACCTCAGTGGGTCCCACAAACATCCAGGCCATACCCGCCTCATAAAACTCATTGCATGTAATCAAAATGGAGTAAGTGGGACGCCAACGTCCATAAAATGGACAGCAAGGGGCGTCCACCTTGCTTGGATGGTCTGGATATTCCAGGGCCACTAAGTGGGCCACACATATCAGGAATCAAAAATAAAATGATGGAAAAATAAAATCTAGCCATGGGGGTAGGGCCCCGCCACTAATGGGCCCTCCCAAGAGTCAATCTCAACCATACAACAATGTTACTTGAACATGCAACATTAAACTAATGCATGCATGCATGATCTTTGACTAGAATGAGTGGTTGGGATGTCATCCCAACATGACTTATAGGGTCTAGATGCCGTTAAAATAAAGTGGATGATACAATATATCATGATGGGGTCCATGGAGAATGGCCCCATCATGTTTCATGATATGCATGTAGGATGGGCCAAAAGGCCACATCCATGGGGTCAAATGGGGTCCTCACCATGGATAGGTGAGTCCCATATGATCCAACTAGGAAGAAAAAGAAGATCAAATGGTAGAAAACAAAATCAGAAAGTATTATCACCCACTTGCAAATCTAGTCTCCAAACTCCTACACCATGAAGGTCTTGAGCCTAGGAAGAAGTTTTAATGGTGGAGATTTACTTTTAATGGAGGGATTGAGAGTATTTTGAAGATTAGGGGGCTGGAGAAGAGAGGGAGATAGAAGGGAAGTTGCTGAAAATTTTAGCAATGGAGGGAAATGAGAGAGAGGGAGAGAATAAAGAGAGAAAAATGTCATCATTATTTTGTAAGAGAAGTCATCATAACATGGAGGAGATTACAATGCTTAGGCTTTTAGGCTAGGCTTAGGTGGTGTTTGTTTAGATGGGTGATGTTTCCATAGAATTTGTGTGGTGTGTGTATAGTGTACATGGGGACTTGTGCCATGGAGGTGGTCCACATGCATTCCACCTAAGTGGGCCACATGATCAATGGTCATATAATGAAATGTACACAACTTTTGATCTACATATCGAATTTATGGGCGAGACACAACGTTGGAACCACGGCGACGATGCGGTCACAATGGCATAGGTCTCGGGTCAATTCGAGTCAGGTCTACGTGGCCGAACTCAAGGATGACTGCAAACACTATCCAAGGATCGCGAGTCGCCGAAATTTGACCAGTAAGACCGCAGGATCAAAATAAACGAGATGCATACTCACACACACACACATGCACACATGAGAAACTCGGGTTGGGTCTCACATCAAATGAGAGGAATTTTTTCTCTTTTTTAAAAAATTTGAAAGTAATATTTAAATGATTTGTAATATCACATGAAAAAGAATATTGAGAAGTTTTTTTTAAAAAAATAACAATGTTTGAGAAAAAACTTTAGATTTTGAAAAAATAAAAATCGTGATTTAATAAAAATCTATTTTGTGGGGATTAAAAAAAGAATATTGAATAAAGTTGATAATTTTGAAAAAAAAAAAAAAAGAATTTGATTTTGAGAAAAAAATAATATCCTAAAAAAGAAAATAAAAAAGATTTTTTAAAATGTGAAAATTTTCACAATGTTGAAAAATGAAAATATTTTGAAAAAGAAAATGAGAGTTTGTATTTTGAAAATTAAAATAAAATTGATAAGTTCGATAAAAATTGACCGGTTCGAAAAAAATGCTTTAAAAAAAATGGAGAAGTTAGAAAGAATTGAAAATTTTAAAATAAAACGATATTAAAAAATCAATACTTTAACAAAAGAACAAACATTTTGAAACGAAAAATAAAGAAGTTGAAAAATTTATGATTTTGAGAAATAATTGAAAATGTTCAAAATTTGAAATTAAATGAAAAAGTTATTTATAAAAACACTTAGATATATATATATATATATATATATATATATATATAATATATATATATATATATATATATATATATATATATCATTTTAAAAAGAAAATTGAAAAGTTGAAAACGAAATGATGCTTTTGAAGAAAAAAGATCAGCATTTTGGAATTTTTGGGAAAAAAATTTAAAATTTGAGAAAATTTTTGAGATCTTGAAAATAAATTTCAGAATTTGTATTTTATTTTTTTTTTGAAATATTTTATAATAAAAATGATATTTTGTTAAAATTTTCCAAAGAAAAATTAAGAGTAAAAAAATATACATTTTGAAAAAAAAATGTTATTTTTAAATGGAAATTGAAATTTATCTGTGAAAAAAATATATATTTTTTAATAAATTATTAGGCACATCCACTAATTGAACCTTTAACCGTTTTTGGACAATCTAATTAGTCTAGATTGAAGAGTAAATAACTTCAGATGTTTAAATCAAATTTCACTCAAATTGTTGATCAATCTTGTATGCCCAATCTCTTTCTCATATGTAGCTTGATCGGGGCGAGTAACTAGTCAAATTGAGGGTATTGATCTGTAAAATAGAGTGAATGGACTAGACATATAAAATGGGCTAAATATTCTGGTCAAAATTGTGACCCAACTTATTAACCTCATAAGAACCTAAGAATTGATGTTAGTAAGTTTTGTGGGCCCCATCATGATGTGTGTCGAACATCAACACCGTGCATTTGATGTGTCCCCTTTAGGTTATGAAATATCTCAAAAATCATCCATATACGAAACTCAGGTGGGCCATATCATTTAAAATCATGTGAAGACATCCTGAAAAATATAAAAGCACTTGGTGGGGCCCACATTAGTTTTGAATGTGGCTGAAACTTGGTCTGACCCCTCATCCAAGTGGGACACACTTAATGAGTGGGTTAGATATGTGAATCACATTTAGGCAAGCCAAATATATGATTATGAATGTTTTAAGGAAACCCCTCTCCACTACATTTAGCTAAGTTACTCATTACCCTTACTAAAGTAAACTCTGTGGGGTCCACCGTTATTTATTTATTTTATCCACTCTGTTCATCGATGTTAATAGATAATTTGAGGTCTAAAGAACAAAAAGGAAGCATATCCAAAGCTCAAGTGGACCACACCATAGGAAATAGTGTGATTGAACCTCTACCATTGAAAAATTCTTGGAGGCCATTGAAGTACTTTTAGATCAAGCTGATGTTTGTGTTTTCTCTTCATTCATGTCTTTTTGATATTATGAACTGGTTGGATGGCAAATAAACATTACTGTGGGCCCAAGGTAGGTATCAACAATAGAAATCATTATTCCAACACTGTTTCGTGTGGCATGGTCCACTTGAGTTTTGGATTTTACCGAAAATTTGGGATCAACCCCACACTGTTCATCCATTTTTTGAGATCATTTTAGAGAAT